>OZ023273.1:19472556-19825056 GCA_964007475.1 Hybos culiciformis | reverse complement strand
TAAGTATTAAAAGGCCACTAGAGTGGAATAGACTGTTTTTTATTAATACTCTGCAATATTTATAAAGAACCCGATTTTAATAAATCAAAGGTAAAAGTAATCTAAAATAAGGTTAAGCCAAACATAATCCTGCGGTATAGGATCACAAAACAAAAATAAAAAGGGCAAAGTTACCAAAAATTATTTATCACTAAGTGAGCTAGCCAGAATTTTTGTTCCTTTTAAAGAATTTAAAAGAAATATGTTTTCATACATTTTTTGTCAATTTTCATAAGTCCCAAATTATTAAAACAAAAATTAAAGCTAAGTTCAGCACACTTAAAATTTTCCAAAATTCTAAATTTCAAACTAATGGCCTTATAAGCAATAAAAGTTTTGTATATCATTATCATTATTATTAATAACACAATAGAAAAATTTCTAAGATGATTTTTATTATATAATGTATATCAATTTTTGTTTAGTACCTGATTATTTTGATCGACATAATTTGAAACATTCGTTTGCGTTGCAGAATACTGTCTAACACTTCTTTGCGGCATTGACTTATTATTATTACTAGAACTGCCATCACCATTTACTTTTGATTGTGAAATATTTGGATGTCTACTATATTGTGAGGATCTAGAATTTTAATAAAAATTCATTGCACGTTTTCAAAATAAATTTAAAATTATTTCCTTGGAAAGCATTGTAAGAGTTGTAAGGAATTAGTGCTAAGTGTAAATAGAAAGATAATGAGAAAAACCCTCAACATCAACGTCACACAACAAAAAGGGAAAAGATTTTAATGATTTTCTAAAAAAAAAAAAATTTAAACAATGTTTTTTTAACTATTTTTTTTGTCAAAATCACTTCCAAGAAATTAAAAATATTGCTTTAGTTTTCATTATTTCTTAATTACCCAGTATTAATGTGTGTATAACTTTGATTTGTTACATAAACTGGTGCATTTTGAATTGATTGATAATTATTATTTTTTGAATTATGCGTTATCTGTTGCGCAATTGGATTATTATTATTAGATGGTGGTCCACCTCTTATTAATTTTGTTGATGTTGGCATATTTTTGCGTTTATTTGGTACAACGTATTTTTCCATACTTGCTGTTGGTCCTTTTGAAAGTGAAATATTCTGTTGCTGCGACTGCTGTGGTGATGGTGATGGCGGTGGTGGTGGTTGTTGTTGTTGTTGCTGCTGTTGTTGTTGCTGCTGTTGTTGTTGCTGTTGTTGTTGCTGTTGTTGTTGCTGTTGTTGTTGTTGATGATGTGTACTTAAATTCGACTGTTGTTGAATTGAATTATTAACTACAATATTAGCTGGCGGATTCGACGATACTGTACTTGAATTTGACGTTAAAGAACTTGTTGAATTCTTCTCAGCAGGTCTTTCAACTGCTGCAAATAAAGCTTCTTCGTCACCGTTTTCTAAATCTAAACGCTCCTTACATATTGGATTATTTTCGATTTCTTGTGCTAATTTTTCGGCCTTTGCTTCTGCTTCTTTAAATTCTTCAGTCTCTTTTATTTCTAATGGAACTGTATAGTCTGATAATGAATCATCGAAAGTTGTTTGAACATTAAACATTTCAGCATTTTTGTTGAACATTTCAGTTGCGTCCCATCCATTTGCATTTCCATCTAGTTCCAATTCAATATCACCATTAAAACAACCACCAGATGGATCCCAAGGCTCTAATTCTTTTTCTTCTAATCGAGAACCTATAAAATTTAATATAAAAATAGTATTTACACATATTTATAAATATGAATAAATTGCTGTAATACCGTTACATTTAGCAGATATAGCACTATCAGTTTGAAAAGTTCCACCTGAAATAAAAAAAAATATTTTATCCAATTACTTGAAAATGTTATTCAAATTAAGAAATGTAAGTAGTAGTTAAAAAATCTGTGAGATATGTCACCATTAAAAAAATCATCTAATTAAATTTAAAAGAACGCATTTTCATTAAAAATTACTTCAAATTCAATGCATATAATGTAAGTACTTAATTAATTTTCTAACAAAATTCCAATTTTAAATCCGACTGTTAGTACGATAAAACTCAGTAATAATTAATTAATTTTTCTTCTGTGAATAACTACAATAATAATTAAAAACTTTTTTCGTAAGGATCAAAAATTTTATTATTATTTTTTTTTATTACAAAACTGCAGGTTTCGAAGCTAAATCATCAGAAGTATTAAAAGAAGAGAACACAAATCTATATCAAATTATATTTTAGAGTATGGTAAATAAAACTGCAGAATTATTTATTAAAATGAACTTGACAAATGTTAATTATCTTTTAAAATTACCTTACTATTTAAATTTTATTTTTTCATTTCAATTTTTAAAAAATTTAATTTAATAATAATTTAGTAATAATTGTTAGAAAATATAATTATTCAAATTTAAAACTTGTATTGTTTTCTGTTTGTTTTGTTCACATTTTTATTGACTATTAAATATTGAGCAGATTTTTAATAATCTATCTATCATCTATATTCTATATAATTTAGTGAATTTCTTCAAAGAATAAAAAAAAATGTATTATTTTTCTTGCAATTTCATCTTTAACTCTATTTTCATTCACTTGGACGTTATAGTTTATTTATTTAATCTTAAATCAAAAATTGAGTATTGTTCGTACCTGTTGCATAATCAATATCAGTATCCTTGGACGTAATACTCACTATATGGTGTGGACGAAAAATCATATAATTGGGTAAATTTTTTGTATCATCAACTTGATTTTTATTTTGGTTATTTTTCAAACAGTGAGCCAATTCTAAAGCAACCTGAAATAATGTTACTGATTACTGATCAAATAACGTTTAATTCAATCAAATATTTATCCGCCCTTCGCAAAAATAAAATAATCAAATAAAAAGGTTTACTAAATATTATTAAGGATATTTAAGAATTTATTATTCATAAAAAAGTATATATTTAACAAAAAAAAAAAAAAAATTATAGAGAAGAAAAATCAATACAATTAGGGGAGAAAGATTCAAAAAATTTAACACGAAAAACTTAAATGTATTATTTTAAACCATTAAACTAAAATTTCTTAAATTCCAATTTTGAATGTGTTCCTTCAACAATGCCATTATTTTGAAAATATTTCTAATCATTAATAATTCCACCCATTAAATTATTTGTTTGAAAGCGGATGAATTTAAATTAAAAATAATTTTTATTTTCTACTTTTATTATAAAAATAAATTAATTTCACTTCAACCAGGCTGAATGTAGTAGGTACAACTTATTTTTTACTTTATGAAATCTTACAATTTAACTAAAAAAAAAAAAAAAAAAATCTGCACAATAAATCTACAAATCGATTTTGTTTCCTAAAAACAAAAAAATAATAATTTAAGAGATAATAAAACTATAAAAAAAAAAAAATATTTAGTTTTTATTAGGCAAATGAATTTTAAATTTAATGTTATCAAAAGTTAAAAACTAATTTTCTTATATAGTAGATATTTACATCAAAGTTTTGAGAGAATGTTCGGAAAACCCCTTCAAAAACGCTACCAGTCTGAGTTTGTATTTGAACCAAATTTCCAACAAAAGATGTTGCAGCATGCATAAAATATGAATTATTATAAACGCCTTGGGTTGAGCCTACTCGTCCTCCTCCACGTTGTTGTCGATTGTCTGGTACATATCTAAAAAAAAAAAAAATTATTTTTACTTAAAAAAAAAATTTATTTGTAAAAGTTTTTTAATATTTTATTTAATTAAATTAAAATCTAAATGTACCTATCATGAATTTTTCTTTTTTTTCGTCAAATTAATTTAGTAGATATTTTTCTCTTTTTTTTTTTTTTTTTTTTGCTTTTTCTTTTATCTTGAAATCAATAAAATTTTTCTTAAAAAATTACATAACTTTTACAACAAATAATATTTTGATGAATTTTTTTTATACAAAAATTCTAATAAATTTTCATTATTCAAATTTAAAATTTATTTAATTTTATTTTTTTTTTTTTTTTTTTAATGATTGCTTTTATTTAATTTTAATTTAATAACAAATTAATGTTGATTTTTTTTTTTCTTTTTAATACAGAAAAAAAAAATTTGTAAAAGAAATTTTCTAAAATTGCAATATATTTTCTGTCAAAATAGTGCAATACTAAAGGAAAAAAAAAAAAACTTTAAAGAAAATTGCAAAATTTTAAGCATGCGCAGTTAAAATTTCTTTAATCTTTTTTTTTTTCATTTGATTTGACTTCTCGGTTAGAACAATATCAAAGTTTATATAAATTAAATAAATGGTCTTAATTTCTTTAATCAATATAAAAAAAAAAAAAAAATTACTTCAATTTCATTACAGTTGGAAAATATTTTAATTATCAATATTGTGAATATAAACTCAACAAAGAATACTAGTACCAGTATTTTTTAAACCTATCTTTATTCTCAAGATGCATTTAGTATTTTCCTAGCAAGTATATTGCTAAAATATGAAATGTAACTAGTAAAAGAAAAAGCTTAAATATATATATTTTATATCTATGTATATTATATAGGTACATTATACAATACATTGTATGTATATCAATTTTCGGGTATTTGATATTATATTTTAGAAGAGATTAATTCTGCAAAAATATTCTTAAATTTTCGTGCATTAACACAAAAGAGAGTATCTCCAAATTATTTGTGATAAATTACCTTTTTTTAAAAGCATAATTTTTTTTTTGAATATAATAGCAGGAAGAAAAAAATGACTTTAAAAATAATTCGAATATCATATGGTTAATTTGTTTTACCGAAAAATATGCACATGAAATAAAGGTGTAAATTTTTTAAATACTATGTAAAGCAATTAAGATTTAAATTGAAAGGATTTTAAATCAAAAATATTATTTATTTATTCTTCAAAGAGCCCTTTAATATTTAATATAATTCAAGCCATTATTTTTGTTCTTCACTCCTCTTCTTCTACCAATGTAGTAAGATAAATTACAACATTTCGACATACTACTCAAATACCAACCAGCGCTTTCTTACAGCAAATGTTTCTTATCTGCATTAAGGTTGATTCACACATATCAGTCACGTCAAAGTTCCGTCACCGTCAAGTATCCGTCAATATTTTGACCTGTGTCTACACACTTCAGTCACGTCACCGTTCCGTCGACGTTTTTTAGATACAAAATAAAAACTTTGTTTTGTTTGTTTTGCTTTCAATTTCAAAAATGCCGTCAGTCAAAAAAAAAAATATCGTCGAAAAGTAATTTAATTTTGACGGCTCGTGACGGTGGGACCACTGATGGTTCGGTGACGTGACGGCGTCGATCTCGGATGTGTGTGGACAGTTCATTTAAATTACAAGAAACCATATTTTTTTTGACTGAAATGACGTGTCGGTGACGTGACGATGACTTGACGTGACTGATATGTGTGAATTGACCTTAATTAATATTCTTATAATAAAAAAAATAGGAAAAAAATGGATCTTTCAACTTTTTTTTTCTTTTGTACTATAGACCAAATAATACTTTCATACAACTGTGGATTGGCTCCATTTTGTTGTGTGTATTGAAATTTTTTTTAAAATTTATGAATTTGTACAAAAAAGTTTTTCAAGTGGATCTAATTATTTTTTACTCCAAAAAAGTTCTGTGTACATTATATTTTTCTTTGCTAAAAAAACAATATAAAACTTAAATATTTCATAATTTATTTTTTAATTTATTTCTATCACTATTATTTTTTTCTTTAAGAATAATTAATTTACACAATTTCCAAAATTAGCCAAAATTAACCAAAATTATTGTATTAAAGGATTTTACTTAGTGAAAAGTAAAGCCAGTAAAAAGACTAATCGTTTAAGCTTTTCAAACGAAGACTAATTGAGTCAAATCAAAACTCAAAAACGTTGATTGATTGATGTGAAATGAATTAATACTATTTTCAGTTAGTTAAAAAAAACCCTAGAAAATTAAAATATTTATAAATTACGAAATTAAGTCTAGAGACTAAGGAAACTTAGACCTGTGCAATTAGTTCAATAAAATTTCGTAATTTTGATAACATTGAGTTTTAAAAAATCTTATATTTTGTGAGCAAAATCACACATTTTGAAGCTATCTAAATTTTTAAATTAACTTATTAGAATAAAGAGGATCAAAATCTTGATTTATTGAAATTTCTTTTAAAAAATTCTCCCAGTTGACGTCACAAGGTACCTATTATAATACTTTAAAAGTTGAGTATTATTGATGAATATCAGACAGACAACAGAAAACAATTTCTCTCATCAAAGCATCAAGAATTCAGTAAAATGAAAATAATTTTCTTTTTCTATTTTTTTTTTTTTTTAGTTTTCTAAACGTCAACTTACTATCAAAAGAGTTAATTTTTAAATAAAAAACAAATACCTGGTCGTGATGGGACGATTTTTCCTCTTGCTACTATTCATGGTTATTGCTGGATTTATTGGGTTTGGCAAGTAAAAGCCGTCCCTGTTATGAACTCTTATAGGCACCGGAATCTTGATTAACTTTAAGAAAAACAAAATTGCAGCAGAAAATCACTTAGTTATTTTCTTCAGGTGATTTATTTATGCAATAATTATTTATTTTGTTTTTGTTTTTAATTTTAATTGCAACTATGATATTTCACCTAAAAAAGAATTTTAATAAAAAAAAAAAGATAATATATTTTTTTTTATATTTACAAATGAAGCATTTTATATGTATTCTAATCACTAAAGAGTGTTCTCTTTCTTGCCTTATGCATTTTTATTTAAAATTTAATGTGAATAGGTAGGTACACCACTCTTATTCCAATTTGCATTAAAATTATTTATTATATGAAAAATGTTCCATCACTCTGAATACCTATATTTTTTCTTTAAATAAAGATAAAGATTTAAATAAAGATTGTTTCAGAATTGTAAGATTATATTTTTATTTTTTAGATAATATTCTACCTCTTACGTTTTTATACTACATATTCCTACATTAATTGTATATTACAAGTGTAGCTGAGTTTCATTCTTTGGGGGATGAGAGAAATTTAAATAATAAATTACATAATTAAATTTTAGTTACATACTAAACACGGTAGATAATTAAATATCCTCAAGGTTACGGCTTCAAAGGAGATATCTCATTTATTGAAGACAAAAATTAAGATAATTTTTATTATTAAATTAATTTTGTTGCAAAATAATTTGTTTTACGAAATCAATTTAGAAAACACATAATTAAACAATTTATTTAACTATACCTATGCTTGTAATGTGTCAGTTGCGAAAGTAGATGTTAGTTCAAATGGTTATTCTTTTGGTAAAAAATTAATCTAAGGGTGAAAATTTTTGAAACCATTACTGTTACCTTCCCTTTATTAAAATTATATTAAGTAAATTTCATTGTTAAGCCAATAATGAATATTCAAAGCAATTCACATTCATATTATTTTACCTAATTGTCATAATTTAAAGTACAAAATATCATTGCATTAGAAAAACTAAAAGCTCATTTATGAAAAATATCTATAAATTTTTTTTTTAATGTTAATTGAAAAAAAAAAATGTTTTTGAAAAGGGCGCTGTAAATAACAATTCCACATAGAGATGATGTGAACATATAATAGAAGAGGAAGGGGAAATTTAATTTAAAAAAAAAGAAGCATACATGTATTTAGTACCTAACATCTAACATCCTATTTATAAACATATTAAAATTGATAAAATAATTTATTTAATTGAATTATGTTTTGTTATCATTTAAAAAGACGATGAAGTTTTAATCAATTATCAAATTGGTACATAATTGCTCAAGTCACTTACAAAATACCATATATATACAAAATACCATATATATCAAAACTCACCATATATATTGATGAATTCATTAACTTTAAAAATTATTCGAAATAAGTTTTGTTTATTGTTTTAATTATAATAATATTGAATTTACTTTCTTAAATAATAAAACTAAGTAAATAAATTTTGAATTTTACAATTTTAGGTTTTCAAATTTTTGCGATTAGTTTTGAATGCGGAAGGAAAAAGTTATATATATTTAGTTTCATTTTTATAGGTACATTAAAAATAATTATTTATTTTATTTACAGTAAATTTGTAAAGATGTACTGCCTTCTCGACAATCCAAATTTTTGTTAATAAAATTTTAGGAAATATGAAGGAAAAATATAACATTTTAAATTTAATGAGTTTTCTAGAACTAGAATAGAATAGGTATATTATTTGCAAAAACCATTTAATTAAGTGATTCTGAAAGTTATAAACTTGTATTGAATCAAATTCCAGCTCCAAGTGGGAATCGGATCCACAATCGAACATTCCGTAGGATAAAGAATACCACTCAGTGCGGAGTTAATATTTTCTGGGGCCCAAGGAAGAATAATTTTGGAACTCTTTGATTTTTTTTATTTCCGCTGATTTCCGTTGTACTACTTTTTCTAGCGAAAGAAAAATGATTGTATTGAATCAGCCACCCTGTCGAAAGGTAAATAAATTTTGTTAACTACTGTTTCAATTACGTCCGTAAATAATAATTAATTTACTTTCTGAAATAATGAAAACGCGAACGTATTTGACCTTACTTAAGATATTCCTTTAAATTCTCTTTTAAAAAACCTCAATTGTTCTACTAATTGCTTTTTGAAACTTAAGATTCACTAAACATTGATGACTATTGAAGAATTCGTTTTGTTGAAAAATCCTCGGAAAATAATATAGCTCATTCATATTAGAGAAATTGCGTGAAAAATTCAAAAATTAGATATATGTATATAATTTCGTCTGCTGAGAAATGAAACAACGTATGATATTTAGACGTCATTATTAGATAATAGCACCATTTGATTCCTCATACTCGATTTTATAAGTACAACTATTTTGCAATATTCTTAATGTTGATTAAAATGTGGTTTTTAGATGAAAAATTTACGTTACTTTAATTTTCAAATCTTTAAACTCGAAACTATACTTTTCATTATACATTGTTTCATTCTTAGCAGACGATTTAGATTTTATAAGATTTGTTTCGCAAAAGATTGTGATAGAAGAAACCATTTCATTTCTCAACGAAATAAATCTCATGTAAACCATGTTATTTTCTAAATTATCAAAGGCTTGGTCGCGAACTATGAAAAACCGCGCAGTTGGAGGATTTACTGTATACAGATAAAGATATAGTATATAGATAGATAGAAGATATTTAGATAGATAGATTGTTTTAAATATTATTTTAATTTTTTTAAGGAAAATTTTACGAACAAAGCAATATCAAAAAATAATGAAATAAAACAACAACAAAATAATCCTATAATAGTCTTATCTGTGTGTGAGAACAGTCATTCCTTGTTCTATGATAACTACCGGATTATCCACTGATTATTTTTGTGTCTATCCACTATATTTATTTGAAATGATAAATTACATATTTTCAATTTTCATTATTATCAATTTCTTGATGATTACTATAAATTTGTTGATCATAAATAAAATTATTGATTAACACTGCAGTAGATAAATTTCCTACCTATCTACCTCCAGCACAAATATTACCTACTATTTTAATTATGTTTATAACAATCAAATTATATCTAGAAAAATGTATCAGTTGCTAATGTAGGGTGGAGTCTCCAGCCTTGGGACCCCTACAGTTGCAGGACTGTCGTTTTCTGCCAGATGCAATCATTTTTAATAAAATTTGAAAATAAGACATAATATACGAAGAACTCGATTTGCATTGTTAATTAGGTCATATTTTGGCTTATTTTGATCGTAACCGAAAACATGAATTGGACATCCGGAATTAACATTTTTTGAAAAATGTTAAATCTGACAACAAATGAGAGACCTATAAAATTTAAGAAAAAATTATAGTATTGAAAAACAAAAAACTTTAAGTCCTCGAAAACAATAATTAATTGTTCCATCTAAAGGGTCATAAGTCCACGAGCGATTTTTCTGCGAATTAAGGTCCCAATAATTTTGACAAACTTATGACTCATTATACCTACTCAGACATAAATTCTCCGTTGACCCTTTAATGTGGGTCATAAATCCATACGGACTTATGACGGACCCAGTACCACGACGGACGTAAGTTTCACGGACTTTTTACACGCCCGCGCTATAGGTAGGAACGTTGACTCGAAGAGCGAAGCATTTGTTGTGCTTAAATAAGAAATAGAAAATTTAAAAAAAAATAATAATAAATAAATATTTTTATTATCATGAATCAAGGGTGCATTATTTTTGTATTTAATTTTGTGAATTGTGATGATGTGGTTTCATCAGTTCTCTGTGTAAAAAAAAACATTTTAATTTAACTTTAACCTACTTTGCTTTCTTTCGTCGTTGTCGTCGCTTTGCAGCTTTTTAATTTATTAAATTAAATCGAATTAAGATTAAAAAAAAAATAAATAAATAGGAAAAATTTAAAAAAAAATTTCTCTTCATTGCCTGCCTGCCTGCCTGTATCTGTAACTAAATGGTTTTCAACCCAATGAAAATGAAATTAAAGATTCGAAGAAATTAATTTTCTTTTATGTGTGAAACAAACCTCGTTCTCGCCTTTTTTCTTTAAATAACAAAAAACTTTTTTTTTATTTTATTTTTTCTTAATTTTACACTGAAAATTCTTCCAAGTACGTTTTATTTATTTCTTTTTTTTATTTAAATTAATTTATTTAATTTATTTTTTATCCAAAAATTCGATTTTCTTTCACGCACGAAAAAAAAACTCTTTTGTTGATTTTTCTTTCATTAAAAAAAAGTAGCCATATTTGTAGTTTACTTATGAAGAAAAATAAGTCAATTACCGACTGCTACAATGCGTTATTATCAGCTGCTGAAAAAATACATTTAAAAAAACCAAAAAAGAATTTAATAAAATTTACCTCAGTTTTTGATTGTTATTTTATTTCTTTCAATTATCTCACAAATATTTATTTTTAACTATTCAAATAAACAAAACAAAACATAAATTATTTTTAATAAATTAATTTTCAAATATAATTTTAATTATCTTTATTTTTTTTACTATTTAATGCTTTTCTACTTCTTCACTGCTTAATGAGGAAGGAACTAAGAATTATTAAGAAAAGGAACGTTTTTTTGGATCCCTGAATTTTTGACAATTGTGACACTTAAAAAAAATAATAACCACAAATAGGTATTTAGTTCTATTGTGAAGTGGACAGACACAAAAATAATTAGTGGTATCCGATATTATCATAGAACAAGAAACGATCGTTCACAAACAGGTAGTATCATTATACGATTATTTTGTTGTTGTTTGTTATTTTTTTATATACATACATATAATATATTTTTTTATATATATGTACGGTAAATGTACGAAATCCGGTAAATGTGAGTTTACTTTTGGTAAATATTAATATTACAGTACATTTACCGGCCCGATTGGCCCCATTTTTGTGTAGGGAATAGAGGGGGTTCTCCCTGAACGAAAGAGTGTGGTGCGGGGCGGTGGGCGGTCGAACTGCTGGTCGATCAATGGGATTTGAGGCCCGCGCCCCGTACCACACTCTTTCGTTCCCTCCTACGCCCTACACAAAAATGGGGCCGGTAAATGTAATGTAATATTAAAATTACGGGTTTTTAAACTCACATTTACCGGAATTCGTACCTTTACCGTAACATATATATATATACTTTTAATTTTCCAGAGTAATCTCACCTTAAAAGAACGGGTGGCAGAATGTCAAAATGCTAATGCGCTAGCAAAATAAAACTAACAAGTCGCTCTCTTGATATTGTATTAAGTGTAGCTTTAGTTGAAAAATCGCTCAGCGAAACATTTTAAATCGATTTGAACGGCATATAAAAAAGAAAAATTTTTTTTTTTGAATTTGCACTAACACCAATAACATGTTTGTGTGAAAAAAATCTATCACTTTTAAAAACTGATTTCTGTTCTATTTATTTTAAGTTCTTTTTATCAGCTTGTAGGTGTACTTTTAAGTGAGCTTCATTTAAGGAGGCGTTGCAGATGATACTAGATTTAATGCCAAGACTATCTCAATTTCTAAAAACAAGGAATTTTATTTGGTAACAATAGATATTTCATGTTTTGAAATAGTTTCTGTTTGGAACACACTCTTAGTTTAAATTCGATCAAAAAATTTATACCAAGCATACAGATAAGAAAGTGAGTTGAACATTTTTATCCTGAACCTGAACAAGGCAACGGAGTCGTTAATGTATAATGCATTTTGCCTAACCCTGTGACGTAACGAATACTATATTGTTTGAATAAGTTGAATAAGTTTTTTATATGGCAACATTGATGCTTAATTTTGTTGTTCTTTAATAATATTTGAAATAATTGATTTAAAAATTGAAATATAAATAAAAATTAAATAAAAAATTTCTTCTCAATTAAAAAAAATTAAATTTAATAATTAATAAATTGAAAAAGATTTTTTATAAAAAATTATAAAGAAAAATTGCATTTATGGAATAAACAAAACAAAAGGCTACCTAATAAATAATTTTTTTTTTTGTTCAATCAATCAATTAAAAATTAAAATGAAAGAAACCAAAGTTAAATTAAAAAATTATTTAACACGACAAAAATTAAGACCAAAGGAAGTGAAAAAAAAGGATTCAATTAAAAAAGTGAGCCAAATTAAAAAAAACCGAAAATAAAATGCTTGAAAAAACCAAAGCCGACAACAAATTTAATGTTTTGATTTTTAATCGGCAACCCTCCCTAGGCTCCCTCTGTTGTTCAAACAGAAGCATGGAAAACAAAATAAAAAATATTCGTAAATCGTAATTGTCTTAATTATGCCTTTGCCATTGCCATTCCAGTTAAATACCTATTATAAAAAAAATTAGATCTCGAGCCAGCGGCATTAATTTATTAATAATTTTTAGTTTTCAGAAGAAACCTCATTCCAAAATAGAACAAAATTTCTTTTTTCATTTACCTTATTTAATACAGTAAATTTTAGAAGGTACCTATATATGTAACTAAAACTACAACTTTTCTACTTCCATCTGTTTCAGGTCAAAAAAATATTTGCAAAAAAAGAATGTTTACGGTCTCCCGAAGATGTCAAATTTTTAGAAACTTTTGAAGATATAAAATTATTAGAAACTATTAAAAAACAGATTGAAAAACGAAAGGACTATCAAATACAATTGAAGACAAGAATCGTTGAAACTGAAGATAGTTCGGATATAATTGAAACAAAAGTGAAAAAATTAGCTCAAATTATTTTGAAAGCAAAACATTTAGTTTGCTATACGGGGGCTGGAATCTCAACAAGCGCCAAAATTCCAGATTATAGAGGAAGCCAAGGTATATGGACATTACTTAAGGAAGGGAAAGAATTTGGAAAACATGATATATCAAAAGGTACTAAGAAATAACGAGCTAAAGTAAAGCAGATATCTGTAAATTCAAATTTTTATTTTTTTCTTTGCAAAAAAAATACATTATTTGATTAAAAGATTTGTTCTGTCAAACGAAACATTCCCTGGAAATTTATTAGTCTTAAAGCGTCATCTAATCAAAAAATGTAGACTTTTGTGGATTTATGTAAAAAATTTAATTAGTAGGTTCATTGACTGAAATAAAAAAGGAATGTGAATTAAATATAATTAAAATGGTGAAAAGAGAATCGTAATAACGAAAAAAATTAATTATATTTGAATTTATTTAATTATTAAATTTACCCGATACAATAACATCTTTACATTGTGAATAACTTTTAAATATCTTAGATTAATTATATAAATATTTTATTTTTAGCCACTCCAACTCTCACTCACATGGCTTTATTCGAATTACACAGGTAAAAATTAAATAGATTTAAGACAGAGTTTAACATAGGTTTATGTGTACCTAAATAATTAAAATTTCGTATTTTGCCAATAAAACTTTTTTATGGATTTTTTGAATTAAATATCACTTAATTGATTATGTATGGTACAATATTGGCATTATACTTCAAAATTCAAACATATCATGTGCAACTCATTTTTTTTTTTGTTCAAATTTTAGGAGGAAAATTTTACGACATATTATTTCTCAAAATTGTGATGGTCTACATTTAAGATCTGGTATTCCACGAAAATCTTTATCTGAGCTACACGTAAGTTAACTGGTTATCATAATACTAACTTTTAGAAAGAAGAAAAAGAAAATAATTTCTCAGATTTTCAGTATATAATTTGTTAAAAGTTATTCTCTATTTTTTAGGGTAATATGTATATAGAAGTTTGTAAACTTTGTAAGCCAAACTTAGAATATTTACGATTATTTGACACAACAGAAGATACAGCCAGATTCAATCACTCAACTAAAAGATTTTGTCATATTTGTAAGAAAAACTTAATAAATTAAAAAATTTTTAACTAATAGTTTTATAAAAAAATGTATTTAAAATATGTCAGATCATCCACCTAAATCTTAATAAAGTAATGATAATTTGTTAATATGATTACCAAATTTTATGGTTAGTTTAATACAGATATTTTATTTTCTGTAATGTAACTATTAAATATTATATGTATAATTGTACTACTTTTATGTACATTATTTTGTAACTAGGTTTATTCTTTTTTAATCAATTAATCTTAGCTCTAGATAGTTGTTGGCTACGATCCAAAAAAATTTATTAAATTAACTAAGAAAATGTGTATTTTCTTTTTTAGGTAAAATGGACTTATCAGACACTATCGTACATTTTGGTGAAAGAGGGTCTTTGAAATGGCCATTAAATTGGGCAGGCGCTTGCAAGAATTCCGAAAAAGCAGATGTCATATTATGTTTAGGATCAAGTTTGAAAGTTTTAAAGAAATATACCTGGCTATGGCAAAATGATTTGCCAAAAAAACAAAGAGCTAAATTATTAATCGTAAATTTACAATGGACACCCAAAGATAAGCAAGCACTAGTAAAAATCAATGGAAAATGCGATGATGTTATGTTATTATTGATGAAGCATTTAAAAATGAATGCTCCAACATATAAACGAAGTGTTGACCCTATTTTTCATCATTTCACGCCCTTACTCAAAAACGAATTAGATAGCGTTACTCAACCAATTTTAAAAATTGAAGAGAATATTAAAAAATTGGTTCCCTCTCTTAAAGAACTGAAATCTTCTCCACCAACTAAAATCAAAACCAACTTAAATTGTAATCCTTTAGAAATGGAGGAGCATAATAAGTACTTTAGGTATAGCAAAACAAAACTTGAAAACAATTTCACCAAAAAAGATTTAGAATTGGAGAATATACACCCTTCGACGGAAATTTTTCGAAAAACTGAAATTTCAAATACCAATAATTTGTACACAAAAGAGGAGTTTTGTGCTGCATATTTCAACAGCAATATTCAATTTGATCCTGAAACAAGCATTCCGGCTGCAATTATACCTGCACAAAATAATGCGCATGGTCATCCGGTTTCTTTAGATAATGTAACTCCCGTAAACTGTGGTACTGAAAATTATCAGCAACCAATATTAAGTTATGCAGCATCAAACTATCTTATATCAACCGAACAGTCCAGGCAATTTAAAACAAACATAATTTCAAAAAGTTTAGATATAACTTTATACTTGCCGAATTGGTATGAACCCAGCTGGTGTTATCCTGGTCTTCATCAAATCATAAAACCACCTCCCAAAGAAATAAATTTTTGGAGTTCTACTGTAGTACCAATTTTAAAACAAGCGTCTTGCACATTTTGTTTTGAAAATTATGATGAATTTTCTTGTCAGTTTTATAGAAATATATTAAGTATGAAAAATAATAAAAAGAGAAAAATTTGCAACGAGATTCAAGATAATGCCAATGAGATGAATAATTCAACAAAAGAAGCACCAAATGCGGGATGGTTTGGAAAAGGATATCGTAAAATTGTAAAGAAACGCAAAAAATAATGTTTAAATAAGGTGCTATTTTATAAATTCGTTTTCTTTTTAAAAATTTTATAAAGATCTCACAAACGTACTAGTGTATTAATGATTCAATTTAAATTACTTCAACGACGACGATCTTAGGTTGTTTATCCTGTGATTACAAGTTTTTTATGGAATTCGAAAGAAATTTACCTCCTTTTTGCCGTATTACAGTAATTCATTAAATTCGATTTAATAGACATAACAATAATTATTAGTTGTAAATCTCGCGACATAAGATTTTATATTTGATTAATAAAATATGTCAACGTTAAGTATTTTAGTAGAATATTATATTCAATCACTTACATTAAAATGACTTGATTTTGTTTGATTTACGTATATTGAAGGTTTAGAGTGTTTAGATCACGTAATACCTAACCTAAAAATATTATCTAAATTTGGATTATTAAAGGAGAACAACTTTATTAAAGAGAATTATGTATATTTAAATTTTTTTTTGCCTAATTTTGTGTCTTAGATTTACTTAGTATAATTTGTTTTAAACGGCAAAGAAATCTATCAACAATTGTCGATAAATATGCACAGTACTCTGTTTTTTACTTACTTTTGGAATTTGAGGATAGTTTCTTTACGTTACCATTTTTATTATATCAAAAAATCTGTATATACAGAAAATATCAAAGAACTTAAAAAAAATTCTTTTCGATTACTAGTAGTTAACATATTCTTTCTAAATAATAATTCAATAATAGTTATTATCATGATTCCTATAAAAAAGTATAACGTGTTTTAGAAGATTATTTTATGGCGAAATTTTTAATATTTTTTTACATTTACTTTCTGAGAAAAGTTAGTATACATGTTTAATTGGGCAATTTGAAAATATTTTATGTAATTTAGAATACTGATTCCCTTATAAAAAGTAGTAACGTACGCCATTATATTTATAAAATTAAAATTAAAAAAAAGCATAAGAATCATTTTACATATTCCATTGTTTGGATTCACTTGAAATTACAATTTATTTCAGTTTTTTTATCTAATTATTCAAATCTAAAATTATAAGAACAAAGTGATCGAAATTATTTTTTGTCTATGGTAAAACTTTAATTGTGAAAAGTATTATGTTTTTAATTTATTAATATAAGTATATTTATTTAAGCATATATTTTAGTATAAGTTAGTTTAGAGAAAAGCGTGTAATTGTAATTTTTTTGTACGTTTTATTATTGGATAATACTTAAAAAAAATTAAAAAAGTATTTTGTTCAACTGATTAATAAATTGACAAAACTTACCTTTAAAAAAATTTAAAATGGAATTTCCTGCCAATGTCAGTTAAATAAACGTAAATATATTCGTTAAATAATGAAAAAAGTACATATGTACATACATTTACAATATAACTTTAATATAGAAAGAGCTATTAATTAAAATTTTGTAAAATCGTTACATTTCCAAAACCCTTTCTATATTTTCAGTAATTTTAATACAGAAAATATTTTCCTTTATAAAATTTTATTTGATATGCTGTCTTTGATATAATTTTGTAAAGAGTGATGTTAATAATATATGTCTAAGATCTTTGTAACTAAGAAATGGCGCGGACGACTTTTAAAGAAATATATTGCATTATTTGTCAATTTATTAAAAAATTTATTTTTATATTCATGAATGAGGGAGAATAAATAACAAATAATTTTTTTCTAAATTACTGTTTTTTTTAGTGCTAGAATGTAAATAAAATAAATGATTATCAGTTATTAAAATTCGAACACAATCAATCGAATCAATTGAAAATTAAAAACAGAATGTTAAAATTTATTTTTATAAACAGTGTTGCGTTAAATGTGTTTGACAAACTTACTATCTTTTGAAAATCGTATTGGATAGCAGAATCTAAACATGCACCCATTTGTTTAATCTCACCAATAGAATTTGAGAATAAAATTTTCGTTTAAATTTTTTTTATTGATATTAATTCATAACTCGTTTCACTAAGTATATGTTCAAATAATTAGCCGAAATTAAGAAATTAAAAACTGCTAGAAATTAAGTTTTCATAAGCCTTTCAACCTAAAAGAATTTGAAATTCTGAATTTCAACTTCCTAGTGTAATTTTTACAGTAATGATATTTCAAATATGCGATCTGGGACAATAACAAAATATATTAAGAATTTGAAATTCAGTATTTCAAATTCTTTTCGGTTGAAGGTCTATAGATTATTTTTTTAATTATATGATACAAAGAAAAATTATAATAGAAATTATTTTGTTTATTTAACGATAATTTTCATTTAAACCAAAACTTGAATTAAAATATCATGATAAAAGTCATAATAGGTGCTTGCTATTTATAAAACCGAAAATTAAAATTTTCTCAATTGAATAAAAATAAGTCATATAAATGTGTTTCATATTCATAATGTTCATTCATAATTTTAAATAAACGAAATATCATTTAAATTCAAATGATAAAGCTCTATTTTAGTTATCAATTAGTGTCTTCTTCATGAGGGTAAGGTAAGGAATGATTACCTAAGCCAAAGATAATAATTTCAATGATTTAATCAAAAATAAAGAATTCTTTGCTCTTTTTATACCTACCTACATTTGGAAAACTTAAAAATGCCGATGTATGTGTTTACTTTGGTTTGTTCCAAGAGCCAAGTTGAATAGAATTGTAAAAATTTCGTTCGTCTTGTTCCTTTTGTTTTTTACAAATTATTTTTATTCTAGTTTTTTGTTATTAGTTATTTCAAAGAAGTTCGTCAAAATTTTTATCAGTTAAAAATTAAAAAATACAACAAATACAATCTAATAAAATTTGCAGTTTTTATTTTCAATATAAAATCAGAATAAAAAATAAACCGAGAAATTGAGTGCATTGTGTATGATTTACGGCTAAGAGTGATATCTACTTAAACAAAACGAAAACTAAGATTTACATAATATATATATTTAATTTATTAGATCCACGTTTTTTTTCCTAAATTTTGTAAAATTTTATCGTCTGGTGATTTTTCTATAAAATTAAATCGATTTAATAAATGTTTAACTTTATTTATATGCCTAATGTTATTAGTTTTTGTAATGTGTTTTAGTTTAAAAAGTTTTCCGATTCTTGATTTTTTGGATAATTTTTTAATTTTTGACAAGTTCATTTGATTTGAAAATGATTTATTTTTGTCAATTTTTGGTATTATTTCAATGTCGTCGTCAACATATGGAATATTAAAAAACTCTCCTGAATCTCTGTTAACATCAATTTGTTGATATTGTGGAGCAATTGAATCAGAATTAATTGCTAATGTCAAATCAATTGATGTATTTGGTGGATTTATACTTAATTTCATTAAACTTTCAATATTAATTTCGTTAACCTTATCAATATTTTCATTTTGTTTACATTCAAGGCTATTACTATTCAATTGACTTTGCTCTTCTAGACATAGTGAAGTAAAAAATGGTTTTCTTGCATCTTGTTGGCAGTCTGCTGGAGAATTACTTTTTAAGTTTGGAATTACAAATTTTTTTGTTGATTTTGTATTTGATATTGATGCTGCAGTTCCTGTAACACTGTTTTTTATCTGTAATTGAACAAATTTGTCAAAGTTCGATTTTTTTTGTTTGTCTGAAAAAGAAAGTGCAAATTTAGTTAAAAATTTATAAAAAAAAAATGTAAAAATAAAGCTGGAAGATGCAAACCTGAACAAAGAGAATCGTTCACCGACATTTTTCGAGGCCGCTGCAAGGCAAAAAAAAAAATGTTATTTTTAAGAGCTACAATTAAATTAATTTTACTGATTTGACTCAATTTATTATTTCAAATTTAAATAAATGAAGATAAATGAAAAGTATCAAAATAAAAAAATTATTAAAATAACAAATATTGACGTCCCTCAATCAAAATTTATTCATTTTTAATGACATTTATGCCAAGCAAAATATGCAGACACCCAGTAAATAACTTTTAACAGGATAGTATTACCCGATTGTGTTTTCACTTTTTTTTTTGTAGAAAAATATTGGGAGCGCCTACAGTTACGGCAAACGTAACTCTTTTTTTTTTTTAGAGTTACGGCAACCGTAATCCTGTTGAAAATTAACTAAAGTTACGGCAAACGTAGCTCTTTTTTTTATTTTTAGAGTTACGGCAACCGTAATCCTGTTGAAAATTGACTAAAGTTACGGCAAACGTAACTCTTTTTTTATTTTTAGAGTTACGGCAACCGTAATCCTGTTGAAAATTGTTTAAAGTTACGGCAAACGTAACTCTTTTTTTTTTTGTTTGAGAGTTACGGCAACCGTAATCCTGTAGAAAATTGTTTAAAGTTACGGCAAACGTAACTCTTTTTTTTGTTTGAGAGTTACGGCAACCGTAATCCTGTAGAAAATTGTCTAAAGTTAACGGCGGACGTAACTTTTTTTTTTTTTTTAGTGATTACGGCAAAGTTTTTTTAAGCATTATGATTTTTTTTTTAAATAAAAAGTTGTTATGCTGAATGGGGGACGTACCAGGAATTTTTTGTAACATGAAGTTCATTGGGTAAATATTTGCTTTGATATTTGAATTGATTCTTCCTTCAAACTAGAAAAACTGGAACTATACGCCTTATTTATAATAATGTAAATCCATTTAATTTTAAAACTTTCATTTGTTTGAAACCCGAAAATTTGGGACAATTTTAAATGAGTGCATTGTGAAATTTCCTACTTGTGGAAAGAAATGTTAGAGTCAAAATAACTGAACGCACTCTTAAACTAATCATTAGCTATTTTCATAATATTCACTATTGGCAACCCTAAATTTAATTTCAGTCATTTCTGTAGTGCCTCGGTTTTTTCGTAAAATTAAAAAAAAAAAAAAATTAAAAAAAAGAAAAGCATTTGCATGCAGTTCAGTTTAATTATTATTGTATTTATTTATTTATTAACTATTTTAAATTCAAATACATTAAATTATTCAATTTAATTTTATAAATAATAAGAAATAAAAAATTCGAATAACACCTAAATTGAAAATTGAAATAAAAAAAAATGTAAGCTCTATTCTGTCGTTTTTTTGGCTGACTCTGACAAAAAGAAAATTAAATTCAGTGAAAAAAAATGAAAAAAAATGAAAAAAAAAAAAAAATAATAATTTTTATTTATTTTTCAAAACAATTGAACAAAAAAAAAATTGTTTTTTATCTTTATTTGTTATTTAAAAAAAATAAAAATTATAATAAATTTTAAAAAAATAAAGTAGGAAATTAAAATTATTATTTTACATAGATAATTTTTTTTGTCGGGCGGTGTGGTACGGAAAAATCTCTCATTTTATAATTTTTTCATTTTCATTCTGTCCTCTGTGTCCTAAATCTTCATCTACACTACACTTCGCGTGAAAAAGATCATATTTTACCGTTTACAATTTGTAATTTTTTTTATTTTGACATTTAATTATGATAATATTTATTTTAATTTCAAATGCCTAGATGAGATGCTTTTAATATTTTAATTGTTGAGTTTACCTACTTAGTTAGTTATTGTTATAGGTACTACCAAAAAGTATAGACATTTTTTATTAAATTTTATTTAACTAGGTACCTTTACCTGTCATCGCCAATTCGGTAGGTCAAAAAACTTTCACGCCCGTGATAATATTTTCGGCTAAACTGCAGTTTACGTGAACCACTCAGAATCGGCTCAAACTTGGAGGGGGGTAGAGGCGGTGCCCAAACTTCCAAAACTAAAATCAG
Organism: Hybos culiciformis; assembly: GCA_964007475.1. Taxonomy (NCBI): domain Eukaryota; kingdom Metazoa; phylum Arthropoda; class Insecta; order Diptera; family Hybotidae; genus Hybos; species Hybos culiciformis. The sequence goes on along the minus strand of OZ023273.1, from coordinate 19,803,403 downwards.
TTCTTGGGGCAAAAGCCCCTTTTCGGAGACCCCAAAGTTTTCCCGCCGCAAATCCCACTGACCAACCACCAGATTGCCCGCCGGCCGTCCCCCATCCCCCCCTCTTGTTTTGGGACACCCTCTTTATCCTTTTCCAAAAAATAGGGTTACTCGAGCAAAAAAAAAAATTTCTCATAAAAAAATGTATGAAAACTTTGGGGGGCCCTATCTCCGAAGCGAGGCCTTTGCCCCAAGAAGATATCAACTCAAAAAAAATGTTTATCCCCAATTCTACTCAAGGATACAAGATTTCAATGAAAATTAATAACTACCTATATGGATTAACCAAATTAATATTTAAATCTATATAAAAAATAATTCCACATGAATTCTGCATAATAAGTTTAGGCAGCGTTAATTCTTAATGAAATGGATATTCATATGTTATATGTACATATGTTATTTATACATTTAGGTGCGTTTTTCTTATAATTTTTAAGTTATTAGTTACTTTTTTTCACATAATTCACTACTTACTTAATTACGATAAAATATGATAAAAACTTAATACTTATATGCAATTATTGTTAAGCCATCATAAGATGAATATTTACGTACATAAACTTATCGCAATAGCGTTGTAGGAATCAAACTTTAGTATAAAGATATAAATGCATTTAATAACGTTTTACATTCAGTTTAACCATAGATTAAGAATACACAAAGATGGTTAGCTTCATACAACATTTGTGTATTCTTAATCTATGGTTTAACTTAAGTATTCATATTTATTATATAATAATATAAATTAATAGACAAATATAATAGTTATGATATAATTTTATTATATAATGTGTCACTTTACTAGATATAATGGTATTCGAAGAAAAATTTCTATCATTAAAATTAATAGTTATTTAAAATATATCTATATATATTTTTTTTCAGATTGAATATAAAATGGGAACCCCCATTCAACATAATTATGATAATCAAAGTCAATTGTTCATTCGAGACAAAATGTGAGTTCTTGAAAAACTAACTCTCTTTTTTTTTATATATTTCCTTAAGCTACACAAGTAGGTGTATGTATATACATATTAACTTACTTACTAATTTTTTTTTAAAGACATTTTATTAAAAATTATTTTTAATTTATTTTATTCCAGAGCTTGGGAAAATGCAATCAGAGCTTATAATGGTACTGATCCTTTAGAAATGTGGTACAACTACATTTGTTGGTACGATTATAATAGTCAAATTGATCCTGAAAGGAAATTTCGCGAAACTTTGGAAAAATGTCTCACTTTGTATGAACATGTCGATTGCTACAAGCAAGATTTGAGATTAGTGAAATTGTGGATTAAATATGTAAGTTTTTAAAAATTTCATTACGAAAAACCAAATAAAATTTAAAATTTGATTTATTATTTAATTTAAACCTAATATTTTTTCTTTTTTTTAATTAAGTAGATGTCTGTATTTATGAAAGTATTTAAGCAGTATTGATTTGATATTTATTGGATAATTTCAAGATAACGTCAACGACAATAATGTATACGAAAAAACTGACAATGTTTCGTTTTTTTTTCGTGTACGTTATGAAGTTTTAAAAAACGACAAAGTAGTCTGTACTTCTGTAGGCATTATGTCTTTTTCGTATTTATTATGTCGATATTGAAATCCAAGGATTAGTATTTCGTTTTTCCGAACTTAACCTACGGATACGCGAGCAACGGCCTTTTATATTATATTTATGCATGAAGTCGTTTTTTCACATAATGTTTACACCTGTCGTTTTTCAAAACGATATTATGTATAGAAAAAAAACGACATAATGTCTACAGAGTTTATGTTGTTTTTTAAAACGACATTATATCTAAAGACATTATTCCGTTTTTAAAATGATATAAAATTATGTATGATAAAAATTATGTAGTTTTTTCGTTTACATTATTGTATTATATATTATGGCGGGTCTCTTTGTTATTTTACTCTTAGTAGTATGAATGCACTGTGCTGAGAATTATTACGAACCAAATTTTCGAAAATGTGAATTTATTTTTTTATTTTACTTAAAGACTTGAAAAATATCAAAGTATTTAATAAAAAAAAAAATTTTAATTTTGCACCTTAAACGAAATTGTAGGTATAAAATATTTAATTTTATTCTTAAAAAAAAAAAAACGAAATGAAATGAATCAGAAATATTAAATTTATTTGTATTTTAAATTTATTTGAATTTTTTAATAACCCTTGAACAAAATAATTGTCTCTTAATTTATATTGAATACGAAACAAAATGAACTTCCATTTTTTCACACAAGTTGACTGTAAATACAAGAGAAATGGATATAAAAAATCTAAATTGATGGAAGTAGATTTGATTGCTTTTAGGACACTTCCAAAAGTTGAGTGAGATATAGGAACTTTATGAACTTTTTATACTACAAATTCTATCTAAAGATATTTTCTCTTTATTTTTTAAAAATTATTATTAGATTGACATGCAGCCAAATCCGTTGAATTTATATCAACTTTTGTATCAACGAGGGATTGGAATAAGATGTGCATGCTTTTACATTGGTTGGTCACATTATTACGAATCCGCAAACGCTTTCAAGCAAGCAGAATCGGTGTTTAATTTAGGATTCCAGGTTAGTTTATATAAAAATTAAAATAATGTTTTTAATTGCTATTTCAAAAAAAAAAAAATTTACGACTTTGGGGGTGCCGAAACTGTTTATATGGAAAGTGCTTTATTCCTTTTATTTCCGATGCATAGATTCGATTTTTACATAGAAATAAAGTACTCAATTCATATGATTTAATCTTCACCTTCATAGAAAAATTTCTATGAAAGTGCATACTTAGTTTCCATATTATAAATAGTTTCATGGTGCCACAAATTTTCACCTATAAACTTTAACTATTTTCTGAAATATATTATGGGGGTGTAAGTAAAATTTAAGATACATATTTTAAATGTTCTATATGAGACAAACTTCTTAAAAATGAAATAAGTATTTTTATTTTGCATTTTTTTAATAAAAATATATCCATGCCATGTTGTACATATTTATGTCTCTAAATTTTAATAAAATGGTTTATTTTGTAAATTTTAAATATTATTTTAGGCACAAGCTGAACCGTATTCTGAATTACAAGAAGCTCATAATAAATTTCGGATGTCCGTATCACAACGAATGCTTTATAATGACAGTTCTTCCAAAAAAAGGGAACAAAATCATTTGATTGAACAACGCCAACAAATAACAGCTCTCTCGTATTCAAGTCAAAGAAAACCTGATACTAACAACCAACCAATACAAACGTCAACGTCTTCACAACAGCAAATTCAGCAGCAATACCAACAGCAACCTACAGTTCAACATATTGCACAGGAGCCTGTTCAAACAGTTTATCAACAACCAGTTCAATCGACGGTTCAACAATCTAATATTGTTATTTATCATCAAAATTCGAGTACATATGAACAACCTGAACAAAATTCAACACATTCGCAGCAATATCAACAGCAACATCCTCAACAGTCTACTGAAAATGCAAATAATCCAATTGAATATCAACAATCTCAAATACAACAACACAATCCAACTTACCGAGTACAAAGTTCTGTGCAAAATACAATGCCAAATCAAACTCAATATGTAAACTCTCAGTCAACAGTGTACAGTCCAAGTTTGTATGAGACATCAACTTCATCTCCACAACAACAATATGATGCAACATCCAAAAGTGATACATATGCGCACACAAATCCAATAAATTCTTCGTCAAATGCAAATAACAGTAATCAACAACAACAATTAACCGCACCAATAGCACAAAAAAAAATAGTTGTTCAAGAAGAAGATTACACATTACAAAATGTAAAAATTCCTCCAAATTTTGCATTATTTTCATATAATAATTATGAAACTTGGAAACCACTTTTATATCTAGAAGAGCCTTATGATGAAAATAGACGATGCATGTATCAAAAAAATCTTGTTTATCCTGATATTAATATGGAATACAGTCCTGAAGAAATTCGGGCCAGAAAATGTAAACAAAAGCAACAATTATCGGAGCAACCACCATCACAACAACCAGAAAATCAAGTTCAACAAACTTCAACTAATGATGCACAAATTTCAAGGAGTTCTCCTACTTTAAAAAAAGTCGAAGAAGAAGTTGAAATTTCAACAAGCAAACCAATTCAAAACAGTAACGTTAACGATAATTTTTATGTTGGTGATTTGGAAGAACAAATTGAAGCTTCGACAATAAGATGTAAGTTAATTATAATTAATATGTATTACAAATATTTATTTATTTATTTCAATCTAACAAGACATGCCTTTATAAATAATTATACTTTAATTTTACACCATAAAATAATAAAGAAAAGTAAGAATATATGATTTCAAAATAATAAAATTTCAGAAAAAATAAAGAAATTAGTTATGATTAATTCTTAAACAATTTGAAAGTGGAAATAGAGAATTAGATTCCAAACCTCTTCTAAGAATGATTCATATTCATAAGTATAACCTACACAATATTATATTATATTTAAGATTTAGATTTTTTTTTTCATGTCAAACTGAAAAATAAAATAAATTAATAGAAATTAATTTCACATTAACATAAAGTTGACCCATCTTCACAAGAAAATTTAATCATTTATTTAATTATATAGATTCATTTTACGAATATTTCAATTTAAATTAAAATTTCATTCAATTTCAGATGCGCTGGACTCAAACGGTCAAACCAAAAACAAAGTTATAAAAATTAAATTTAGGAAAGAAATTCCTCAAAGTGATAATTTTGGAAGTACAAACAAAGAAAAAGAGGGTAAATTTTTTTTCAATGTAGTTATTAAGTTAAATTATAAATAGTTATAATTGATACTTATATTATGTTCCATTAGAATTGACTTGGAAGGATGGCACCTACATTATTTATATAATATAAACTATACTTTATGTACATATATTCAATTTTGGTAAATTCACAGAGATATCTGATTTAACCGATATTTGTTCTAAATGGCTTCAGGAATTTTTTTTTGTATTTGAAAATAGTCCAAAATTTTTTACTTTTAAAAGAAATTATATATCACAATTTATATATGATAAGTTCATTTTTTTGGAGAAAAATTATTTCTTAGCAAGTTCTTAAGGAATTTAATACATTTCAAAACTGTATATTATTTCAATCGATTTTTTAAGTTTTCATAATTAAATTCATTATTTTGTTTTTAACTTTAAAACCAATAATGAGAAACTGAATCTTTTTTGTCCTCTATTTTTAACTTTTGAAAGTACTATTTTTAATACCAAAAATTTCCATTTTGATATAAAAAATAAATGTTAAGCCAAATGAGAAAAATTATTTTTTTTTGTGTGTAAGTAAATTTTTTAAGTCATTAACTTTTTTTTAATTTTTTTTACTTTCATAAATTTTTTGTTATTTTTAATTTTGTTTTATAAATCCGAAACTGTAATAATAAGGGTTATTATATCGTCTGCTAAGAAATGAAACAACGTATGACATTTATACGTCATTATTTGACAATTGCACCATTCGATTCCTCGTACTCGATTAATGTTGATTAAAATGTGTTATTTAGATGAAAATTGTACGCTACTTGATATTTTTTCATACGTTTTTTTTAATTTTCAAATCTTTAAATTCAAATTACTGGAAACTATACTTTTCATTATACGTTGTTTCATTTCTGAGCAGGCGATATGTAATCTACGATTTAACTTTAATTTGATGAATATATAACAAATCAAATCACTTGACTAAATTTAATATAATAAATCAATTAGGTAGTCGTAGTTAGATCCAAAATTAATATTTTTGTAAAATGAAACTGAAAATATCGATTACCCAATTTTTTTTTTTTTTTTGACTCATCAGAATCTGTGTCCATTTAGTATTTTAATTTTTTTGAACTTGTAGAAACTCCTGCACCAAAGACAAAAAAAGCTAAACTAATGAACAGTATTAATAATTCAAAATATTATTTAGAATATACGAAAACATTTCAATCTGAATATATTGCAAAGGAGGTAAAAAAGCCAAAACTTAAAAACCAATACAATGAAAATTCAAAGGGATCTACTGGGAATTCCAGTAATAATAAGGTTGATAAAGTTATTGAAAGCAGACTCGATAACAATACATCAATTCAACAATATAATGAAGATGCTAATTCTGAATTTAATAGTTCACTGAATGAATCTTCATTGGATAGTAATGTAAATTGTTCTACTCCATACAAAAAATTCAGTTTAACACCTTCATCAACTACACAAAGTTCTTTGAAAAGAAAAATTTCAACAAATTCATTTCATCAAAATGATGATTCGATGTCATACATCCACGAACAGAATAGTTTCTTTGCATCTGAATATGATGATGAATTGAAAAAATCTCGCTTAGAAAATGCATTAAGTACAATTGAAACACATTTGAAGAAGCCTGCAATCGATCCGTTTAATTCAGAGCTTTGTAAGGCTCTTTTAATTAAATTAAATATGCCATCTCGAAAAGAAAATAATGTGTATAAATTAATAAATAATTGTATTCCTAAATTGATGGGAAACACAAAACAAATATCTGTTGCTGATACTAATTTTAATATCGAAAAAGAAGTAGGTCGAGGATCTTATGGAAGTGTGTATAAATCTTTAAATGTAAATACTAGTGAAGTAGTGGCGTTAAAATGTCAAAGACCACCAAATGTATGGGAATTATATATTTGTATGGAAGTTAAAAATAGAATTCAAAATTCTCTAATTGTAAGTTTTAGAAAACACAATACTTTGCTAATAAAATTCTAATTTACTCTAACTGAGCGAGAATCTATAAATTAATTTTGCTTTGAGTTTGACAATTTTATAATATCGTAATTATTATCAACATAATATTTGAGAACGATGTTTTCAAAAATAATTTGTGTATTTTTAGTTACCTGGGTTTATGGATATTTCTTCTGCTATAATTGCTCCCAATGCAAGTATTTTTGTCACTGAATTTTCTAGTTATGGATCTTTATTAGACGTAAACAATAAATTAAGGCAGTCTACTAAGAAAGTAAGTGGATAATAAGAATGAACGTATGCGAACAGGACCGATATATTGAAGGGTCTAAATAATATTTATTTACAGGTAATGCCCGAGAGTCTCGTAATTCATTTTAGTATTCAAATATTACAAATAATAAAACATTTACACAAATGCAAAATTATACATGCGGATATAAAACCAGATAATTTCCTTCTAATGAGAATGTAAGTTTTTTTTACTGCTTCTATTGAATAAATAATAAAAATACGCATTTAGATTATTAATAAAAAATAATATTTTAGACCTAATTCCAATTCAGAAATCCCATCACTTCGTCTTATTGATTTTGGATGTGCAATCGACATGCAGTTATTCCCTGAAGGAACACAGTTTAAAAAGGTACTATTACAAAAAAATCATTATTCAAGATTTAAAAAAGGTTTCCTATTTAAAACGCATTTTAAATTTGTGCAGATCGCCATTATCGTTAACTGGTCAAAAACAAGTTAAAAGAAAAATCTATAATAAGGTCATCATAAAACATCTAAACATAATTTTATATTGATTTCCATCACATAAAAATTAATATCTACGTTTCAAATCAAGGTTCTACAAACTACAATGATTTTTATTGGTTAAAGTGCTGGAATTCTTTTAGCTACTACAGAAAATAAAGGCGGTGAAAAATGCAACAGATTGTTTTCTCCTTTTTTTAAATCTTCTTAAAGCAAGCTAAATTTCAATTGCAGTCAGAGTTCATGAAAATAGTTTTTGTTAATATAACATATATATATACAATTATCGCGTGGCGTGGCGTTTATTTTTATTTCGCAGGGCGTATAAGATTTTTTTCTTTTTAACTTCCCAATTTGACTTCGAATTGACATTTCGATTCCAAATTTAATTTGATATTTTTATTTTATGAATAAACTAATGTAAAATTTTTATTTTGTAAACCCCAGAAATTATTTGATTCTTTTAATTTCTACTGCGTAGAGCTAGCAGCTAGCCCAACTAAAATTTTAACAATGAGTTCAAAAAAATGTTACTTTAATAATGCATATTTCCAGGCAGCGATAATTTTTTTTTTTTTTAAATCTGAATTAATGGGTTCTATGTCATGACCTCTGTGACTACATCCAAGATTTTTGTCTACACTCTATAGATTTTGTTTCGATTTTACAAAGACATAACACCTACAAAAAAAAACTTACATAATGCCTTCTCACTTACTACTTCTTAAGGATATTATTGTGGTAGGCATAAGCACTAGGCATTATGTAAATTTATATCATTACATTCAGCATAGACAAATTCTTTCAGCCGTATATGGTGTTTAAAATACAAAATTGCTGAAAATCGCAAATAACTTAAATTTATTTCACAGATAATACAAACAGAAGGCTTTACATGTACAGAAATGCAAGAAGGACGTCATTGGTCGTATCAAACTGATTTATTTTGCGTCGCTGGTACTATTCATGTTTTATTATTTGGTGATTATATGCAGGTTTCTAAAAAATATGATAATTGGGAAATCAAACAAAAGCTACCCAGGTAAACTGCAGGATTTTAAACAAAAATAGTTATTAAACAAGTTTGAGTGTCTGACTGAATATAATTAACTTTAGTTTGAATTTTCGCTTTGTAGAATATTTTTTCTTTTTTCACAATTTTAAAACCTGCTGCAATATAATTTTAATGAATAATTTTATTTTCCAGGTATTTAAAAAAACATATGTGGTCCGATTTTTTTCTGAAAATGCTTAACATCAAAGATGTAAGCCATTTACCAAATTTACAAGAAATTATTGACCAAATGGAAGAAGAAATTTATAAAATGGATTCTGAGCTCCAAGCACAAATACGAGCATTGTCCAATATTTTACATCGACGTTAATATGAATTAAAAAAAAAAATTAATAATTAACTCAATTTTAGTATTTATGAATTAGGAACAAAAGTATATTACTTGTAATGTACGTATATATATGATTATATATATTATCTCAGTTAAAAATTTACTGTACTTATATATAATTGTAAATAAAAATAATATTTATAGTATAATTGAAAAACTTTTTGTTGCATTTAAAAATAGCTTCTGTCAAAGTATGGTAGTATGCATATAAATTGAAGATTTTATATTTTTTTTTATTTTATTGACGTGCTCCCAATAAAACAACAATTTTCGATTTCCAGACTTTTACCTTAACGAAAAAAAGTAAAATGTTTTATTTTTCTCTTTTTAAAGTATCCTTTCGAATATTAATATCAAAAATGTCATCACAAGAGTCAGTCCACGCAACATTCTTGACATTGGTTCAAATTTGCCATATACAGTACAATGCCTATCTATATAAAAAAGATTATTTTTTCTAAGGACCTCAATCTCGCGTATATTAATCTTACTCAGAAGGAAGGGAAATGTAATCTTTCCCGGAATAATTGGTGTGCGAAAGTAATATCCGCCACTCATCTTTTCTTCAGGGGATTTAAATTTAAAATTTTTAATCTCACTGTACCCTATTTCCTTGAACATATACAAATCTGTGTTTAGATTACTTTTTGCTTTCACCAATTAATCGAGGACGCACGTAGTATAATGCATTGTGTTCATAACCGCCCATTGGAAAGAGTAGTACAATGGACAAACAGATCTGGTTAGAGTTAAAAGATCCAAATACCCTACATCCGCATGGACCTAACCTAATCTTAATAATGATCTTCAGCTTTTCGAAGACTTGTGTTTGATTTGCTCCAATCTGAGAGTACTAGTGCCTTAAAATTATATTTTTAATGAAACTAATCCGAATTAGCAAGTGGGTTAAATCTAAGGTTTGATTACATGGAATATGATTTTTATGCAATAAAAATAAAAGTTTCTACTTTTAATGATTCTTGCAGGAAAGGCGCTTTACTTTTATATTTATAGATGTTAAGACATTTTCGATGCAAAGTTAACAAGTTTTTTGATTTTTTTAAAAATAAAACATTAAATTTCTATGCTTTAGCTAAGTGAGAAAATCAAGTTACTTCGCCCTTCACGTTATCTAAAAAAAAATTAAGTAAAATTAATGATGATGACACTTAATAAGAAAAAGAAAAAACAATTTTTTTTTAAATATTTAATTATAAGTACATACTTTAAGTTCTAAATAATACAAAAAAATACGAAATATTAACTCATAATAATAATAACATGCATTTTTTGGAATAAGTGCTAAAATTTGCTGAGATATTAATATTCTATTAATATTTTAAAAATTTAGTAATACTACAGAAGGTAATATTTCTGTTGATATTGGAAATCCGCTTTTAGCATAATCTTGATTAAAAAAATTAACAATTATAAAATTGATTTGAAAACCCTCTACAAAATTTTATGTAGTTGTTCAGCTTTGGAAATGCTCTTCAATATCAAACAAATCTATTACATCATTTTGAAAATATAGAAATATAAAGATAATTAATATTCGAAAGCCCTTTCTTGGACATCATATCTTTATCATAAATTTTATAATAAATTTTTTTTTTTTTGATAGCACAATACAATAGTGTAAAGTTTTTACACACAATAATCGTTAAAAAATTAGAAGTTTATTCGTTATTTTAACTACATCAGCAAACTTAGCAAATTTTTCGTATAAAAACTATTGAGCGACAAACTTAAAAAACTATCAATTTCTTAAAACGTATTAGTTTAATTTTTACTTCTGGCGCTTCTAAAATTTTTATGAATTTTAAAAGAATTACAATATGTGTAATATGTACAAAGATCAAACAATAAAAAACATTATAAAATTCCTATCACCAGAGTGTGGTCAAGTTCTTGAACGTTTCTAAAATAAATTTTTATTTTTTAATAGAACTACAATATTGTAGTCTGCCACACATTGATATATTATATTAAAATAGTAAACGATCAGAAAGTATAAATTAAATCTTATAAAATTACTGCCGTATTAGAAGGGCAGAGATTATAAGCCAAAACAATATTATTTATTGCTTGTGATAATACAAAAACAAATTTACAATATAATTATAAAAAAAAAACAATTTCAGAAAAATTATATGTTTCATAATGGAAATAAAATAAATATTTAACTTTTTTTTAATAAGAAAATAAACAATATTTTTTGTCCTATGTACTTTTACATGATACATAAATACATTTATATAAATAAACATAAAATTGAAATTGGATATAAATTCTGACTTTACTTATTAATGTTTTAAAACATTTTTTTTACCGACATTTTTTTTATTTTATTTTTTTTAATTAAAAAAATTAATGTAAAATAGAATTTATTGACCAGCAAACTGTTTTACTTTGATTAGAGACATTAATCTCATGTTTTCGAATTTCTTAAACATAATAAATAATTTTAAACTGTATTTTAATTAAATGCATACTACTTTTGTATCTTATACATTGTCTTTAAATTAATGTAAAGCTTGTTGTTCGTAATTCGTGTTGAAGTTTGTAAAAATTAATAAAAAACTAAACTTAATAATGTATATTTTAAGTTTAATTGTTAAATTTGTTTTTTTTCATCTTATATTTTGCCTCCATCAGTTCGGTTTGTTTCATTGTAATTATTGGTTTTTTTGGGCAATATTTCAAGGTATGAGCATTATCACCACTATGAAATGAAAATAAAATATAAAAAATTATTAACAAAAAAAAAACACTGTCATGGAGGGTTTATAATTTTAGAGAATTTTACCCAAAAAACCTGACTCATATCCTATTCGAATTAATTTATTGACAACCCAGATTATACAGTCTTAATTGAACATCTGAATCAAGCAAGTAAAATAATTCCTTCTCCTTACAAACTCAATACGAAAAACAATATTTTAAGTAGGTATTTATTATATTATTAAATAGTTGAATCAACGAAATAAATATGTAGGTACCTTTGATAACAATTAGGGCAAACGTAAGCCCGCAACCTTGGACAACTCACAATTCCATTAGAATCTCGTACTCGATGTGATCTGAATGCCGATTCTGGCATTTTATTATTTGCACAGAAAACACAATACTCTGGTTCCTGAAAAGAACACCAATGCGAAATATTAATAATTAAATAAAATTTGCTGAATTTTCGCAAAATTTAATATCACTTTAACTAAAAAGATTTTTGTAGTCGAACTCTGGGATTGATTTTCAAAAAAGCACCCTATAGTCGTAATAGTAATGTGCACTTATTTTTGATGATAATTCTTTTCTTTTTTAAAAATTATACACAATAAAGATAAACATATTTTCAAGAATATTTTGAATAAATGCATAAGTAAGTACTGACAACATAAAAAAGTAATCTTAGTTTACTACTAACTATAGTTCGATTCAAATCACTTCTTTTATTTTTATGATTTCCTTAAATTGTTTATAAAATTTTTTTTTCTTGGGGTCCACAGAGAATCTTATTTTAGTTTTTTATTCAAACATTTTCAATATTTTCTGCTTGGCAAGCTCTATTATTCCAAATCTGTAGCAAAATAGGAAGAATTAAATATTATAGCATAAAGGATAAAAATGGGATATATAAAGAACACAATGCAAGTGTATCGTCAAAACGAATTCAAAAATTAAAAACATATTTTGTTAAATAAAATTTATCAAAATTAAATATTCCATACATTAACAATTTACATTATTGTTTGAACTCTCAAATTTTCTAGGTATGTCTTGATGAAAAGGAAACATTAACGACCTTTTTATCGTCCTAAAATATTTTTGGAAAAATTTTCGTTGTACAGATACTTTTCGGTATAATTCTAAGATACTTATGTACAATGTACATAAAATCCAAAAGTTCTAGAGTGGACCTCCTGTAACAATACTCTTAAAATTAAGTTTTTTTAAATATCATTTCGTATAAAGTGTATGAAAATTTTAAAAATATGTGAAGTTAACGGAAAAAGTCCTTTTTTTCGTACAATCGTAGAATTTTAATTTTAAAACGAAAATCACTTTATACTTATTAATTTTGAGTTGAATTTTAAAAAAAATTAATAAATAATTCCGAATCAGGAAAACAAAAAAAATCCTAGCATTTTTTATTTTGGTGTATTATTACGATTAATCAAAATGAAATAAATCAGTACAGAATTATTTTTGATTAATTAATTAGTTAAGTAATTACAAGAGTTTAGTTTTGCTAGTACTATCTCGATTGAAGTGATTTTTTTTTAAGTTAGAAGAAAATAAAGACAGAAAAATATTTTTAATTTTCGGTAGTAGTTAAGAAAAATTATTTTTTGTTTCAATATGAATATGACTACATTACATATTAAGATAACTTCCTAAAGTGTAAGATACATTAGCTGAAAAAATCATCCAGCAAAAGCTCTTTGTTGAATGTATTGTATGTGTAAAAATTCGTGTAATGTGCGAGTGTTTTACAAGTTTTTTACAGCTAGTGTATCTCGTACGTGAGCAAACATTGTTCCCAGTACTTCCCTCTTACATGCCCTTTCACTAAAATATCGATAACAAAATGATTTTTTTTAGAGTCAATTCAAAGGAGCCTAACGATAATTTTTCGAAATTCTTAACTTAACTATCTATATTCGAAAAATAAACATACTTATACCTAAGTAATTAACTTAATTTTATTTTTTATGAAAAACTTTAATGTTGATAAAAATCGTAAACTTGATGTCGAAACGTGGAATAAATAATTTAATTATTTGTATATATAAAAATAAATTATAATAAATAATAAACTGATAATTCTTTAATATTTTAATTAATAGATACTTTGATTTAGTTGAGTGTAAAATTTAACCTTAATTAAGTACTTACTTTTTTTATTTTTTTTTTTGATTTTTTTGTAATAACATTTCGTACTGATGCAGTGTTTAATTGAGATAATTTATTTTCAGATTTTAAGATAGTCTTCTTTGGATAATAATTCTCAATTTCGTACGGAACTGATAAATTACCATTCCTTTCAAACTCATCGAAATCATTATTACAAACATCCTTGGATAAGTCAAATTCTAGAAAACAAATAAAATATTTAATTTATTATAATAACATAGAAAGGTTATTTTAAACAAGAGATGTCTAAGTTATGTTAAGGGTTGAAAAACTTTTACAGGTGCAACGGGCTCTCCATTGATTCAATAACTACGTTTGTTACGCAATTAAGGGCAAACATAGATTTGATGAAGGATTTTACGATGGAGCTTAACCAAATTCTGAGCAGGTGCCTATTATTTTGGTCAAAATTATTTTCATATATACCTTCAAAAAAATTCAAAAGTTCAAGTTTCAAGACACTAGGCAAGGATAAAAAGAAAGCATAGGTATAATGAGAATGTGATCAATATTTTTTCTGGAATAAAAGATACAAAATAATGTTGGTCAATACGCTGTTGGTTGTCATATACTTACTAAAAATTTTAGATAATTTAAAAAAAAAAACCAATCACCAAGATAGAACCTAGAGAACCATCAACAACCTATTTTCTATGCGGAGCCCTTTGTAATGAACCCAATTTTAGATAAAGAAATAACGTTGGAAAAAGAATTACAAAATTGAGCCAGAAATATTTATGTTAAACTTTAAAAAAAAATTATTGATAATGGGGTAACATCCTTGTCATTGTTATTCCAACATTCTATTGTTTTTCGTTTACACAAAAGAGGTAATTTGAAGAATGTTAAAACTTTAGAGCTCTATGCTAAATAATCTGTTATAGATGTTACGTTTGTGATTATATAGAAAAATTTTGTGGATAAGATATTTTTAAGATTTTCTGTTTACTCTTCTATCTAGGTACATCAAACTTTATGTTACATTTAGAAACTGGGAATACTGGTATTTGTAAAACTTACTTGTATACACATAGGTTAAATTTCTTCTATTATCCAGCAAAATGTTACCCAATAGATCTACGAAAATTGTAATAAAGGAGAAACTTTTTTGGGGAGTGGTGCCTACTTACTTACCTTTAAACCATGTCAGAATACCAAATTCTTTTATAAAATAAACCATTTCAAAACTTTCATCAAAATAATATGGATTACGATTAAAGAAATTTTCCATTTTTAATATGTGAGAAAATAGGTTGTTACATTTACACAAAAAATTAAAATGAAATTAAAAAAAATATTTAATATATAAACTTAAAAAAAAAATAATTATAAAAACACAAAATTATAATAATTCTCAGAAACACAATAACGGATTTTGTGTTTCTCCTATCAGTGTTACCAGCTTTTTTTCCCCTGGCGGCCAAAACTGCACCAAAAATTGACCAAATGCCATTAAATTATTTTTTAAATATGGCATAATGGCCAAAATATGCTTATAGTGAAAGGGAGAAATTTTTTTTAAATTTTTAAACTGATAATTAGAAATGGCCAATTCTTTGCTTCTCATTAAGTTCCAAAAGTTAATGGCTTTTCGATGGGTTTAGTTGCCATGAAATAGCCCGTCTGGCAGCACTGCCTCCTACAGACATTTGCATGGGGAGTTCTGCAAAATTAATTATATAAATTCAGAAACAGGATGTTTAATTTAAAACACACCTTTTAACTCATTCTTGTAGCACACTCGCTCCTCAACAAAAAAAAATTGAAACGGAGGCGGAGAATTTTTTTTATCAACGGAAATCAAGAATAAAATTTACTTCAAACTAAATTGGAGAAATAAATAGCTGAATTAACATATTTAATTAAGTTCTTTCGCACTCATTTAGAAATAAAATCATTTAAGTACCTATGTAAAAGATAACAGATTAAAATTTAAGTTTAAAAACAAAACTGTGACTGAAGAAGAATATACTTATGTACATTAAAATGTAAATAGACCCATTATTGTAATTTTTGAAATGTGCTCTTTGTGAAGCCAATCCATTTCTTTATTTCTATGATTTTATATTATCATTGTGAATATTTTTTATTTACAGGTAGCTATATTTTTCGGCATTGACATACTGACATTTCTTTTCTGTCAACTCAAAAACGAAAAAAACATCATCTTCATGCGGACTTATTTCATTCATTTGTTTGTTATTAGATAATTATTTTTTTTAATTTTGATTAATTTAATATTAATTGAAAAATAAAAGAAAGTAGCTTACAAATGTTAATTAAAAGTAGAAAAATATTAAACAACAAATAATAAATAAATTATTCAATAATGGTGGGTAAATATTTATATTTTCTGTTAATACAGAGAGTGCAGACACCTTACCTTACCTTTTTTACGTGCCTATATTTTAACAAACCATAAACCAATTTATTTTTTTTTTCTCATTTTGTTTCAGCTTCGAGCTAGTTCAATGTTAAAATTAGTTAAATTCAGAGAATATGGATCGGCCAGTAATTTTACACGTTTTTATTCAAATAAAAGGCCTGGATTTTTATCACAATTTATTGATAATATTAAACAAGAAGTAGCAAAAAATAAAGAAATGAAAGATAATATTCAGAAATTCAGAGAAGAAGCACAAAAACTTGAACAATCTGATGCTTTAAAATCTGCCAGGCAAAAATTCAATGCAGTCGAATCTGAAGCTCATAAAAGTTCTGACATTGTTAAAGAAAAAATAGGAATTATTAAAGATAAGGTTGGTTAAATACTTATTTAATTAGTTGGGTACTGAATAGATATACCTATTATATATCCCAGTTATCCAACAATTTTTTTTTTTTATTTTTACCTTACCCACCGATCAATGATGTGTAGTATGTGCATGTGTACAGATATCTCCAAATTTCATAATAAGGTTTTTGGATTAATTAAGTAGATCTTTGTAACAATTCTTAAATTCGAAAATAATTTCATAAATAAGAAGTTAGGTAGGTAAACACTTTCTTGCTTTTTAGGACATATTTAAAATTAGAATTTTTTTTTAGTAGATAGGAGGATGACTTCAAAAAAAATTTTTAGTTATACTTTTTTTTTTTTATCCATTTAAATATGTACCCACATTCTCATTTAAATTTTTTAGGTTCATGATGTGATGGAAGATGTAAGCAAAACAAATATAGCGAAAAAAGCATCACAAATTGGTGAAGAAATTCATAAATCTGCAAAAGGAGTTTCCGATGCCATATCAGACACTAAAGAACATTTAGAAAAAACTGGAGCATTTCAAACAATATCAGAAACAACAAAAGTTATAAAACAAGAATTAAACTCACAGAGTATGCATGGAAGAGTTTATCGAACACCCGAAAAATTACGAAAACGTGTAGAAACTGACATATTTAAAGATAGCAAAACATTAGAACCAAACTTAGATGCTACTGGTGTTGAATTACACAAAGATTCAAAATTTTATCAATCATGGGAAGCTTTTAAAAATAATAATGCTTATGTTAATAAAGTATTGGATTGGAAAATAAAATATGAAGAATCTGAAAATCCAGTAATACGAGCGTCTCGTTTGTTAACAGATAAAGTCTCTGATATCATGGGGAATTTATTTTCAAAAACTGAGTTATCAGAAACGTTAACTGAAATATGTAAAATAGATCCAAATTTTGATCAAAAACAATTTTTAAGAGATTGTGAAATAGACATCATACCAAATATATTAGAAGCTATGATACGCGGTAATTTAGAAATTTTAAAAGATTGGTGCTTCGAGGGAACTTACAATGTTATTGCAACTCCAATTAGTCAAGCAATTAAAGCAGGTTACGCATTAGATTCTAAAATCCTGGATATCGAAAATGTTGACTTAGCAATGGGTAAAGTCATGGAACAGGGTCCAGTTCTGATAATAACTTTCCAAACTCAACAAATTATGTGTGTACGAGATCGAACCAAGAAAGTGATAGAAGGTGATCCAGAAAAAGTGATGAGAGTGAATTACGTGTGGGTACTGTGTAGAGATCCTAATGAATTGAATCCAAAATCAGCATGGAGATTAATGGAATTATCCGCAAGTAGTCAAGAACAATTTGTTTAATATTGCAAGAAAATTATTGTGTTAAAATATTTTTTTTTTGTTAGAAATAATAAAATTAAAAATGCAATATAATTTTTAAATGGGATTATGTATGCCGTATCTCCAATATATTAAATTAATTCACACCTTTACTTCAATTTCAATAATTGCAATTTTTTTTTACTTTTCTTAACTTTTATTTTTCTCATTTAGATGAACCATTAACACAATTTAAAAGATTATAAGTTCAATTTTGAGAAAAATAATCAGTAATGCAATTTGAAATGGCAATAATTTTACCATTTTGAACTTTTGGAAAATAATTGTTTCTCAAAATTGTTTACTTTATACCTGTTTTATACATTTCTTTTTTCATGCCTTTTTTCATCAAAAACAAAAAAAAAAGTTATTCCTATTTTTTTCATTCATACAAAAAGTTACCTGAACCGTTTTTCATTAGCTTTTGGACATATTTGAAAATTTTGAAAAATAATACAACTACTTTTTTTTTGGTTTGTGACGTTTTTGTTCAGAAAAGAGTGAAAAAAGCTATGAAAAAAGAAATGTGTAAAACACGTATTACATATAAAGTGTGCATGGATTACTTTGTCTAGATTAAAAATATGTAAAACTTTCGAAAACTGAAGAAATTTTCATATTCATATAGAAGTTGGGGTGTATTGGCGATACTGTACACATATCAATTTTTATAACTTTATATTTTTAATAGTGACTTTGTACAAAATCTTAAGGAAGAAAAATAGATTAAAAACTTCGAGAAGACGAGATAAATATAATTACTATTTTAATTAGTATGTATTGTTTCAATTCTGAAATGGTTTTTTTATTGCTTCATTGAAAATGATGCTTATAATATAACTGAAATCGTTTTAACTATTTTCAAGATTTTATTTTATCTTAAATTACGAAATCTTGAGTCTCATTGTTACAAAAAAAATAAAGGATTATATATTGAATTAACTGATGAATAAATTAAATGCATACTTGCGCTGCGCGCCTTTGAAATAATACAAATTTAGATAATTTTTTTTATAAATAACTGAATTTAAAATAATTTTATTTAATAAGTAAAATACTGGTTTTATCATTAATTTATAACTAATCGTAAATAATGTTTTTGTAAACTCAACAAATTAAAAAGCAAACTCATCTTTATGCACTTAATTCAAAATTTTATTTTAAACACCATAATAAACTATTTCAAAAAATCTAAAATATCTTGTTGCGAAAGTTGAATCGAATTAGAATTATTGTTTTGAGAATCGATTTTTTTTAATTCCGGTTTTAAGATCATTGAATTCATTGAAGATTGGGACTTGTTCGATGTTTTGTTGTCAGTAAACGGTTGATCCATCTCTTGAAGAAAATAAGTTGATGCTTTTGTCGTGGTTAAATTATAACCAGAAGCTGCTTTTGGAAAATTATAATTTGTCATAATTTGGGATGTTTCTGTCTTCACAGACTTGAATGGATCTTCGGATAATGATTTTTTTATTGGATTTATCCTTAAAGGAGTACAAAAAAATTGATAAAAATTAATTATGCATAGACGACATACAGATACTTACGTTTCGGTTTTGTTGCTGGTTATTAATGTTGTCGGTGTTATAGTGCAATTATTAAATGGTATTGTAGTATCCAGGACAATGTCATTTTGCAAATCATTTATGGAAGAAAGCGAGTTGCTGAAAAATACGATTCGTTATTAAAATTTAGTCGATGAAAATAAAATTTAATTGTGGAAACCAAAATTTTACCTATTTAAATTAATTTGCGAATTACTGAGCTGTTGGATTTTGATGCGCTGTTCATTTTCCACTTTGTTTATCATTTCTTTTAGTAAATTTAAAACTACATTAAATTGTGTAATGTTCAACTTATCTTCTATACACATTGGCATCATGAAAGGAATTATTTTCAATGCTATCACATCTTTAGTTATACCTAATTTTGGATTCTGAAAAGCTATCTTATAAATACCTAAACAAAAAAAATTATTATTTTTCGATCAGATAATAATTTTAACAGATGCCTAAAATATTGTTTCGACTATTTGATTTTTATTTGATAGAAGAGCACTAATTATAATAATTAAATACTAATTGGATTTGATACTATGATGATTGGATTTGATGACGTTATCTCGTAGAACTAGACGAAATAAGAAGAAAGGATAGAAATTAAAATGTTCGATACCTCGCTTAGTTTTAGAGCTATTACAATTCGAAAATGAAAAAAAATTAATTTTTTAATTGATTATGTATTTGTATAGAACTTGCATAAGATGAAAAGATAAAAATATCACAATAAAGATATCACAATTCGAAAATGAAAAAAAAACATTTTTATGTATTCGTATAGAAATCGATGAATCAATAGATACTATAATTAATTTTTAACGTCGATACTTACCAATAATCGCCATTAAAACTGCTGGATCTCTATTTCTAATTTTACATAGAAATGGTAATATATCATCATTTATAAGCCATTTATCTAATTTGTCTAGTAATTTTCCAATGCATACAAGACATTTAACAGTAGTTGATATGCTGCTTTCACTTTTGGTACATAAATTCTCAATTTTAGGAATTAAATTATTTTTCATTGAATTATAATCAATTGATTTTGATATGTCTGGAATAATATTAAGACACATTTCTTGAAGTTGTAAATTATTACATTCCAATAGTCGATACAACATTGGTAATAAATTAGATTTAACTTCTGATTCTGGAGTTAACTTTAAAAGTAAATCAATATTTTGCATAAGAATGTATGGAATTTGAATAGGTTCCTGAATTTTCATTACTGGATTTAAATATGGCATAATGTATTTAACATATTCATTAGATTGTGATTTCTTCATTATTAAAAATACATTTGGCAAAACAAATGGAACCATTTGTGGATTTATAAACTCTTTCACCAAATTTGGAATTATTGAATGAATATTTATCTCATGTGGGAATGATAATATTAAATCATTCAGACCTTTGTAGAATTTTGATTTTTGTAGATTATCCCATTGATATAATGAATCAAAATAGACCAGCGTTTGAACTCCAACATCGTTAAAAAATTGAATCTAATGTGTACAAATAAATATTATAAAAATAATAAAAAAGAATATTTATATATAATATTTATAGATTACCTTACAAAATTCTTCTAATTTCATTCTTTGTTGTGGGCTAGGATGTAACAATCGTTTATAATCATTAAAAAAAATTGCTGGAATGTAATCAAAACTGGGATAAATTCCTTTGTTTAAATCTGTACAAAACTGTTCATAAGTTTTATAGTTATTCGCAAAAGATTTTAACGTTTTTCCATTTGAGTAAATGCTATATATAAGAATACCTAAAAAAAATATAATAGTTTGTCAACTCCACCGAAAAAGCTTGACCAATTTTACTAAAATATGATGTAAATCATGTTAAAAGACTGTTGGACCGAAAGAACGGCCCTATTCGTTTTCTTATTACTGTTAAAATTGGTGCAGCCAATTTTAACAGTAATAACTATGAGCTTAATTTACTTGCAAAACTTTAATAAGATAGCATGAATTGAAATAATTTTAATTACCTAGAAGATACATATCACTTTCTTCATAAATAGAAGAATTTAATGAAATCTCAGGTGGAAACCACTCCAATTGAGGTTGAAAAAGAGAGTCTTTTATATTATTGTAATGCAAATCAGGCAACTGCCAAATTGTGGATCCATCAGAATTTTGTGTACCAAGCAAACAAAACTCGAGTCCAAATATTTTCCATTGTCTTTGTACATTTATTATAATATTTTCTGGTATTAAATTCCTATGTAAAATTTTCATGTCATTATGTAAAAATATTAAACCTTCGCATAAATTTATTAAGCCATGTTTAATTTCCATGTCATACAATTTTGTTGGTTCATTCTTAGAATTATTATTACTTATCAAATCTCTTAGATTAGACCAAACTGGCTCAGTGGCAAAGCAAAGACTATCTCCTAAAATACACAAATACATTTATATTTAAAAAAAATTTTAATAATATAAAAATTTATACAACTAAAAAAAAATGTATGTTATCTTTGACTACGAAATAGAAGTTAAGAACAATCGATTTTTTTATCTATGTTTTGGTGAAAATATTATTAGTAATAAAAATTTAAATAGGTATTTGAAGTTTGCGTAAGTTCAATTTTAATAAAAAACATGTTACATACTACTTTCCTCCATTTGATGCTGAATTGTCAGAAAATTTGGATGTCGAATCTTCGTTTGCTGTGTTATTCCTTTTCGAATGTTATTTAAAATAATTTCTCTATCCGTTTTATTATATTTCTCTAATTTATTTTTTTCTAAAATAAATATTGAAACTGATTCTTTAGTTGATTTTTTATAACCATTGTGAACTTTCCATATTCCACCAATCCCAAAATTTCCAGTTAAATTTTGAATTTCGTATCTAAAAGTGAAAAAAAGTGAAAAAAAATCAAATAGGTAAATGACCTTCTTACTTTGATAGGGTCAGTAAAAGGTGCTAATGAAAAACCAGTAGAAAGTGAAAGAAAATACCTACTCTCGATATGATACCATATGAAGAACTACTTTTATTTATTTTGAAAATGCAGAAACCAAAATTAAACTTTTGAGCGAATTTGCCCAAATCGCAGGCCAATTTTTTTAGAAGTTGGTAATGGGAACTATTTTCTTATAAATAAAAATAAAATTGAAGCAAATAGACAACACTTCTTTCACGCACGTAAATTAAATGAAGGTGGGCATCTGTATTCACGGATGAAGTTAGAAAGAAAAGAAGGAAGGGATTGAAACAGATGGATTCTTTTTATTAAAACTTACTCTCTCGTGATTGGATTTCCTGGTAAAATTTGATTAATATTAGAAACTGTAGTGTGAACAGTGGAGCTTACTGATGAATAAAATTTATTGAAAACTTCCATATTATTTAGATAAATAATTTATGATTCAGAGATGACGATCAAAATATTATAAAAATTTTCCTTCTACTCTTAATCTTTTATTTTATTGCTGAATTTGGTAGAATTGTGATAGTGATTAAATTTTTTTTATATAAATAAATTAGTATTAAAATAAATTAAAATTATTTAAATTGTTATAAATATTCTTAAAATAATTAAAATTATTAAAAACTATTTCCAATCTCAATTTTTTTTTTTTTTTTAATATATTCACGAACGTCACCCAGTGAACAAAATCGCTTTTTGAGCACCCACTGGTTGGTGACAGTGAGTGGTGGTAAACATTTTTTAAGAGACATGGACAGCGACATAATTATTTTTATACATGGAGGACTGGAGGTAATCTCAGAAGGCGCCGTGACATTTGTCCGCGGGACATTTGTCCGCGATGAAATTTGTATGGAAAACTTCGCGGACAAATGTCATTTTGCAAAATGCCATTTGTCCGCGATTGTAAAATGACATTTGTCCGCCGCGGACAAATGTCCCAAAATTAGCGGACAAATGACATTTTGCAAAATGACATTTGTCCGCGATTGAATTTTCTAACTTTAGCGGACAAATGTCATTTTGCAAAATGTCATTTGTCCGCGATTGATTTTTCGAATTTTAAGCGGACAAATGTCATTTTGCAAAATGTCATTTGTCCGCGATTGAAATTTTTAATTTTTAGCGGACAAATGTCATTTTGCAAAATGTCATTTCTCCGCGATTGATTTTTCAGTTTTGTTAGCGGACAAATGTCATTTTGCAAAATGTCATTTGTCCGCGATTGATTTTTCGAATTTTAAGCGGACAAATGTCATTTTGCAAAATGTCATTTGTCCGCGATTGAAATTTTTAATTTTTAGCGGACAAATGTCATTTTGCAAAATGTCATTTCTCCGCGATTGATTTTTCAGTTTTGTTAGCGGACAAATGTCATTTTGCAATATGTCATTTGTCCGCGATTGATTTTTCAATTTTGGAGATACTGCAGATTACGTGAACCACTCAGAATCGTCTGAAGCTTGGAAAAGGGAAGAGGGGTAGAGTCCCCCCAAATTGTTCATACATTTTGTATATGCAATTTTTTTTTTTTTGCCCGATTTGCCCCTTAAAGAGAGGGTGGTGGGGGGCGGCGGGCGGGCGGGTGGACTGGTGGTTGGTCAGTGGGATTTGCGGCTGACGCCGCAAATCCCACTGACCAACCACCAGTCCACCCGCCCGCCCGCCGCCCCCCACCACCCTCTCTTGTTGTGCCGATTCTGATTGGTTCACGTCATCTGCACTTTAGCCTCAAATTTTTAGCGGACATATGTCATTTTCCAAAATGTCATTTGTCCGCGATTGCTTTTTTTAATTTTTAGCGGACAAATGTCATTTTGCAAAATGTCATTTGTCCGCGATTGATTTTTTAAATTTTTAGCGGACAAATGTCATTTTGCAAAATGTCATTTGTCCGCGATTGATTTTTCAGATTTTTAGCGGACAAATGTCATTTTGCAAAATGTCATTTGTCCGCGATTAATTTTTATCGCGGACAAATGACATTTTGGAAAATGTCATTTGTCCGCGGCGGACAAGACATTTTGAATCGCGGACAAATGTCATTTTTATGTCCGCGATACAAAAACAAATCGCGGACAAATGTCCCGCGGACAAATGTCCAACCCCCATCTCAGAAGAACTGTTCCGAGAATTATGTGTAAAAGTTAAATTATATGAAATTGTATATAATAATAGTGATGAAAACTGTTCAACACCAGTCGCACTGCAAAAACTTAAACAATTTTAAAATACATTAGGAATTTTAAATGAAGAATTTCAAATTCATAATTTTTTTTTTTCCGGGAGAAGGTCTTATGTTTTTGCATAAATTATAACGCCGTTTTTATTTTTAACACCATATAAAAAAGGCTAAAAACTTTTTTATCACTTTTTCAAAAAAATCAAACGGCAACATTTGTTCTTCTTGGCGCAAAAAATAAAAATTAGTTTATTATTTATTAATTTTAATTTATTAATTTAGGAGATTTATTATTTTTAATAAATTATAAATGGCAACTGAAAACCAATTATTGGATAATTTAGATGGAGAAGATGAATATATAACAGCACAAAAAGTATTTATTTTGTTTATAAATAAAATTTTATTTTGGTTGATTTGTTTTTTGGTGCATTATATTTTATATAGGTACCTTAGATCTTTGGTTTGTTGCTGGAATGTAGAAAAGAGATGAGAATTGAGATAGTTGGTAGAAAAGCATGTTGATTTGATTATTATAAAATAAAATAAACAAATCTCATCAATCTTGCAATTCAGTGTTGGTAGTTTCTAGTGATGATTAAGGCACAACCCTATTCTGATCTTTAGTATTGTCAGTATTAGAAAGTTTTGTTGACCCAGTCTAGAAAAAATCAATTGTGAGGATCATTAAATTTAATTACTTACCTAAGTAGGTACCTACTTATTTGTCTTTAAATATCCAAGATGGAAATCGCGAAGCATTAACTATTTTGACATGCCTTGATACCTACATATGATTTAGAAGTTAAACATAAATCTTAACAAAATTATTGGCTAAAGTGCCGTTTCCTTGAACCACTCAGAATGGGCTGAAACTTGGAGGGGTGGTAGAGGCGGTGCCCAAACTTCCAAAACTGAAATCAGTTCTTGGGGCAAAGGCCCCGTTTCGGAGATAGGGCCCCCCAAAGTTTTTATACATTTTGTATGGGAAATTTTTTTTTTTGCTCGATTAAATAAAGTACTAATAAGAAATTTGCTTGTTTGAATTTTTTTTTTTTTTATTAATTTATTAGATTCATAATTAGGTATTTTGTTTTTTTTTAGGTTCTGGAAAATCTTCAAAATGCTTGGCTTAACGAAAAACTGTCGCCTGAAATTTTAAAACATGAAACGGATATGTTAAATTTGATGTTGGAGCAAGTTACTCATATGCAACAAAATATGTTGGAATTAAATAAAAATGATTTTCGTTCAATTGTTCATAGAATGGAATTAGAGAGAATAAATTTTATAATTGCTTCATATTTAAGATGTCGCTTAAAAAAAATTGAAACATTCACTCAACATATCCTTAACGAAGAAACAGAACATGAGGAGAAACGTTTATCTGATGGTGAAACTAAATTTGCTAAAGATTTTTTGAAAAATTCCGAAGATTTATTTAATCGAATTGCTTTTCAATATTTACCAAGTTTACAAAGATCTGAATTACAACAGAGAATAATTCAACCAAACTTAATGAGTCACGTATTTTTAAAAGCGAAAACATCAGGTAAAGAGAAAAATCGCCTCATATTTGGCAGTGATGTTACAATTTTTATGTTTCTTTTAGTTTCCGCCGTTGTTGTCGGTATAGATGATGAAGAAGTGGATTTAACAGCTAATTCCCAACATATTGTACCTTATAAATTAATTTCGAAGTTAATAATGGATAAAAGTGCGCAGTTAATTTAATTTTCTAGAATTAATTCCTGTAATGCTAATAAATTTATGATTTTTCTAATAAAATTTAATTTTTTTTTAAAATCCGAACTCTTGTTTTTCAGAAAAAACCATAATAGTAAACATTAAATTCATTATAAATGTGAATACATGAAAAGATATATAAGATATATTTACATTATAATGTTAATGATATACTTAATAATTAACCTCTCAAGAGATGAGAATCATAATCTCTATAATAAAGTGATATAAAGCTACCAGTTTTTAATTGCAATTAGTTATTATGTAGTTCGATTTGGATTCTTGTCACTGTTAAAATAAAAGAAAAGTTATTTTCCTTATCAATTCGGCCACCTCTTTTCATTGCATCTAAAAGTCACACTGTAAATGCTTCAAAAATTTAAATTTAAACCAAATTTAGTTTTTTGTTTCAGATATTTTTAAATAAATTTTTAAAAATTTAATAGTAGTTTTTGTATTTAAATTTTTTTAGTCTTTCATTCGACTATAATTATTAGTTACAATTTTTGTTTTTTTTATTTACAATTATCATAAAGGAAACAAATAAAACTACATTTTTATTTCAACTATCTAGGCCATGTAAATGAAGGTATTTATATCGTCATCATCACGACGCATATATTTATGTTCAATTAACCACTCTAATTGTTCTTTGATCATTTTTTTAGATGGTAAAAACATATTTTTCAGGATATCTATCAGCTCAGCCTAAAAAAAAATTACTCAATTTGTAATTTAAAAAAGAAATCTATAAAAATAATACCTGTAATGCCGCGTTACTTAATTTTTTTCTCATTTTCATAATTTTTATTATTGCTTCTTGCGTTCTTAAAATTCTTAATTGAACAATAGATTGATTATCTTCCTGTTGAGATCTTTCGGTACTTAATTGAAGTCTTCCAATCAAATTGAGTTTACCTCTCTTTTGCAATTTTCCATTTTTAATAATACCGAATTCTTGATTTACCCAAAATAATGAATTTTCAGTAAAATCTTTTGCGGCTGCACAAACAGGTTCCATAACCAGTAATTGTTTTTTTAACTTTGGAAATGCAACTAGTGACCAAAGAGTCCTTCGTAATTCTGGGTCTAAAAATAAAATTAACGAAATAATTTTTATTTTAGTTTCTCATTATTTTTTATTATGTTATTATCACTATCAGATAAGGTACTGCATATTTAATAGGGTTCGACAATGTTTTTTTAATTATAATTTCAATAGCTTTTGATAATGCATGCAAGTGTGTGTGTACACTGAATTAATGAAATTCTTATGATAACTTACCTGGCAGTTCAGTAGCTAATCTTAAATTTTCATAAGATACTTTTTCTAATGGGCGTTGATTCCAAGCAAATAAAACAGCCATTTGAAAAGTTGTTACATCTAAATCAAAACGCCCAACATTATTAACAAATGTTATTGTTCCATTACTCATATGATGATACCATTGCAATTTTCTCCCGGAATGTTTTTTTTTATAAAATTCTTCAACGTCAGGAATATAATCTTCTAATTCTAACGGCAAACTAACTGAAACCCTTTCAGAACATCTGGCCCAAGCACCAGCATTTAAAATTTTTATGTTAATTGTGTCATGACGAGTAGTAGAGGCTTTAAATTGGGTATTCAAATCTTCACTTACCTAAAAAAAAATTTAATTTAAAATTAATTATATATTTATTCATTTAGCTAAGATCAAGAATTCAATAATACAAATACAAAATATAACCAAATATGAAATTTTACAAATTGCAATGCAGTTATGACTACAATAAATATTTTCCACATATTAAAATAAAGGAGTTTTCAATTTTATTCAATTTACTCCAAAACCAAATTTTCTAATACTAAATAGACTATCAGTAACTGAAAATTCAGTTTTTTCTTCTGTAACCGTGCGCTCCGTGGCCTTTAGATTTGGAATTTAAAAAAATTCACATATTAACAGGGTTTGTCAATCATTGATAGCACATAGCAGATTATTTTCAAACTATTTGTTTTTTTTTCATACTTTAATATCTTGAAACATCCTTGCAAGCTTGTTTACATAATCAGCTGGCATTCCTACTTCTCGAAGCCACTCTACCATATCCTCCTCTTTTTCACTATCTGCACTGGAATCTAAAATAAGCCTAGAAAAATTAAAAATTAGATAACGGCATCAAGAGCTTATAAACTTAATTATACCTTCTTGTAAGGTGTACTTTATGATATCTCATAAAGACATCCTTATTGCTAACATATTTAAGTACCAACAAAACGTCTCGCAATTTATTTTCAATTTGTTCAGTAGTTAATCTTTTACTAAAAAAATTAAAAATTATATTTTATTAATATGGTAGATAAACAAACTAATATGGTAGATAAATAAACCAAAAGGGATATTTATTTATATTATTTAATTCTAAAAAAAAAAAAAGGAAAAAATTAATTTGCAATTATCAATAATGTAATCAGTATTAGTTCATTTAATTACAAAGTAAATTTCATAAGGTATAATGTATCAATAAATGAAGTACCTAATCATTGCATGAATGAAACAGGTGTTTGGGAAGAAAAAAAACCCAGGTCCATTACGCTATAATCCCAATGTCACGTAGCGACACCAAAAGAAATCACGATTGGATATAAATAAACTACTATCAAATAAAATTGAAATACTTAAATATTTATTAACAATATCTTAAAAATAAAATAACCTTGTTGGTGTTCTCCGCAAAAGCATATCGCAGTAGTTCGCCAATAATTCTGGACATTTGCTTTCAGGGGCAGTAACTTTACCTCGTGCAGTTACTGCTACTGGAAGCTCCAACTAAAAAATTAAATTAATTAAAGACACAAATTTGGTTCAATAAATATGTATGTAATAAATAATATTACATCACGCGTTTTTTCTTCATTAACGAAATAATGTCATACCTTAAATACCGTGATATCATTGACAACAGTCTTAAACGCTTTATCTCTAGCTGTCAAAAAACGGGGGTCATCATTAAAAGCATTTTTAACTAGGGTACTAAAACGTTTAAATAATTCTAAAAGTCTTTCAACGTATTTTTCAGAATCTACGGTAATTATATCTTTTGCAGCCAACATGTCACTTAACCCAGCTTCAACAATGTGATTTTCTAGATCTCTCAACATTGGATCAACTCCACCTTGAACTCTATCTAATAATCTGAACATTAAATTAAGTTTATCTGTTTCTCCAGCTTTGATAAGCGGGTCACACTCTGCCAGAAGTGTTGGGAGATGATCTAAAGTAAAAAAAAAATTGTTAATTTATTTTTTTCGTACAATTATTTACAAATTATACCTCCTACTAAAACATTTACACAACATTGTGTCAATGGACTAAAACTACTTGGCTCCAAGTAACGTTTTGCTCTCGCTTCTTCTTCGCGCAACTTTATATCTGCATATTTCATAAACATTTGAACTCCATTTGCTTGCTGTTGTTCGTTAGCTTTTAACCGATAAAATTCAGCAGTTGCATTTAAATAAGCAGCTTCAAAATGTTGACGGTAAATTTCTAATTTGTCTTCTAAATTTGAACATAAATTAACATAACTCTCACGAACACCTATGTGAAGATATACATAAAATTGGAAATTCTGTTTCTTAAAATTATATATTATTTTAATAATTTTTACAAGATAATAAATAGTGAATAATAGGTAATAATAAATTAAAAATTTTTATTGACCTATTTATTAACGACAGCAAATACATTACCTACATTAAATGTACATATTTCGTATATGGGAGTATAGGAATTTAATTTTGTATATTAAAAAATGATCGTCCTATACTTGGGAGAATTTACAACAATAAAGGATTAGATCTGTGAATTCAAATTTGCTGAAAATGGAGAACAAATTTAATCAGATTCCTAATCGAATCGTTTCCAATTATAAAAATTTGTTTTCTTCCCTGGTCCAACTCTCTGGGCCCGCCGGGAGGGAGGGCAGTAAAAGCAATCCAACAGACTTAAGTGCAAGAAACAAGATTAAGACTATCTGGAGACATCAAGTGAATTGGGTTGAGGACAATAAATATTATGAAAATAACATTTTGTGGAGGAGACCTTTAAAAAGGGATACGAGCAAGATCTTCAAAATAAAAAAGTTAACTAAAAAATATTACCTATTACTAATTGAGAATCAAAGGAATCTCCATTACGTTCGGCATGAACAATTTTCATAGCAGAATCTTGTAATCGACTCTTAATGTCAATAAATATGTTTTCATTCCATGAATCTAGCATCAATTTTCTAACAATACTATCTTCATTATTTGTTTTTCTAGGAATATTATTGCTGCTCGAAGTAGAATTGTTATTTTTTCCTTGCAATGAGCTTTCTAACTGCCGAAATGGTAATGGCAAATAACTACTTTGAGTAAAAAATTTTCTCCATTCAATAATATAAATTTTTAATAGAGACTGATGATCTTCTCTTTGAATTTGTACTCGTTTTTGAGCCTGTTGAATAAATTTAATAATATCTTCCTGTAATGATTCATAAATTTTAATAGCTCCTTTTTCATCCCACAAGCACACCAAATGTACACCGTAAAATAAGTCTTGCCATTCAGCTTGAGTAACAGTTTCTTGTTTAAGTAATTTTAAAACAATCGGTCTCATTGATGGCCAGATATTTTCAAATGAACGTTGTCCCTTACCCTAAAAAAAATATAAAAAACAAAAATATATAAAATAAAAATTAATGTTTTAAGATATTTGCATCTGCATTCTAATTTATATGGATAAGCATTGAAATGAAAAAAATTTGGGATTCAAACTTCGGACATAATTTTTTTCTTCTTAAATCTTATTAAATATAAAGTTTTAAAGTAACGAATGTTTGTTATTTGTGATATAGATACTTAGATACCTATCTATGTAGTGATATTATTTTATAATTCTTATTCTTTATTTTTTTTCAAGCAACTTTAGTTTAAATACAAATTTTATTGGTGATTTTATTGTATATATTAATTGTTTGAAATAAATTAATAAATGGTAAAATTAACAGAATCAAATTTTGAGAATTAACATAGTAAGTATGTACCCACTTACTTTATATTGCTTTTTTGGCTATGATAAATTTTCAATTCATAAAATTGAAAACAAGTTCATCAAATAGTTATAAACTCATGTAGATAGAAATCTATTGTCTCAATATATTCTCACCATTTCATTTACTAAGTAGTTTCCCACGTAAGTAAATGCAGCAAGAATATATAACTTGATACTTAGGTATCAAGTTAAAAATTGCTGCATTTACTTATGTGAGGAATTAGTAAACGAAATAATGAGAATTCTTTGAGACAATAGATTTTTAATTAGGTAGGGTAGGTAGGACCTATCTTTATTATAGGGTTAGCTATATATAAGTAGGTACCTATTAATTAAGGAAGACTTTTTTCTGGCTTGCTTTAAGAAAATATTATTTTCTCATTGGGAGACTACATAGATTTTTTTTGAAGAAATTGTACATACAAGAAATCAATTTAAATTCAAACCAAAAAAATAATTTCTACTTTCTACCCACAAAAATTAAATTAAATAAAATTCATTTGAATACTTAGGTAGATGAAATGAAAATTTACCTTTAACATAATTAACTTTTTTTCTAATTTCGACTTAAAAAAAATTATTGTTTATAAATTATCAATAATTAAATATATTTATCTGATTTAAAAAAAATTGCAAAGCATCTTTTTAATATATTTCTTTTTTTACAAAATAATTATAATTGTTTTTTCGTGGTGACCAGATACGAAGTCAATCAAGCCGGATGGCGTTTAGATGAGCTGTTAAAAACTAAAAAGAAAAAATAAAAAGAATAAATTTTAAGATTTTTTTATAAAAATTATTCCGAGATAATTAATTTATTAGGATAATTGAGCAAAAAAAAAACGTTCTACGGCTATTTTAATATTAATTGGAGATAAACTCAATTCAGCGTAATGATATAATATAAAGATATAATGATAATATAATAATTAATATAATGATATATAATGAATAAGAAATGTCAAAAAAATTTTGAAATTGCTTTAAAAAAATGCAATAATTCACATCTCCTAACATTTTCTTGATAATTTAACTATTTTACGGCGTTTCGGCGCGTCAATATTTTGAGTTTATCTTCAATGTATGCATAAAAGAAAATTTACGGCGCGGTGATTATTCAAAAAATATGGAAAAGCAATAGTCGTTCTCACTTCCTTTATGAAGTTTCATATTTCATAATTTTTTTTCATTAGTCAACTACTGCCATTTTATACGAGAGTTTAAGTTCCAATTATACGTTCCGATATACATATATACATATGAGCCGTTTATTTTGAAAGTGGTTTAAGTCCATTTTTCAAAAAAAAATAGTTAATGATAACAATAAGCACAATAGTATATATTCTTTTTATTTATAAACAATTTGAGTCTAGTATCATTAAAACCGCTTTGATTTTGACACTTGAAAATTAGCTTATGGAAATATTAATATGTATTTTAAAATCAATTCAAACACAAAACCTTAAATATCTCAATACAAGAACAAATGGACTTAAACCACTTTCAAAATAAACGGCTCATATACATATTTCAAAAAATTATATAGAGGCTGTTCGTAAATTACGTATCGGTCCTTAGAGGTGGGGTATTGAAAGTTTGAAAGTTTGTTATGAAATTTCTTCTTTTATCAAAAAAATTACACTAAATATTTTTTCTGGATAAATTTTCATGTTCATGTTTATTTAAATAAAAAATTATAATAATATAAAAGACCTTTAACTTTAGTTACGTTAAGCCACTTCAATTTTGATTTTTGATTAATTAAGTATTAACTTTGACTATTTAATTAACATAGGTATCGTCGTTAGACAAATAAAAATTTAAAAATAAAGTTGGAAGTCGTAGTTGGATTAAAATACTGTTTGAACTATATTGAATTTTTTTCAATAAAGGTTTTTGAACATGATAGCCAAATCTAATTGTCATCGAAATAGTCAAATGTGAATAAAAAACCATATGTAAATACTAAGTACTAAAAAACCATATGTAAATACTTCGATTGCCATTCTTCCAAAGCCGTTTTTGATCATTTCAAAGTCAAATTTTGAAATTTCTTTTCATTCAAAAACCTTTGAATTGTTTTATATTTATTTGGATGTGCTATAAAAATTAAAAAGATCGTAATTTGGATACAACATGTATATATATTTATTCATTTATTGTTACATTTAACATTTCAAATAAAATATTTTTATTAACATTTTGCAGTTGTTCTTATATTACAAAATAGTTCTGTTTTAAAAATGTTTTTATTTAGAAATTTTTCTAATACATAAT
The DNA here is from genome assembly GCA_964007475.1 of Hybos culiciformis. Taxonomy (NCBI): domain Eukaryota; kingdom Metazoa; phylum Arthropoda; class Insecta; order Diptera; family Hybotidae; genus Hybos; species Hybos culiciformis. The sequence goes on along the minus strand of OZ023273.1, from coordinate 19,769,563 downwards.
ATAATGTATTTTATTTTTTTTATTAATAAGTAATAATCTATTTTTTGTTATAAATTAATATAAGAGTATTATATTTTAAGAAGAATAAATACTTCAAGTAATAAATAAAATATTATAATAATTCATCATAATTATGATTTAATCAAATAAATCAATTGATTTTTTTTTATAATTAAAAAAAAAAAATAAATTATATATCAATTCATTTTTTCAGTAATATAATTTTAATTTTTAGTTTAGGGCATTATTTAAATCATCTTCTAATTGTCGAATTACTAAGAAGCTATGATATCATTAAAAAAAAAAACATTTTAATGTCAAGTTTTTTATACTGCATACCTACTTGTTTTTTTCCTAATACCTGTAATAAATTCTTTCAATTTAAAAATTTTTACTCAATAATAAACTAAATGTTGTTTTAGTGATCCAAGTTTATTGAGTTTTCTTTTTAAAGAAAAATATATTCCCCCAAAGAAACTTGAACAACAATTTTTATAACTAGAAATAATTAAATTCTATAAAAAAAATAACAGTTAGAGATATTTGAGATTTTATCTCATTTAAAAAAAAATTACAAAAATTTCAAAAATAATGTTCATTAAAAATAAAAACGTAATCTCTCTTGACTTTTGTCAAAAAAAAGTTCTGGATTACCACTCCACTATACACCATTGGGCTTCACCATGAAAAAATTTGAAATAATGAATTTCAAATTCCTAAACTATTTTGTTGGTGTAAATTCATTATTCTAACTGGAATTTACAACAACAACAAAAATGTACACCAGAAATTTGAAATTCAATATTTCAAATTCTTTTATGGTGAAGCCCTTATATGTTCACTTTGATTCGTTTTAAGTAAGTAAGTATTATTGTAGAAGGTGCTGTGTAAACTGTATAACAAATACTCTAAGAAATGGAGCAGCATAGAGAAAACATTTTTAATTTAAGTAAAATAAAAAAAATTGATAACGACCGATTTGAACCGATTTTTGTTCGATATTACTATAGTACAATGTACAACAAGTGCCAAGGAATTTTTCTTCAACAAAAATTTCCAAATTTAGTGTGTCCACTGAAATTTTTCCTCTTACAATGATTTGTTATTTTAATAAATTAAAAAAAAAAAAGAAATCGTAGGGTTCAAGTATAAAGATGTGACATTTTATTTATTTTTCACAATTCATTTAATAAGTTTTTTCATTACAATATTAAAATTAAATTATTGTTTGAAAAAATTAACAAAAACGTGAAAGAAAATATTAATGAAGAACAATTCTGAAAATGTTTTAAATAATCGATGTACATTCACAGATTATATTAGTTTTTGTAAAAAAAAAAATATAAAAAAAATAAAATTCATAAACTTAAAATCCTTTTTTTCTCTTATTTATAAAATATAAATTACACAAATTCAACAATTAAAAATTTTTTTTGAAGCAATTAAATATAAAACTTTTTTAACTAAAATAAAATAAAAGTAATAGAAAAGCATCATATTAATGTTAGTTCCTTTATACAAGCCTATAGTGACAGATTCGAATTTGTGAAATTTCTCATTCTTGAACAGAAACATATTGGTTTTATTACTTTCATATCAGTAAAAATCAAATCCCACAAAATAGTTGTCATCTTTTTTTTCTACTTTATTTTGATTAATCTTATAACGATTTCTTCTAATTTTCTTTCCAAGATTTAGATATTTTATATTTCTGCTTATTATTATTAGGTATGCGAATGAAAAAGTATTTATTGCAATTTTCGTCTCTTAATAATTACAATACAATAACTCTTAGGTATTTGTGAAACATTATATTTTATTTAATATAAAAATTTTAAAAGGTCTCATTATCTTTTTTTACCTAACATTTTTTACAAACATAATATCTACTTATTTTTTCCTAAATACAATTGTTCAAAACAATACTAAGAAAAAATTTCAAATGTCCATTATCTAGTTAAAAATGTTTTTCTTGACTGAAACGACCCAAGCGTATTTTTAGACCTATTTTATAAATAACTAAAAATAAAATAAATTCGTTAATTAGACTTAATAAGTCCAATTTTATACAGATTCAAATATAATAAACTTGATACTAAAATTGTTAATGCACTTGTAGTAGAATAGATTAAATTAATTTAACATTTTAGCTAAATTCAAAATTATTTGAGAAATATAATTTTATAAAAATTAGTAACAAATAAAATATATAAATAATTTTAACTAGCCTAAATTATTAAATTTCGCCAGAAAAAAAATTATTTCAAACATCATTTATTTTTCTTGAACAAAATACTAATTGGCGAATAAAATATTTTACAGTTATTATTCATAAAAAAATAATTATAATCGAATTTGCTTCTATTTGAAAATAAAATATAAAAAATAATTTATTGTATTTAATTTTATAGTACTTGAAATACATTGAATCAACACTTTTTTTTATTATTTATTTATGTATTTTTTTTTTTTTTTACAATATTTGACTACTCTAATTGTAATGTTTATCGAGATATTTTTGGCTGCTTATCAAATATATCTACGATGTTTTTTTTATTTAAATTAACCTTATGTTATGTGCTTTTAAAATTGTTTTAGATAAATTAATGGTATAATTTGTATATTATTTTTTTATAAATGATTAAATAGTTTTTTTTTACTTATTTACTATTTACAAAAAAAGCATAATCCTTCATTTATATAATTATAAATTTATGTTTCAAATAATGAAAATGGTTAAAGCAGCGACAAGAACATCAGAGCATTTTTAAAAAATTTCCTGTAACATAATGAAAACAAAAATTCAACGTATCATTACTATTTTTTAATAAAAAGTTGAAAATTTTGAAGATTAATCGGAAGTTATCTAATAATGTTCCCAATTTTCAAACTGAATGTTTTCACTGAAATATTCTATGATTTTTGCAACAAAAACAAGTTAGATAATGTTAGATAAAGTTAGATAATGTAACAAGATTTGTAAAAAAAAGGATCTAAAAACATCAATCAAACATTTTAGGAAAAAACCCTTAAAATGATTTTAAACATTAGAATAAATGGGAACAAAATATAATTTCAGTGATATGGAGTTAAAGAACGTAACATGTTTGATTACCACTCACTTTTTGTTCATGAAGATTTTAGCTATATATATATTTATAAGCCTATTCTCGATTTAATTTTATTTTCGATATTTTTCAATAAATCGTATTCTCAAATTCAATGCAGAACAGGGGTTCCCAAAAAATATCACTTCACTAAAATTATTTCGATAATAAGAGGATTAGTTTAGTTTAGAAACTGTTTGTTTATTTGTTTGTAATAAATTTTCTATAACTATGTATGATCGGGCTTAATTCTAGTCAATTAATAACCATAAAAAAGGGGCCATTACAAATCAACAAAATATTTTAAGAAATAATGTCACTGAATGGAATAACAATATTAAATAAACTTTAGGACGTTAAAAAAATTAAATATTTATTAAAATTAATAATTGTATATTTTTTTGGCTCTTTGAATATAACAAACAAATTTCTCTGAGCATAATTTTCGTTCTCATTCAACTAATGTTTGTTAAATAAAATAAGTTGGAAATGTTGGAACGGTATACATCTTTGATTAAATATGTATTATTTTAAAAATCAAAAACCGTTGTACAATAAGTCTATCTAATTTTTCCTGAAAAGTGTAGAGTAAGTAAATCAATTTGTAAGATATATTTTCCACATTCCATTGCTTTCCTTGTGCAACTTTCGAGCATTATATCTAATATTAATATGTTAGATTTTACTTAAATGTATCAAATATATTATTTTACAAGCTTCTTCAGATTCAATTATGCTGTTTATTTATCATTTTTGATAATCGATATTAAAATAATCATGCTTTATTTTTTCTTGATACTGAGTGGAAAATTGAATAATAAAAAACTATACTAATAAACAAATTTGTGAGCTGTGTAAAGTAACTTTATACTTTTAATAATTTTTTTTGGAAGCAATAAGTATACTTAAATTCCTTTATTTTGAAAATACTTTTTTTTGTTTTAAAGCTAAGATAACAAATAATATAATTAATTACTAATTCTTTTTAACTAAATCATTTGAAACATATTATTTTTTTTCATTATGTATCATCAAAAGTGGTTTATTTTTTTTTAAACAAATTAATAAACTTCGAAAATTTAAATTAGTTTGCAATTTTTTTTTTTATTTAAATTTTAATGAGCGACTGATTTTATAAAATTTCGGATTAATTTACTATTGTAAAAACTTAAGCTCTCAAGTTTTTAATTATTTCGATCTTTTAAGCAATTTGTTGAAATAATTTTTTTTTGTAAAAATAGTAAATTTCACCATCTTTTTAAAATGCAAATAAAAAATAATTTTACGATGCAAGAAACTATTAGCAACTAGTTAACGATTTATTTAATGTAAATTTAGGTAAAAATAAAGAAAATAAAGCAATAAAGCAAATTTGGAAGAAAAGAGCGTTCGAAATGCACTGAATGTTTTCTTACCAATTGAAATTAGATTTAAACTAATTTTTATATTATTTTTGGTATCTGACAAGAATTTGTTTACAATTTTTGGTAATAATTTCACTTTAATGAATTTTTCTTTCTGGCCCAAAGTCGTGATTCACAAAAGAGAACCCAGCAAATTCTTCTTGATTAATACATCGAACTACGTCATTTGGAACGGGGGTCAGTACTGGTTCTTCTTTGGTAAACTCTGTATCAAAATTAGCCGCATCTCTTGCATTTTTCTAAAAAATAAAAATAAACATTTATTTTCTTACACTTTTAATTATGAAATTATAAAATCCCTACCATTTTTGGCTTAAATGGTGGTTTAACATTACGGGCTTCTAACTCTTTCCAATCTAATCTGCTAAAAAAAGGATGATTTCGAATTTCATTTTCGTCTCCACTGCACCCCAAACGTTGGGCGGGATTTTTTGTGAGAAATCCTAAAATTTTTCATTATACAATGTTCTATTAATTAAAACTATTATAATGAATATAATACCTTTTAAAATGGACACCGCTTCTCTGGATAGCCATACAGGATACAAAACATCGTCATGTAAAATTGAATCAAATAGTTCTTCTTCGTCATTAGCTTCAAACGGTGGTTGACCAGCCATCATTTCATACATCAATACCCCTAAAGCCCACCAATCTACAGAAGCCCCGTATTCTTGTTCTTTTAAAATTTCTGGTGCAATATAATCGGGAGTGCCACAAAATGTTGTAGTTAAATTATCTTTTGAAATTCCTTCCTAAAATTTAAAAATCAATTATAAGTATCTAGTATCAAATATAAGAATTATATTGAATTTAATATTAAATTAATTTTTGTAACTAAACATATTGATTTCTGTAATGAAGGTAAAGGGCAAAAAATAGCGATGTCAGTATTATATTATATTATATTTAGTATTCATATCGTTTATAATTAAAAATCACGGTAAATTAAAATAAATTAATACTTATTAGCTGTTATGAGCCCACTAAGAATGCCTAGTAGGGCCTATAAAATACAGATTTTACCTTGCACATGCCAAAATCAGCCAGTTTACAGTGCCCTTCTTGATCTAATAATATATTATCTAATTTCAAATCTCGATAAATTACACCATGTGAGTGCAAAAATTGTAGTGCTAATGTAACTTCTGCAGCATAAAAGGCTGCTCTTGCTGATTCAAATCTTCTAGCTTTTTGAATTTGAAACATTAAATCTCCCCCATTGACGTACTCCATAACAAAAAACAAGCGATCCTAAAATGAAATAAAACAATTAACTCTTAAATAATTTCACAAAACAAAATGTTTCTTAAAATATATGAACAATTTTTTGATTGTTCAAAAATTTGAAAGAATAAAGTATTCAATAATAACATTGCCGGTTATGTATTTGTAACAATTGTTTCCTTAATTCTAAAAACTTACAGGAGTTTGAAAACAGGAATGTAATGCTGTAAGAAACGGATGTTTTGCGGCCAATGCTAGAATCCTTTTTTCAGTCATTGTGCAATCTACATCATCATCTTGTATTATTGCATCTTTCTTCAATACTTTTATAGCATAAATTTCATCAGAGCCTTTTTTTTCAGCAAGCATTACTTTGCCAAATGAACCTTTTCCCAACACTTTAATAAATGTGAAATCTTGTAAACCTAATTTTCCAGGCCGATTTTCAATAAATTGCTCTAGGTTTGTTAAGTTTTGTTGAGGTTTTGTTTGACCAGATGTTGATGGTTCACTTTCGTTTCCATCTTTTCGTTCTGAACTAATTTGATCTTCACCAGCTGATTGATTCAAATACTACAATAATATTGAAATCAGAAGCAACATTTTTAGTTTTAAACTTGTTTTAGTATGTTTGTACATGCTGGTAAAATATGTACAAGTAAATCTACTTGAAATTGAAGTGATTTTCGTATAATTCAAAGTCACACAAAAACAGCTCTCGAAATTCATTTGGTATCAAAAATATGTATTAAATTAAGAACATCAAAAATCTCGAATGGGTGATATTATTTTAGACACAAAATAAAAAATGTTTTCATACTTATTTTCATTAAATAATAACAAAGAAATTTAATCTACGAAGAATACGTTACAGCAAAAATTACGTTAGAAAAACTATGTGAAAAAACGGAGGGGTGCCAAAACATTAACCGGACATAACATCAATTGACTTTGTGTCTAAAATTTCACACTCAATTCAAGAAATTCAGAAGGCCTATATATTTTTCTATCTTGTAATTTTTGATGGTGACAAATATGCAAATTAAATAATTACAAAATACTTACTCTTGACCGTCTAGGTGGCGTTTGTTTGTCAGGAGAAATTCCCAATTCATTAAGAATTTCTGCCATTTGTTTTGTGTTAATTCCACATGTATTCGCAACATTTTTTAAACATCTTTTGTGCACATTCATATTACAAACTTCGCATTGTAACCCTTGTTTTATTAAACCATATAATAATGAACCACAATGATCACAAAATGTAAAACGTTTATAATTGTGTACTACAAAACGGTGGGGAACATTTACATTAAACCTTTGACCCGCAGGAACTTCAACTTGGCTTTGCTTTAATTAAAAAATTAAAATTGAAACCAGTGAGAAAGATCCTCATAACATAAATATAAAATAAAAATTAGTACATTTTCATGTGGATTTGTAGCATGTGAATACACATACGTTACGTATGTATGTACGTTATGATAAACAGAAATTCACTATTTTAACAATCTACACAGTGATCTGGCATGTTCTGGTATGCAGAAGTAGATGTACGTTCTTACACCAGGGAAATTAGAAATTTCGAACTTTTATTCAATAAATTTACTTACCTCATCTCTCATTCCAGGACATTTGGTAACAACTGAACGGTGGCATCTCTTGTGAACGACACAAGTACATACTAAAAACAGGATTATTTTAATTATTTTTTATTATATTTGATATTTTTAAAATAGTAGGTATAATAAATGTTTTAAATTTACGTGCATAAACATCTAAACACATTTTGAATGCAACTTTTAAATATTTTTTTTTATGATCAAATATTTTAATTTTGCTTATCTTTAAAATCTCTATATACATGTACATAAAAGTTGACTTTTGGTTAATAAACAAATCTATCTAATATGCTGAATTGGATGCTATTTAATTGAGTGTTTAACGATTTAAAAGAATTGTTTGATTATGATAAAACAGTAAATTATTGTAAAGACTAACTGAACATTATCCTACATTTTGACTTCCAGTTTTTTATATACTTAACATGCACAATACAACACCGACCCTTCGAAACGATCAGGCCTTGAATCGATCCCCTTTGATTTCAACGAAATTTTCAGGATATAAGGGCCTAAAATTCCGAATTTTTTATTTTTTTTCACGTGTTCGCGCTGAAAAATTGTATTACTTATGAACATTTAAACATTTAAAAAAAACAGTATTTTGGATTGAATTAGAATTTTAAATTATGCCAATTCTTTAAAGTTATTGAACGTGGTTAAATTAACAATTTTCATTCAAAATTGTAAACATTAAATCGACACATAGATACATACATAGTTTCAAAATTTGTGAGTTAGATATTTTTGATTTTGTTTTTAGTCAAAAATTTAAAAATTACTGTAATCATCAAAATGTAGAATAAGTTCATATTAAAACAAAAAAGTGCAAAATTTAACAATATAGTTTCACAAATTTAAATTAATGAAATATTTATTTTCATTTAAACATAAATAATCTGTTCTAAAAGTAAATTTGTATAAAAATTAGGCAGAATTAGGTACATTGTAATGTTGAATAAAGAAGTTTTACTCCTTACTTACGTTTTTAATTTATTTAGTTGTAATAAAAGAATAAAAAATAAGCTCAGGAACGGAAATTAAAAAAAAATAGACATTACTAAGTACTTGATGCCTTTAGCAATATATAGAATCTCAAATTTAGAATAGAATCCCAAATGGCCTAATAGATCATGGTGATCATTGTAACTGATCATTGTGTCCTAGGCACATACCCAATAACTCCGATCACGACTAACGAAAAAACGCAAAAATAATAATTTAAAATAAAATTCTTATCCGATAGCAACTAAATAGCGAAACTGCTAAAAGTCCCACAAATATAATTTATTTAATAAAGACTTTGGCAAAATAACATTCCCACCGGGAACGACTAATTTCTTGTATTTATTGAGTAAAAATTTTTAATTTGATTTTATTTCACTAACAAAAAATATGATGGTATTATTTGTTGAATTTAAAATTTGGTTTTGTCATTTTCGTACATATTTAATTTACTTTTTGAATTTTTAAGAGAAGTTTGGTTCTTAAAATGATATTTTGATTACGTAAAAACAACATTTATGCATTACTTATTATAAGAAAGATAAAAGTTATTTATATATTAAAACTTAAAAATTAACAAAAAATAATAACAAAATAGTGAAAAATTGAAATAAAACTGAAGAAAGTTAAGAACATTTATTATTTGAAGAAAAGCCAACTAAATATGCACGTTAACTAAATATGCACGTTAATTATTTCTTTTTCCAATATATTTCTGGAAAAGGTATAATAATGCAATTTTACTTTACATAATAAAATTGAAATTAAGGTATGTAAGTTTTGTGTCAATAATTTTCCGACATTTGTAACATAAATTTTTGTAACATGAATTTTTTTCACTGCTCATACTGTTTAAACCTTTTACTTAAATATATTCTAAAAATAAACCTAGCTTAGCTTGCGCAAAAGTTTCTAAAGTTCATTTACCTTAACTTTATTTGTGTTTGTTCCCTAAAAATGTTCCCTAAATTATGTCGACAAATTTATTTTAATATTTTAAGAGTTTGTATAAGTAAAGTAATATTATTTAAAAATTTAATAATTAATTTTTTTTAACAATGTCATTTTATAAAATAATTACGTAATTTCAAATCTTTGCTTTTTGTTTATCCTGGAGTAGATATTATTTTTAAAGTGAAAAATAACTTTGAAACATAACATAATAAATAATTAATTCAATCACACAATAAGTTTTATCGTGAGTTATAAAATAATATTAGTCCTTCTCAATTAATTCTTTTACAAAATTTCAAAATTTATAATTTCTAGAAATATTTTATTGTTGTTTTTCGACATTTATGCATTATTTATAAATTATCGTCAACAAAATGTGCGGAAAAATTATGAATTATGTAATACAACACAGGACGTTTGATTAATTAATTAGGTCAACCATTAAAACTATTAGTGAATTAGATAATTAATTTTAATATCTACGATATTTAGGTAAATAAAAACAATACGGCACAAGATTCTGAATTAAAATACAATATCAACAAAAAAGTTAAATTTATTTAAAAAGAAATTTAATAGGTATAAGACTGTTATAAAAAAAAAAATTTGAATTGTATAAAAAGATTTATGCTTGAAATTATAAAAACTATTGACACGTACTAAATGGTAACAACAATGTATTTATAATATAAGTCGTGAAATTATGAAAAAAGATTCCATTTTTTTTATATTTAATTAAATTTGTTTAAACCTTAATTGTTTAAATAATTAATATTATTAATATATTTCTGTGGCCACATGACACAACCGCTCAAGTCGAGTTAGGCGGTTATGATTTTATTATTTTCAAGTGCTGGTCATATGATTCTACTCCTCATATTTGGCTTAAATGGACTAAAATGGTTTTAAAATTCTATAATCTTCTCAAATTCGGTTCCATTTATCTCGATTTCAGGAAAGGATTTTAAACTTTAAACTGCTCCCCTCAAAAGTAGTAAAATCGACTTAGGCGATTATGTCATGTGGCAACAGATTTATATCATCAATAAGTTAAAACAAATTTTCAACGTTATTAGTCAAATTAAAGCTGCGTGTTTTTAATTCAATTTATTAAGGTGCTTATAGACGGATTGAAGGTTTATTCAACTTGTTAAAGTTCATTATAAGCTAAGTTAAAAAACTTGCCTTTTTAAATCACCCAAAGGTCTTTCAACATTACTACACAACACTACACAACTTGTCTTTTAACTTATATGCACTCATTCAAAATATCTAAATTATGTGATGCAACCAGGTTGAAAATTTAGTTGAAAAACACTGTCAACAACACTCCTGATGAGTAAATTTTAAGTTGGCCAGCTCAAGTTGAATAAACATTCAACCTGTCTGCAGGCAGCTTTATGATAAATTTTAGAACTCATATCCTGGCTATTTCGAATAACTGGTCAGCCGAAATTTTTCAGGATTAAAAACAATGAGATAACAAACCGACTTGGATTGGAATAACATCATCCAATAAGATGGTAATGCAAATTTTAAATTGAAGGAAAATTCAAGATTAATAAAAAAAAGTTCACATAACTTACAATAATAAAAACAAATGCTTTTTCTTTTTTTTTTTTGTATTATAAAATAGAGAATAAAAATGAAAATCAAACAGTAAGTAAAAAAACTAAAAAAAAATATAACAATATTTTTTTTTTTGTTAATGTTAAATACGGCAAACTAAAATTTAAGGCAATATTTTTTTTTTTTTTTTTTCTTTTCTAAAATGATATGAATATTATGATTAAAGTTAATTAATTTATTAAATAACGTATGCACAAATCAAAATTATAGTTCTTTAGAATAAAAATATTGAAACAAACCATAGAAAAGAGAAACATTATTAATTTTGTATTTACATTTTTTTTTTTTTTTTTTTTTTTTTTTTACAACACACAACGTTTTCATATTATTTTTTTTTTTATTTTGATTTTCCTGAAAACATACCTTGACACTGATAGCCTTGTTTCCCGATTCCCCTGCAAATGCAAAAAATTGTGCATTTTTGATTTTCAATTTTTTTCTCATTCTGGTTAATTTTTACTTTAATTCTTTTTTTTTTTTTTTTTTTTTTTGTTTTTTAGTATCTTGTTACCGTAAGTTAAAATTTTATTCAATTAAAGAAACATTATATTTTTCATAAAAAAAAAATTTTCCGATCGAAAATAATTTCAATATGAAAAATCAAATGAATATTTAGAAATTGAATAGTTCAGCTTAAATTTGAGTTAATTTTTATGTTACTTTTGAAAAAATTTCAACTAGAATTTACTTGGAAAAACTAATAAGTGGAAAGTAGATTGATTGCTTGTAAAATTAAAATTAAAATTGTCTTAAAATTTAATAAATTCTGAAATTGTTATTTTGCATTCTCTATTTAGACGCAAAATAAAACAGCATTTTAATTATTTTATAAATATTCTACTTTATGTTTCACTTGGTTTTTGGTTTTTCTATGTAAAGTTTCGCTAGCAACATTCAAAGTTGACTCAATATTTTGCTTGTTAACAATTCTAACCCAAAATTAAAATTAATATAAAAAGTGACCAAAAATAAACCCAAGTGTATTTTTTTTTTTTTTTAACTACAGGAATAAATTATTATATAATTTTTTTTTTTATTTCTTTTTACGACAAATCAAAATATAAACCTGTTCATGCAGAAAAATAAAAAAAAATATGAAACCCTAAAACCCTCGTGTTATTTAATTTTGAATAATAAGACAAAAATTAAAAAAAATAAAAATATTAAATATAAAATCTAGCTTATTGAAAAAGTTATAAAATTAAATAAATAAAATAAAATTGAAAAAAAAACTAAATAAAAAATAAATATGTAATTAAATGAATAATAAATTAAATCATAAAATTAAAATAAAATTAAAAAAAGAAAAAATTTAAAACCAATGAAATAAATAAATAAAAAAGTCTAGATAAATAAAATTAAAGGTAAAAATAAATAAATATAAACATAATAAAGAAAAAATAAATAATTACTTAATAAAAATAAGAATTTTAATGAAAAAAAAATAAATAAATAGAATAATAAAACAATAAAATAACGAAAGGAAAATTTTAATTCTACTTACCATATGAATTCCTTGCAATGAGAACAAAATGTAGGCTGTCGTAAAAATGTGGCCATAAATTTATGCCCGTTAACCTACGAAATATTAAAAAATATTTAAATATAAAATCAAATTAAAAGTTCAACATCTATTTTTTTTTTTTTTTTCATAAAGTATTTCTTTGGTTACCTGATGAACTCGTCGTCTCATTGCACCGCGTCTCTTTTCGAAACCAGCCCTTTCTTTAAATTCTTTTTTCTTATTTCCACCAGCATTTTGTGCAGTATCAAGCATAGATCCTGTAGCATCTGAAAATTGAGGGAAAAAAGAATGAAACCATAATGTCGATATAAAATTAATTGAATCTAAATTTTTAATATGATTATAAAGTAACCTTGATATTTAATGTCAATATTGACATGAATTTTCCCTTGTGGTTCCAAATCCACCTGTAAAAAAAAAAAGAAAATTAAAATTTTTTTTATTCCATTGATAATAAACTTTTTTGTTAAAAAACTCTGTCTTTTTTTCTAAATTACAAGAAAAAAAAAATTAAATTATATAACATAACTAAGACATTTATTTTGGAGTTCCTGTATAGGGTTTTATATTTTCGTTACATCATAATACCAAATAATAAAATGTACATTCTGTTCGGAATTAAGTAACTTTTGGTAGGTATTAATTGTGAAAGAAATATGAAATGGCAGAAAATTTTTCTAATCTTTATAAAAATATTTATTTTACCCATAAATCTTGGACTGAGACATCTCTATGCATTAAGTCTTCAAAAGGAATAGTACAATTTGCTACAAATTCATCTGGAGGAAGTGCCGCATCATGAAATACCGTCAAATTTATATTTTTTGCACTAACAATATCGTGAGTAAATTGTTCATTCCAAATGGGATCAAAAGTTTTACTTTTAGTTGAAGTTTGATCTACAAAATGAAAAATAGAATCAATTTTAAGAATATAAATTTTTTTTATTATAAATTTATACTTTAGTGTAACGTAGCTTTCTTAACAGTTTTTAAAACAAAATAATCAATCTTATTACAACGTTTTTATTAAGTCACTTTCTTGTCTGATTGTCTGCCCGCGAAATTTTGCAAATTTTTTTTAGTTTAAAATATAGTATTTTGCAATTTTGTATATTACTTTTTTTTTTGTAGGTTTGGGGGTTGTTTCTTTTTACTAATTTAGGTAGGTACTTTTGGGAAGATATATAAATTATAAATAATCTTAGTCAGTTAGTGAATCAGGTAGGTGAAAACTGAAATCGAATTAAGCTTATAAACAAATGAATATAAAAAAGTGGTTCATATCATTCAGAAAATGATAGAAAATGTTATTTCGTTATTGTTTCTTGTTTTAATAAAGAAAAATTTATATTTCATCTTTCTAAATCTTTAATTTATGTAAAGTCATATTAGGTACATAACATTGGTTTTTAGAGACTTTATTTCCGTATTAGATGCCACTGCTGCAATTACAAAATAAATTTTCTAATACAATGTAAGAACATTGTGCATTGTGATTTGAAACATATACAAATAAAGGAACATCAAAATCAAATCCTGACATTATGTAAGTTCTAGTCATTATTATCTGATCACATATTGTCTAATTATGTATCTCTAAACATTTAAGTAAGTATTCATAACAAGCTAGGAAAATGTGGGAACCACATTTACCTAAATTGTCATTTTCAAATCACAGATTTCTAATCCAACATAGGTAGATAGTACCTAACCAACCCTTATTATCCAGGATAATCTTTTAGTTTATTAGGAACCTAGGTACCTACATATATCCTTTTTTTTTTTTATTTCAACTTTTAGCATACGAATAATTATTAATGAAGGAGAGAGGGACAAAATAAAAATGTGAAACGAAAAAATAAAAAAATTATACAATTTTTTTTTTTTTTTTAATTTTTAGACCTTGAATTTAAATTTTTTAAGTAATAAATTACCTACTTTAAAAAAATAAAAAAATTCTAAAAATGAAAAGCAAAAGCTGACAAAAAAAATTATTAATTTCTCTGTCTGTTAAGTAGGTAGAAAGATAGGTATAAGTCTGAGATAAAAATTTTGTTTTCAGATATTTAACTTTTATTCGTATTCTTTCATTGCTTTCAAATTTTATTAATTGAATTCAATTAATAAAAATTAGGTGTCGCAATGATACAAATTTTTTTTTTTTTTGTTTTTATTTTTTTATTATTTTTTGTGTATATTTATTATCAAAATGGCTGGAAATCGGACGCCAGATTAATAAAAAAAAAATCAAAGAGTAAAATAATATTCTTTTAGAAAGAAGTTTTTTTTTTGTTTAATTAAAAAAAAAAATTTAACTTAATTAAAAAAAAAAAAAAAACAAATTTTTTGAATCTGAAAAACATTTTTCATTTTGTTAATTTCTTTGCAACCAAGAAAAAATATTTAGGGAAAAAAAAACCATATAATTTTTTTTCATAGGTACCTAAATGGCTGTCATCAATATCAATAGACACATATGGATCCATAGGCATATCTTCTGGTTTTCCAAAAGTCATATTGTGCCTTTTTTGAAAATCTGTTGGTCGTAGTCCATTGGCCTCGTAAATTTTTATTTGTAATTTTCCCGTAAACATTTTCTTTATTTTATTTTATTTAATTTTTAAATATTTAAATTATTTTTTATTTTAACTTTATTTTTAAAAATTTCCTAATTATTAATTGGAAAAATTTCAGAAAAAAAATAATAAATAAAATTTTCTCAGAAACTTTTCACTTTTTTTCTGTGACTTTTTCTTTTTCTCATTTCTTCTCAAGAAAAGAAAATTTTTTTAACAATTGAAAGCTGTATAATAATTTAAAGCTAGCGAAGTTCTGTTTAATATTGGTTGTTTTTTATTGTCGCGCTCAGTTTAGTGAAAGCAGTCATGAAATTTGAAAGAAACTGCTGTAGCGATTTTAGTTTTTATTTGAACGATTGTAAATTTTGTGAACAAAACCATGCACTAACGAATATTAAGGACATGAAACAAATAAAAAAAAAGCATCGAAAAAAATAAAATAAAAAAGTACTGTCAATGATTAACAAAACATTTAATTTCAAACACTATTATTTAAAAATAAAATAAAAATATTTAATTCATTTCAAAAACTAAATAATGGTCTATTTGTCTTGTTTTGGTTTCCACAAACTATAAAAGTAAAAAATTTATGTCCAAGCTTGCACATCTCCTTTAAGCTCTACCTTTCGCTCCCTTTAAGTATGCTCCAGCTAACACCCTTAACTTCGGTCCCTAACTTATTATTACTATCATTAGTGCATTTTATTGATAAAAGCATTGAGTAATAATATTTATAAAATATTATTACTCTATGATAAAAGTTATTTATTTTAAAAGATTTTTAATCTATTTTTTTATTAATTAATTAAAATTTATAGCTCAAATAAAATTTAAATTTTTTAATTTTCATTTAAATTTCATTGAAAACGAAAATTTTGTATGACTGTATCGGTACAAATTTTTGCAATAGGAGGCACTATTTGGACATTTAAACAAGTGAATTACATATTTATACGTTTATGAGTTTTTTTAAGTTTACGACAGCGGCGGCGATAACCAAAACTAATAACAAATCTTAGAACTTAGAACGTTATCGCGCATATTCCTCCAAGCCAGTTCAAGAGGAATATTTGGAAATAGAAAATAAATAAAATAAATAAATATTTTTGTTTAATTAAAACATTAAAAGCCGCTATATTATATAAGAAAAAATACATAAATAAATATAACGATAAAATTAAAAAAAATATTGTTTTTAATTATATATAATTTAACATGCTTGAAATGTTCAAAAGAGGCTTTCAAATATTTATAATTGTAATACCGCTGATAGGTGAGTTTTTTTCTATTTTTAGAGCAGGTTCTTTTTTCAAAGACTACCCGTGTCTCAACACTGCACCTGTAATCAAATCAATGAATTAAAATTAATTTGAAATATTTTCTTTTTTAGGCTTATCTCAACAAACTCAAAAAATATCTTTCATATCGCCAGAGCAAGTTAAAGTAAGATACGGACATATTAAAATAAAAATTTCCTTTTACTTATTTTTTATTACTTATTAGGTAGGTAATTAATTTTTAATATTTTTTTTAGGATATTGGTGATGCAGTCGAACTAGCATGCACTGTTGAAAATTTAAACGATCTGTCATTAATTTGGGCAAAAAAACATTCGTTTGAAGAAAGTTATATAGTGTTAGCAATAAAAAATTCTTTAACAGTACCAGATAAACGATATTCAGTCGAGGAGAGATCAGAATCTGATTCCAACATAACATATTTGTTTAAAATTAATTCTGTTGATGTTACCGATTTGGGAGTTTACGGTAAATTTTCATTTCATTAGTATATAAAAAATTACGTACACATATTTCAAGTTATACCAACAACTAAAGTAATCTGGGTATCTACCTACCATGAGTAGGTAAACAAAACATACACATATTTTCATAATTTATGGACGCATAATATATATAATATAACAATATATAACAATAACAATAACAACATTCTAACTAAATCATATTTTTTTAATTTTTACTAAATTAATACAATGTTAATTTAATTTTTAGAATGTCAAGTTATTATTTCGCAATCTCACAAATTAAGCGAAACAGTTGACTTGAAAATAAGACATCCCGCATATATATCCGAAAACGAAACTCCTAGCTCCTTTACTGTGAAGGAAGGTGATGTTGCTGAAGTCAAATGTGTTGGAGAAGGCTTTCCCCGCCCAAGTATAAGCTGGAAAAGAGAAAATAATAATATTATGCCTTCTGGTGGACACTCATTTAGGTTTGCAATTTTTTTTTTTTGAATATTTTCTAATTCGAGTTTTATATTTCAAAAACCAACCCTTCTTGTACGCTTGGAACAATGGAACAAATATTTCTATTTAGCTTGTTTGTTGTTTCTTTATTTTATCAAGTATTATTATTCTATGAAAATTATTATACATTTAAACAATTTTTATAATTTTGGTTTTATAATTTTATTTTATTTCACAAACAAACAACTACTTATTTTATAACAATTCATTATAATATTAAAAATTGTTTTTAATTCACTTGATTTTGTAATACTTAGTTAGAAGATATTTTTATTTTTTGATTTTTTTTGTAAAAATATGTTATTTATTATTACCGTAATAGTCATTTCCATCCCTGATTTTATAACAATTCATTATTATATTAAAAATAAAAAATTGTTACTTTTCGTTTTCTTTTTAAGAGAACATAATTAATTATTTTTTTTTTTAGTGGAAGTATTCTGAAGTTTATGTCACATCGTCTGGATAGAGGAGTATATGTAAGTTTTTAATCTGTTATATCTGAAAGTATAGTATGTGGAATTTTGATTTTATTGCAGATTTGTATTGCCGATAATGGAATCGGTAAGCCAGACGAAAAACTTATTAGAATGGAAGTTGAATTTCAACCACAAGTTACGACTCCCAGGCCCAAAGTAGGTCAAGCCAGAAGCTATGGTATTGAGGTAATATTACTTGATTAAAAAATATTGAAATATTACTTTAACTTAGTGGTTTTAGCTTGAATGTGAAGTTGAAGGTTTTCCTGCACCGGCAGTCTCGTGGTTTAAAGATGGAGTAAAAATTCAAAGCGTTGGAAATAATCGGTAAGAATTTTTTTTTTTATCCTGACGCACATCTTTTAATTTTTTATTCAATCATAAATAACATTTATATGCACTAAATGTTTTTAGAATCACAAACATTGCAACGGCTTTTGAGAAAACCAATTCAGTTTTAAGAATTTCATTAGTTTCTTCTAATGATTATGGAGATTATTATTGCAATGCCACAAATAAACTTGGACATAACGAAGGAAGAGTTCAACTCTTTGGTAAACTATTTTTATATTTTTCTACCAACAGATTAATATTATTTTGTCTATTTTTTTTAGAACCAATCATACCTGTTCCTACAAATTTTTAATATAGGTATCATTTTTATTTTATTTTATATTTTAAATTGTTTAAAAAAATGTTTTTCCTAGCGTTTTAAGCATTTGTTAGAACTCTTAGAAGTTAGTTTTCACGTATTTTGAGAATTAATCGAAATAGAAACTGTACAATCAATTTTTATTTTTTCCTAAACACAACAGGTCCAATAGACCTTTATTTTATTGTTACTAACATTTATTTTTTGATCATTTTATTTAAATTTTATTTGTTTAAATTTGATCATTTATTTAAATAAACTTTAATTTTTCTTTCGTAAAAATATAATTGAAATTTTATAAATACAATAACAATATTATTTTCCATTTTATGTTAATAGTTTTGATATTATTTTACAATCAATTCAATCAATTTAATTTTATAAAGTATTATATTATAGTATATGCTTTAAAAAACAATGCTTTTTGTGTAAGAATTCTTTGTTTCGTAATTTAATTTTTTAATACATACCAAAATTCACAAATAAATAAATAAACAAACAAATAATAATGCACACATTTTTACATTATTTTAAATAGAAGATTGATGTGAAATGGATTATCCATTATAATCTTTCAAGTACTTCTGTTATTTTTTTCTACTCTTGTTTCTCAACATATTATATACATAAATATATTATTAATGTTTCAAAAATTTGTCTATACTTCACATTGTTATATATTTAAAAGTGTGCAAATTCATGGAAAATAATAAACTTCTTGTTTAGTTGTACCATTTTATTAAAAATAATTGATTAAAACAAGAAAAATAATTAAAATTTTAAATTTATTTGGCTAAAATTAAAAATTAGCAGTAATTTTACAACCAAACAGCTTTTTATACATAAATAAATTTTTTATTTGTTTCAGGTACAAAAACCCCAGATTTAAATTATCCAATTTTAATTTTGACTTCATCTACACCAAATATAATAAGAATTAATCACATTTTAACTATTATTATTAATTTTTCAATAGTTTTACTTTTGTAATATTAAGTTTTGAGACTGCGTTAGATTAGAAAGTTTTCATCCATTTCAAAGTTAACAAGAAAAGGCAAAAACTATTTAAAAATGAACAAGTTTAATTTAAATTATTTCGCTAAATATGTATTTTTACAATTTTTTTTCCTACTAGGGGAAAGTTGAGTCTGCATTTGCAATTAAATATTTTTTTAAAACAAATTACCGATTACTCATTATTAGTGGAATTTTATATTTTGAGTAAAATTACACATGCTTACAAAATTTCATAATAATCAGTTCGGATCAGTTCAGTTGCAAGTTCACATCTATGTTTCTATCTTATAGAGCACATTATAAAAACAGAAAATAAAAAAAATATTATGACTGATTGATTGGATTTTATAATCTCAAATTAAAGTTAGTATTAGTGGATATAAAAAAAAAATGAATTTTGAAGGAAATTGTTATACGAGTCTAGGTAGATTTCAGGTAGATTTTAGGAACTTAAAAAAACTGTTTATTGTGTTAAGAAGTTGAGATGTGGTCTGGTTGTTGTACGTGGTTAGTTGTCGAATAGAGAAAATTGAAAATAATACTTAGCACCCAGTTTAAAAAAAAAAAAAATAAAAAAAAAAAAGGGTTTGATATTTGGTCTAAAAAAAGATTTTGATAAATAGATTTCGGAATATAATAAAACTAAATTTATGAATGTGTAATTAAAAAGAAAATATTCTCAAATAAACAGTCTGAAATTGACACTTATGTTTGGAAGTAAGAGACTAAAAAGTTTTAAATTAAAAAAAAAAGTAGAAAATAAAATTCACTATAATTTGCGAAACCAAGAAAATCATTTTTTTTATGTTAGAAAATTTGTTGACATGCGTACATATTAAATTAAAAATTAAAATCGTGAGGCTATTAAAAGAAAAGGCCAATATTCATTTTACGAGACCCTACGATTGTACTGAGTTTTATTTTCTACTTTTTAGTACATATTTAAATAATAAAATTGTGTGGATTAAATTTTTTTATTTGAGATTTTTGTTTAACTTTGTCCTGGGGGTTCATAATAAATCATTAATATTATTGAGATAATAATAGACAAAGTGTATGTGGTAAAGAAATTGCAGTGAGAATTTTATTATAATTTTGATAATTGCGAATTATTGTTTCATTTATTTAGGAGTTTGATGTTGATAAACTTCCTATTATATGTACCTATAATCTATTTAGCGTTAAAAGGTAATTTTAGACTAGAAAATTTGAGATAATAGAATCAAAAATTAGAATTCTTTCAATTTAATATTTATCTCAAGTATTGTCAACGACAGGTATGTGTTAAGTAAATCATTCTGATGACTTCTAGCTTTGCACCTGAACCAAATTATAATTTTTCAATAATTTCAATAATATGTAATTATTGCTCTCAGAAAATATTACTGGTACTTAAAAATTTAAAACCTTGATTAATTATAAACCGCACTAAAATATTTCTAACAAATTTCAATTATTACACCTAGTAGTCAATGCACACTACATATTACTTCAATACTTCAAGATGATAAATATAAAAAACGTTATCGTTATTCACAACTAATTCAAATACGGAAATTTATATTAGTTTTATCATGAAATACTCTTTAGTCTTAGTAAGTTACATTTAAGTAATAAATATTTTCTAAAATTCAGTTCACTTTTAGATTTTCAATTCATGCACACATTACATATATTTTTTAAACATTTTATTTGTATTTAATTTTCAATTCGCTTGTAATTTAAAAAATATTAATACTCAATATTATAATTAAGTTATATAAAACGTAGAAACTAATAATAATAAATTTTTGAAGTTAGTTCATCAACTTTTTAAATAGTATTGTCTTTTCAAATAATATGTGCCAAAGACAAAAATTTGCGCTTCCCGCACAAAAATAAATATATAAATATGTATGTACTTTATTTAAATAAAATTTAATTATTTTTGACAAAAACGTGTTAACCGATTCATAAATAGTTTTACATCTCGTAATTAAATAGTAGCATATATAAGCACAACATAAAATAAAGTAATAAACATCTCAGGGAGAAAAACAGTTTTTGATAACCAATACTTAAAATATACTTCTGTCTAATAGCTTATGATTGAAGGAAAATCTAATTAATTATAAGGAAGTTTGTTCAGTACAAATTATATTTCTTATATTGCATTGTAACCAACCAGTCAAAGACTTATGAATGAACAATTTTATTATTATAAAACATTTTATAATTATTTTTTTGAGATTTATACGGATTATGAACGCTTATTTGAAAAAATCAGTAATGAAGGGTACCTATATATATCACTTAGCAAAAAAATAAAATAGATAAAATAAATAATAAATAAACTCTGACAAAAAAAAACTATTTATGAGATCGGATTAAGAAGAATATTTTGTACTGATAATTTTAAATTTAAACTATGAAAGCTTTTGCTTTTTATAAAACTATAATCTGTGTAATGTGAAATGTATGTATAAAGAACATAATGTAATTTCAATTTCATGTATTTTTTTTCAAAAATATATGCACATACCAGAACACCTAATGTTTGAAAATTTGAATTTTTTTTTCGCATATTATTTTTCACATACTTTTTTTAATTAGATAGGTACCTAACTACATGTAAGGAATCTTGATTTTTCGTAATGAATGTAACAAAAATTTCAATATTCTTTGGGTCAAAAAAGCCGGAGTTACAAAAATGGTAAGATTTACCGTATAATGTACATAATGTACATAAGGTAATGCTGGTACTTAATGTTAAAGATAACAATAATTTATACATATAGTACATAAGGATTGATTATCCCACGGTGTATCTCTTGTTACTCGTGTGCTTATCCAAAACACATCCAAAATCAAATAAGTCTGTAGTATGTATACCTATTCTGAATATAGATTCATAATAGAGTTCCCATTTGTACGCATTTGGGGCCCCAGATCGTAATAAAATACATGATAGTTTTTTAAAAGGACTTGGTACCAAAAATTGGAGATATATATAAATATTTATATAATTTATATAATTTATAGATATAGATATAGATATAGATAAACATATAGATATAAATATAAAGGTACAGATATAGATATAGATATAGATAAGACAGTGCGGAGGTTTTAAAAGAAATTTATTTTCAGAGTTTAGCTTTGAATTTGTTCAAAACGGTTTTGAGCTTAAAAAAAAGGAAAATAAAAGCTTAAAAATATTTTTCAATTTCAAAAATTTATTAATTTTATCGAAGTTCAAATTTCTAATAGACGTTTTTTACGATTTTTCCACCTTTTTTTCTTTATCATCATTTTTTTCTTTATAAACTACAATAGATGTCGTTTACTTTCTTACAACATTTAAGGAACGGGATAAACTCAACGTCATACCTCTAGTGTTAATCGCTAAAGCAAATCTGTGGTAGGTATAATTTTTGGTGTAATTGCCGTTTCCTTGAAATTGTCAGAATGGCCTGAAACTTGGAGGGGGGGTAGAGGCGGTGCCCAAACTTCCAAAACTGAAATCAGTTTTTGGGGCTCGGGCCCCGTTTCGGAGATAGAGCCCCCCGAAGTTTTCATACATTTTTGTATGGGAAATTTTTTTTTTTGGCCGATTGGCCCTATTTTTGGGAAAAGGGTAAAGGGGGTGCCCCAAAACAAGAAGGGAGGGTGGGGGGCGGCGGGCGGGCGGTCTGGTGGTTGGTCAGTGGGATTTGCGGCGCCAGCCGCAAATCCCACTGACCAACCACCAGACCGCCCGCCCGCCGCCCCCCACCCTCCCTTCTTGTTTTGGGGTACCCCTACGCTCTCTACAAAAAAAATGGGGCAAATCGAGCAAAAAAAAAAAATTGCCCATACAAAATGTATGAAAACTTTGGGGGGCTCTATCTCCGAAACGGGGCCCGAGCCCCAAAAACTGATTTCAGTTTTGGAAGTTTGGGCACCGCCTCTACCCCCCCTCCAAGTTTCAGGCCATTCTGACAATTTCAAGGAAACGGCACTTTAGCCTAATTTTTTTTTGTGTATGAAAAAAATTAGTTTTTTCGTTTTAAATTAGAAATTAATTTAGAAATATTACACAACAGGGGATCTCACTTCTTTGTTCGTATTACATAATTTCCAATTGTGTATAAAATGTAATTTCGTTGCAAATTTTGACATCCCCAGCCGGCGTACCTACGTCGTGATATTTTGGCGATTATCTCCAGCATAAAGCGTTACCAACTTAGGGGTTTTCCCCCTAGATTTAGGGGTTTTTTTTGTTGACAGAGGGATTTTTAGGGGGTAATTTGTTTCAGGGGTTTTTTTAGGGGTATGATGTATGATCTTAAAAGCGAACATTTAGATGACATTTGTAATATTTTTGATTGCATTTCATAAGATACCTTATCTGCTAATTTTATTATAAATAAATAATTTCATTAAACCACATAATTTACGATGTGCGTTATATATTTTTCTTCAAGCATCTATTTGAAATCCTCATAGGTATATAAGTATAGCTGATATAATATGGCGCCATGACATTTGTCCGCGGGACATTTGTCCGCGATGAAATTTGTATGGAAAACTTCGCGGACAAATGTCATTTTGCAAAATGTCATTTGTCCGCGATTGTAAAATGACATTTGTCCGCCGCGGACAAATGTCCCAAAATTAGCGGACAAATGACATTTTGCAAAATGACATTTGTCCGCGATTGAATTTTCTAACTTTAGCGGACAAATGTCATTTTGCAAAATGTCATTTGTCCGCGATTGATTTTTCGAATTTTTAGCGGACAAATGTCATTTTGCAAAATGTCATTTGTCCGCGATTGAAATTTTTAATTTTTAGCGGACAAATGTCATTTTGCAAAATGTCATTTGTCCGCGATTGATTTTTCAGTTTTTTTAGCGGACATATGTCATTTTCCAAAATGTCATTTGTCCGCGATTGCTTTTTTTAATTTTTAGCGGACAAATGTCATTTTGCAAAATGTCATTTGTCCGCGATTGATTTTTCAGATTTTTAGCGGACAAATGTCATTTTGCAAAATGTCATTTGTCCGCGATTAATTTTTATCGCGGACAAATGACATTTTGGAAAATGTCATTTGTCCGCGGCGGACAAAAGACATTTTGAATCGCGGACAAATGTCATTTTTATGTCCGCGATACAAAAACAAATCGCGGACAAATGTCCAACCCCCATATAATATCTATAAAAAAAATTTAGGGGTTTTTTAGGGGGAAATTTTATTTTTTTAGGGGGAAACATTTGAAAAGGTTGGTAACCCTGGCATAAATCGACAATAATAAAAATCTATGAAAATTTTTATATCAGATTTGGGAGCGTCTACAGTTACGGCAAACGTAACTCTTTTTTTTTTTTTGAGAGTTACGGCAACCGTAATCCTGTTCAAAATTGACTAAAGTTACGGCAAACGTAACTCTTTTTTTATTTTTAGAGTTACGGCAACCGTAATCCTGTTGAAAATTGACTAAAGTTACGGCAAACGTAACTCTTTTTTTATTTTTTGAGTTACGGCAACCGTAATCCTGTTGAAAATTGTTTAAAGTTACGGCAAACGTAACTCTTTTTTTTTTTTTGAGAGTTACGGCAACCGTAATCCTGTAGAAAATTGTCTAAAGTTACGGCGGACGTAACTTTTTTTTTTTTTTAGTGATTACGGCAAAGTTTTTTTTGAGCATTATGACTTTTTTTTTAAATAAAAAGTTGTTATGCTGAATGGGGGACGGCCGCCGCCTCCCCCAAACCCCCTAGGGCTTCTTTTTTTTTTTTTTTATTTTGCCTTGGCGCTTCGCGCTTTTAATTCTTTTTTTTGTATTTTTGTATAACTATGTAAGGTTTTACTATTCTTGCATTTTTTGTATGACGATGTAAGGTTTTTACTTGTCAATAACTTTCACGTGTACACATAATTTATATTTTCTATTTTGTACACGTTTATAATTTTAATACTGTAGCCGAGAGGTAGAGTGGTAGAATGAAATGCTAAAGAACGAGGTTCGAATCCCGAAGAAAGGGTTAAGACAAAAAAAAAAAGAAAAAAAGAAAAAAAAGAAAAAAATAAAAAAAAAAGAAAATTAAATAAATTTTTTTTTTTTTTTCGAAAAAAAAAAAAAAAAAATTGCCGTAACTTTAAGCATTACCTAAAAGTTACGGTTGCCGTAACTTTAAAAAAAAAAATAAGTTACGTTAACCGTAACTGTTAAAAAAAAAAATAAGTTACGTTAACCGTAACTGTTAAAAAAAAAAACTAAGTTACGGTTGCCGTAACTGTAGCCACTCCCATCAGATTTTGAAAAATGTTTTTAATATCGGATCAAAGGCAAAACTTAAATTGTTTGAGGGATTCTGAAGAAAATCGTAAGTATTTTATTTAATTTTAAAATTTGAAATATTGCGGTGGGGGGGTTTCGCAAAATAATTTTATAATAAAAATAAAAATTTCCTAGTGTTTTATTGATAATAATAATAGAAATATCGAAATATCTACCTTATCTACTAACCTACTGAGTAGTCAGTATAAGTAGCAGAGAACCAAATATACGAGATGTCGCATTGGATAGTAAAAGTTTTGAAATTTTTATGAAAAAAATCGATATACCTAGATACAGAGGGCGAAGTCGTTTGATTTTTGGTCAGCAGCGGCTTGCGGTAAAAATAGCCAGCAGCGGCTCGACTCAGTCGATAAATTCCGGTCTTAGCGACCAGCTCGACTTGATCGACTTAGTCGACTAAATCCGCATTTTTTCTAAAAAAAAAAAATTGTAAAAAAATAAAAAAAAAAAAAAAACAAAAAAAAACAAAAAAAAAAAGGATTTTAGTCGACTAAGTCGAATAAAAGTTCAGCAGCAGCTAGTCGACCTGAGTCGATAAAAAATAACCAGCAGCGGCGACTCGAAAATTGTGCCGACTAGCTCGACTAAGTCGATGCGAGTCGACACGACTTCGCCCTCTGCCTAGATACCCAGTACAGTTGTAGTCCACCTTCATTTTGTATAGGTAGTCAACAATAATAATAATAATTCGTGAATAGGTTATTAAAAATATTTATAGGTAATTGTAAATATTAAAAAATAAAATATAAATTACACATATTTAATATTTCGTATATTGGTGTGGTGCTGCTTAATGCGAGATCTAATGCTCTATCTATTATTTCTGTTAGTAGTTATAAGCCTTTAAGCACGTAATTTGTACCTATGTAGTTAATTAAAATTTAAAACATAAATTTTCTTTTTCAGTTGAAGACCTATGTAAGATATCTGTTGAAAAAATTTATGGTCAGCCGGTACAAGGTAAGATTTTTCTCGAGACCTTTAGGCCTTAACCATAGAATCTAATACCTTGTTCGCACCTATTTTTTTCCGGAACTGTCAAATTCTTTCCACTTATCAAGTATGAAAAGCACTTTTACAAGTGGAAATTTCCACTTATTTTTCCGGAAATATTGTTAGGTGCGAACAAGGTAAAAAACTATGGAAAACACTATCTACGTACATCACCATATCAATAACTTTCAACCAACAGACATTTTGTTTTACTTTTTTAGGCAAATGGAATTTAAAATGTGCCAAATTTGTGGAAATATTGGTTTCCTTATTTATAGAAATTTCAAAATCAAAGGTAAAATTTTTTAATAACTATTTCCGTTATTTTTTCTCAAATTTGCTATACTTTTTTTTAAGGTTTCAGAAATTGAATTTATTGAACAAATGACCAGTTACGGTTTCGACAGTGAAAAATCAAAAATGATATTTTTTTATGGTTCAAAGCAAAGGAAAACAATAAATGATATTATAGACTTAAGAGCATGTAATTTTAAATTCCGAAGCATAGAATGGAGAGTACAATCAAAGGTTTTGTTTACATTATTAATTTTTTTTAATTCATGAAGATATTTTTAAAAGCCATTTAAAATAAAATAAAAAAAAAAAGATCAGCTAAAAAGGATATGAAATTATGATAACTAACAGATTAAATACATACCAAAACAATCATATTTTTTGAATTTAAGTCTTTTTTGTCAGGAAAGATAATTAGATACCTACTTTGTGAACGTATTCTAACTCGTGAATGACATTACAATCAAGTTTAAAAATTTAAATAGCAAAATTTTATTTTTAGATATCCTCACGCAGTAATTTAAAAAAAATAAACCCAATTATAACGGTAAAATTAAATTTGGATGCAGAGAAGTGTGGTGAAAATCGTGAAGTTATAAGATGGGAAAATGAAAAAAAAGAATATAAAAAGCAAGTTATTTTTCAAATTGATCCTACAAATTTATTGTATTTCATTAGCACGATTGAACAAGCTTTACTGGTCAAAAAGGACATTAGAACCTAAAATAAATTATTTACTATTTTATTATTTAACAATTTGTTTATAAAACTAGTATTATTTTAGATATATATAATAAAAAATATGTCGTGCTTTTGTAAAATTCAGAATAGGGAGCAGAGTATGTAATATAAATAAGAATATCGAATAAAAAAAAACCAACCGATGTGTTTGTTTTCTGGTATTTAATTACTTTATTCGATCAAACTGAACGAAATAAATAAATTTATGATATTTTCTCGTAATTCGTTTTTTTTAATTAAATAAAATTATTTTTTATTTGATATTTCAAAATTTTTAACCTAATTTTAAATTTATATAATATACGGTATAATAAAAATTTTAAATAAAATTCTAATTAACTGTTTTATAACATTGAAAAAATTTTGTGAAAAGAATATTATTTTAAATTATCTCTTCTACTTCTGATGGTGGTCCATCCATCTTCTTCTTCGATATATCTACTTTTTGAATTAACCAAATTTTGTGTTTTGGATTCTGTTATGTCATCTACTTCCATTTCAGAATCAGTAGATTCAGACTCTTCATCTTCATCGCTTTCATCGTCGATAACAATATTAATATTTGTAACTGAATTTAACCATTCTTTCTCACATTTCATATTTGCTAATTGAACTAAAAGTTCTGTATTGTTGTTTAATTTAACTAATTGTATATATTTTAATATAAGTGCTGAAATTTCTAAAAAAAAAAAACGTCTATTTAACAAAAAGTAATAGATTTTCTGCAATGAAAACTTCATTATTAGTATATTCTTGCTTTTAACAGTAAGTGATCTAGCAGTACGTAACTATTAATATTTAAAATAAGAGTATGGTTTTTTTTTGTAGTTAGGTATATGAATTTTAAAAATTTAACGTGATTTTTGTTAAAATTTTATCTCGAAGAGTAAATATACTCATCAACGGTTTGATACAAAAAAAAAATAACAAAAAATCGTTAAGACTACTCTCACCAGTAACTGCTAATTGGAAAAAAATCACTGATACAAAAGCTTAATGGTATACGAATTGAGGTGTAATAATTAGAATACGAATTCTAAAAATATATAACAATTCAAATTTTTATGAATTATTATTAAGGCAATTTATGAGTTTCGATAATAAAATAAGAGAAAAAAAAAAAGATTTTGATCGAAAAATTAAATATGTATCTTCTTAAAAGCATTGAATTTCATATAGTAATAATGAGACAAACCAAAATTCCCAAAAAAAAATTTTTTATTTTACCTGCAGTCGAATTATCCTCACATATGGTGTTAAATTCTTGATCCATTATTTCATCTAAAATATCTTTCAATTCACCTTTTGTAATATTTTCATTTTGAATACAATATTCGTAAATATAATTCATTATTTCTATAGCAGTCTGAAATAAAAAAATTGTTTCAAGTAAAATCAATAATAATTTAGGTTAAATACCTAAAAGATGTGAGCTTGTATCATTGTAGGAGGAACCCATAAAATATTGTAATGACAACAAATAAAACTTTTCAGAAATGTTTGAAAATTTGGAGCAAAAATTTGATGCTGGAGAGCAAAAATGTTATTTTCATCCAGTTGGATGTGTATACCTACAATAATGTTATTCTCCATCTAGACATTTATTTATTCTTGAATAAAAAGACATATTAAGTGTGAAATTTATTACTTGAGGCTACATAGACACAGAACTTTTTTTTACAAAAATTCTCTAGGTAAGAAAAGGAAGACAAAAAGTTAGAATACCTATTTTATTTAAATCATATTAATTAAGAACTCAATGTACAAAAATTATTAGCTTCTCATTAGAATTTCTAGAGCTTAAATAGGTGAGCCTTAAGAATCTATTCTGGATGCATTATATTTATTTTAATCTTTATATTATAGTACTTATATTATAAATTAATTCATAAAGCAAAATAAATTAATTTTAATATTTTTAATATATGACAATATTCACTCGTTAATAGTTTACCAGAGGTACTAGAC
Source organism: Hybos culiciformis (assembly GCA_964007475.1). Lineage (NCBI taxonomy): Eukaryota > Metazoa > Arthropoda > Insecta > Diptera > Hybotidae > Hybos > Hybos culiciformis. Next base: position 19,739,750 of record OZ023273.1, on the reverse strand, counting down.
GATACATTTTTAAATGCACTCCACAATATCAAATATATACATAATTCATTTAGACAATAAATTAAAATTGAATCACGTAGATTATCACATCCACATAGAATTTAGGTCCAAGACGAAAAAAACAGGTTTTTTATTTCCAAAGGACCAAATTATTGAAGTAACCAAATTATTGAATGCATGATTTTAACCACAATTGCTCTTAAATATTGTAGTACATAATTAAACCTATAGTAATCAAACTCCAAAAACAAAACATTCATAGTAATAGACATATTCATTAATATGATGGTGTGCAAAATTATAACTTAAGTTAGAGTAACTATAAGTATATCATTGATTTTAAAAATGAAGAAAGAAACTCCAACGAATTTAAGAGAAAATATTTCATACATAAGAGAAAAATAACACAACTGTATAATCTAAAGAATTCTAGCAACTTTGGAATTCAGCGACAGCATTGAAGGTAGTTAGGTATTTTAATTCAAGTAAATATAAATGATTCAAAAATAAGGTTAAAAGTAATTAATTACCGATAAAAAATTATTTATTAATTGTCCAGGATCTTATAATTGTCTTTCAATGTAGATAAGTGACACATTGAATGATATATGTAATCTAAGCATCTACTTTTATAAGTAATAAGTAGAGGTATCTGGAACACAATTTATTCAACTTTTCATCATATCGTATTATGAAAAATCGCAATTAGGTAAACACGTAAACAAGGAACAAAAAATTCGAATAAGAAAAATTGTTTCATTATAGGTAGGTGTAACTATCTAACTTATTTTGGGTAGGCACCCAATTTTTAAGTGAATCTTCGAATTTACAGAAAATTTAAAATCCGTGGTAATCTTAGCTTAGTTCCAACGTCCCATTTTTAATAATTTAACAGAATTTTTCTAAATTTGGTTGTTAATAAGTGCGTAGAAAATAAATTTACCTGGTGTCCATTTCTGCCACCCATACCATGTTCAACACACAACCGAAGTGCTGACCAATTATTAAAAATTTTTTGGACAAGCAATTTAAAATTATTTTCAATTATTTCGATATTTGTAGTCATTTTTTATTTAATTAAAAATTTCAAAAATTACTTTTAAATTTTTTTTTTAATTTCAATTCTCAATAAAAAATTAATTCTGAAATTAAAAATAAAAATAACCACATTCAATCAAAATAAAAAATGAATGGCAGAAAAACATGTGAACAGAAAAATGGAAGTTGATGAACGATAATAGCTGACGCTGTCTAGTCGACAAAATTGTAGGACATGCCACATGCCAGCATTATATTTTTTGTTTACACCATACAGTTGCGTACATTTTAATTGAGTTTATAAATATATCAGTATCAGTATATTAGATATGTCAAAAAGCATGTATATAAAGAGGAATCAGTCCCATACAAAAAAAAAGAATTAAAATAGTGAAACAAAAAATCCATATCACAACCCCATGAGTTTTTTTTTTTTTTTTTGAGAATTCCACTCTCACAAATGCTTTTAAACGTTCAAAAATAACAACAGTTACAGTTCTATACAATTTTGAAAGTTTTAAAAGCTTTTGTGAGAGTGGAATTCTCAAAAAAAAAAAAAAAGCTCATGGGGTTGTGATATGGATTTTTTGTTTCACTAATTTAATTCTTTTTTTTGTATGGGATTGATTTCTCTTAACATACATGCTTTTTGGATATGTATTTACCTAAAGTTTAAATTTCAGCCAAATATTAAACTTATTAAATATCTTGTAAAATTCCATTTCGTATGTTTTTTATTTACATAATACCAGAGTAAACATATTTCTATAGTAGAGTAACAAGGAACATCGAAAATTTTTATGCAAAAAAAAAAAAAAAATTCACCTCCCTCTTACAAGGTGCCTTTCTGATTTCTTTTACTTACGTTTTTTTCGCAGGTTTTTTTAAAATCGAAAATTAAGCACTTTTTTTACAACAAAGTGAGTTGATTTCGTTTAATTTAGACTTAAAACTGTTTTCTTATTTTTAAAAATTTCGAAAACTGTTAAATTACTTATATTTTACAATTTTTTTATCTTTTTGTAAAGACAAAAAATTATCATAGTCACCTGGTTCTTTTATAAAATAAATGCATTGTTTACATTTATTTGGCCTTAAGCGCGTCATAGTTTCCCTTAAATACTCAATACTAATAAATAAAAATCATATGATTTTTATTTTGCTTTAATTTTTCGATTTTAGGGATGTGAGAATTTTTTTAAAGCTTAAAGCTAATTTGAATTTCCACCGCTAGTGATTTAAATGTGAGAAATTAAAATAATAATTAATATTAACTTTAACCAATTTTTTAGTTCTCAATTTGATGAATTTTAAACAGTTTGAAAAATGTAAATTAACAGTTCCTCCTAAAAACTTTCTTAATTATATTAAAATATTACAGGATAAGTTTTCTGAAAATTTCGATTTACATGTAACAGAAAATAATTTAGTAAGTAAATTAGCTTCCCTTCTTACAAACGTTGAATGTAATTTCAAATGTTGTGAAAATTTCAATAAAATTTATTTAATTCATTTTTTCATACGTGTGCGCATATATTTCATTTTAAATTTTTTTAATAAAAATGTAAAAATTAGAAAAAATAGAAATAAAATGTTGTCTGTGATGAGTTTATAAAATTAAAAGTCTTGTTTTATTTCGTAACTTTTAAAAAAGCAACGATCTCATCCCTGATCATTTTTATTCAACACAATGATAGATTTTGAGTAAAAAAAAACATCGATTTTTTGGCGGGACGAAATATATTTTCTATGGCAGATACTTTACTTTATGAAATAGGTGTACAATGCATAATACCCTTTCTGTACTGGCAATACAAAGACGTCGAAATTTTATAAATTATTCACCACCAATATGATAGAGACTATTTTTTTTTGTATATTTCGTTATATTTTTATTGAATTGAACACCACAATATTAATTTTATAAAATATACAAAATTGAATTGAACACCACTGAATAAAATACTCTATATATTAGCCGCTGACTGAAAAAAATTAAAACCAATTTTATGCCAATTTTAACCGATTTGACAATTTGACAGGCGTCAGAAACTTTGAGATAAGTATATTTCCACTATTTCCAGTATAAATAATTGTCTGCTGTTTCTTCAAAATATAAATGTACTAAAAACAGTTTTAAGAAATAAATAGCGCAACAAAAATGTCTTTAAATTCGAATAAAGGAAAATTTTATAGCCCAGAAAATTCGTTTTCATATTTTCAATTTATAAAAAAAAATGAAATAAATAGTTTCAGTGAGACGAATAACAAAAGTGGTAAACATGGAATAATTGATACATTTTTATCTACCGGTATGATTGCTGAAGCTAAAGGATCTGCTTATTTTGAAAGTAATGAAACAAAAATTTTATGTGCTATCCTTCCACCATATGAGCCAAGTAAACTAGCAGAGAATAATACCTCTGTAATAGAATGCGAATTTGTTTTTGCACCATTTTCAAATCGAAAGACTTCTCAGCAAAATTCAAAATCACAAAAATCATTAGCACTTATTGTTAAAAAAGCCATAGAACCAATTATTTGTCGAAATGAATTCATAAATTTTAAAATTGGTATATTTATTTTGGTTTTAGAAGATGGTAACGATTTATTAAGTGCTGCGCTGAATTGTGCAACAGCAGCTTTAATAGAAGGTAAACTGGTTTTGGGTTTAATATTTGATTTTGATTATTTTAAATTTTCAATGCAAAGCTTGTAGGAAGGTACCTCTATCCACTTATTAATTTAATTTTTTTTGTAATTTTAGGAGGCATACCTGTTTACGATTTATATGCTTCAACATGTTTTAACGTTGGTGAAAAATTAGAAATGTTACAAAATAAAATAACATTATTTTCAAGTAGTGGACCAAATCATCAAATTTCAGAATGTGTTCAAGAAGGTTACATGGATTTTGAACAATTTAAAAGTTATTTAACAAATGAAACTGAAGAAAGTAACAACTTACAAATATTAAAGTACGTTCTCGTTGATGATTTGAAAAGCAATATTTAACCATTTTTTAAATAATAGTACTTATACATAACTAAGTAATTGTACATTTTAAAACATTTATTCTTTACTCAGAGTAAATTGTTTTTTTTTAGATTATGAATAAAGTGACTATTTTTGAAGATATTTCTTTAAGATCCTGATTTCCGAAATAAAATGACATAAATGTCAGAATTGTCTCTAAATTTTGAATATCTTGAAAGCAAAAAAAATCATTGATAATTTTGTTAATCTCTTCTTTTTTAAATATTTAAAGTTTTTAAATTCGTTTGTAAACTGCGATTTCATAAGTATCAGTATTAGTTTCGACTAAAAACAATTTATCTAGCTTAATAATTCAATAAAATTTGTGAAAAAAATATTTTTTAAGTTCCACAGAATTTAAAAATTTTTCAAGAGATTTCACATTAGTTTAAATTCACAAAAAGAAATTTTTTCTAATTTCCCCGTCTGTATTAAGGTAAAAATAGAATCAACAGTTTAATGTTCGATGAATCTCTGTTATGCTATACTCCAAAAAATTAATGAAATTACTTGAAAAACTGGATTTGGATAGAATGAGATACGGAGACTACAGTTACTGTAGATAAACCAACGTAAGTGGCGGTATGTAATTGTATGATAGCATGAAAATCAAATCGTAATCATGATCCTTGCAAAGTGTGGATCGGCAGAAATTACTTTCTTAATTGAAAGAACGTATTCAACTAAGCGTTTATAATAGAAGCAAGGGAAGCAATGCTTCCCTCGACAACTACAATTAAAATGTGAAGGGTTCTTCTCTGCGACATATACTTCGTAATTTGTAGTGACATAAATTGTTTCTACTTAGTGGGTTTTTGAATATTTTCAACTGTCTTAATTCATAATTGCAAACGGAACATGTTCGGCGTCCGAACATGTTAAATTAGCTAAGTGTAAACAAGCTATTATATCTTGTTTACACTTTGTTAATTTAACATCTTTGGAAAATCCACCGTTCCACGATGTTAATCTTCATACATATCTCATGTTAACATATTCAGCTCTGTTAACGCCTACTGAATATTGCCTAACAAAGTATTATACAAAAATTATTCACCTATCCCTGAAAAATAACATGCTTTTGTAGAAACATGTTCAAGAACATGTTTTTGTTTTCATTTTTTTACTATAAAGAAATAAATATCAAAAACACCAACGGAACATGTTCGACATCCAACAAGTTATTAGCTAAAAAATCCATGGGATAAAATATGGTTAAATTTAAATGTATATTTTCTGCTTTAAATTTTTAATTTTTTTTCCTGATAAACCGCTTATGTAATAGCTTGTTTACACTTAGCTAATTTAACATGTTCGGACAACGAACATGTTCCGTTGGTGTTTTTTATGGTGTTTTTTCATAGTAAAAAAATTAAAACAGAAACACGTTCTTCAACATGTTTCTACAAAAACATGTTAATTTTCAGGGATGAATGAGTAATTTTTGAATAATATTTTGTTAGGCAATATTCAGTATGCATTAATTTTTACTTGGTATGTCATTTTTGACTTTGAAATTTTATAAAGGCAGGTGGAGATACACTCAAGATAAATGACGCGCGAGTTCTTAACCTTGACACAACTTCATATATTTTAACTTTTTTGGGCGCGTCAGTTCCTTTGAGCTTATCTCCGGTATTATTTGAAATTGTTTATCTGACAGAGCTAAACATGTTAACATATGAAAAACATCGTTTGAACGGTCGATTTTCCAAAGATGTTTAACTCCTTTCGAACATGTTAAATTAGCGAAGTGTGAACAAGGCATAATGCCTTGTTCACACTTCGCTAATTTAACATGTTCGAAAGGAGTTAAACATCTTTGGAAAATCGACCGTTCAGACGATGTTTTTCGTATGTTAACATGTTTAGCTCTGTCAGATAAAAAATTTCAAATAATACCGGAGATAAGCTCAAAGTAACTGACGCGCCCAAAAAAGTTAAAATATATGAAGTTGTGTCAAGGTTAAGAACTCGCGCGTCATTTATCATGAGTGTATCTACACCTTTATAAAATTTCAAAGTCAAAAATGACCTACCAAGTAAAAATTAATGCATACTGAATATTGCCTAACAAAATATTATCCAAAAATTACTCATTCATCCCTGAAAATTAACATGTTTTTGTAGAAACATGTTGAAGAACGTGTTTCTGTTTTAATTTTTTTAGGCGCCGTGACATTTGTCCGCGGGACATTTGTCCGCGATGAAATTTGTATGGAAAACTTCGCGGAGAAATGTCATTTTCCAAAATGTCATTTGTCCGCGTTTGTAAAATGACATTTGTCCGCCGCGGACAAATGTCCCAAAATTAGCGGACAAATGACATTTTGCAAAATGACATTTGTCCGCGATTAAATTTTTAACTTTAGCGGACAAATGTCATTTTGCAAAATGTCATTTGTCCGCGATTGATTTTTCGAATTTTTAGCGGACAAATGTCATTTTGCAAAATGTCATTTGTCCGCGATTGAAATTTTTAATTTTTAGCGGACAAATGTCATTTTGCAAAATGTCATTTGTCCGCGATTGATTTTTCAGTTTTTTTAGCGGACAAATGTCATTTTGCAAAATGTCATTTGTCCGCGATTGATTTTTCAATTTTGGAGATACTGCAGATTCCGTGAACCACTCAGAATCGTCTGAAGCTTGGAAAAGGGAAGAGGGGTAGAGTCCCCCCAAATTGTTCATACATTTTGTATATGCAATTTTTTTTTTTTGCCCGATTTGCCCCTTAAATAGAGGTGGGTGGGGGGCGGCGGGCGGGAGGGTGGACTGGTGGTTGGTCAGTGGGATTTGCGGCTGACGCCCCCCACCCCCTCTCTCGTTGTGCCGATTCTGATTGGTTCACGTCATCTGCACTTTAGCCTAAAATTTTTAGCGGACATATGTCATTTTCCAAAATGTCCTTTGTCCGCGATTGCTTTTTTTAATTTTTAGCGGACAAATGTCATTTTTCAAAATGTCATTTGTCCGCGATTGATTTTTTAAATTTTTAGCGGACAAATGTCATTTTGCAAAATGTCATTTGTCCGCGATTGATTTTTCATATTTTTAGCGGACAAATGTCATTTTGCAAAATGTCATTTGTCCGCGATTAATTTTTATCGCGGACAAATGACATTTTTGAAAATGTCATTTGTCCGCGGCGGACAAAAGACATTTTGAATCGCGGACAAATGTCATTTTTATGTCCGCGATACAAAAACAAATCGCGGACAAATGTCCCGCGAACAAATGTCCAACCCCCGTGTGAACAAGCTATAAGGTCCAAAAGATACCGCTATATACTTATGATATTTGCAATAGATGTCGCTACAAGTTTTTTATGACATTGTCAATTTGTTGATGGTTTCAAAAATTTTAGAGAAATTAATTTTTTTTCCAAAAAAAAATTTAAAATAAAATAAATTTTATGAAATTTAATTTAAACTCTAAATTTAGGAATTGGAATTGTAATTTAAAAAAATAAAATAAAAAATTGTATTTCACAAACACAATCGATACAAACTTTTATTTGCAGACGAACTCTTAAGAGAAAATGGATTGGCAATTACACCAGGCTCAAATTCAACAAGCTCAGATGCAGCAAGCTCAGATGCAGCAAGCTCAGATGCAGCAAGCTCAGATGCAACAAGCTCAACTTCAAGCTTCAGGTTATACACCGGAACAGTTAGCAGCATGGCAACAATACCAAATGCAATATCAGCAATGGCATGAAAAATATTATGATCAGGTTGGTATAACCACTTCTCATAACAATCATTCACACCGGTCGTAGGCAAAAAATAAATTTGGAAATAAAATTATCATTTTCGATATAATTCATATTTTCTAGTAGAATTCATATTTCATAAAAAAATATTGAAAGTTAAAGCTTGACTATAAGATTATCTACCGAATAGCAAGCAACATTTGTACAAATTTCTTGTGATTTGCCTATATACCTATACTTACTTATTGGATCATTTATTGGATCATGTAAAAGACCAAGTAGTTAGGAATCTACTTACTAGAAATACTTAAAAATAGGAAAAGAAGAAATAATAAGGAGAGATGTGTTAACAATACTGTATTTTTTTAATTCATTTTAGGAATATGGTTACAATCCAAAAAAAAATCCTACTGTGCCAAAATCCAAATTTCGCACCCTTATCCAAATCTTTAAAAAACCTAATAGACGAGAAACTAATTCCAACAAAAATCCAAATTATATAGTTTGTAAATTTATTTGTATAATAAATTTATTTTAACATAAACTTTTGTGTTCTTATAAAACTTTTAAAGTATATTATACATTTTTGGCATACATAAATAAAAGTAATTTCGATCCTTGGCCGGTTGAAAGTAGTCAAGGCTCAAAAAATCGTATCCGGTCTAGTGGTTAAATTGATATTTACATTTAAGAGAGTAATATAAATACAAAAAATCAAAATCCAAACTTCTTATCAAAATAATTTTAGGAAGTTTGGATTTTGATCATATTGAGTTTGAAATAGTTAAATTTTGATGCATTTGGGTTTGGATATATATCGATCCATCCAAGGAATAAGTTGATAAGTCGAAAATCACATTTTTGAGAATAACTCATTTTAAAGAATTTTAGTTATAAAAATAAATAAAAAGGGGATCTATTTGAAATTCGATTTTAGTGGGCTGCTTACTAACTTTCGATTGAAAAACAACTTAATGCACTGAGTATTATAAGCTTAATCATTAAATTTGCTAAGACAAGTTATGAACTTATTGCACAATTTCTGATAAAGATACAATTTTTAAGAAGTCGTGTATATATGTAGGAAAAAAGTTGATAACTATTTTTATCAAGTTAATGCGGGGTAAATATCAGAGTTAAAGTAGCAATGATTAAAGTTTTTATTGAACATATGTCACTAACAGCTAGGGTTAGAAAAAATTCGGTTATTGTTTTAGACATGGAAATTTATTAGCTGTTGTATAACAAGCTCCAGCATAAAGTTGATAAGTCGACTTATCAACATATCCTTTGAGTTGTATAAATTTTTGATAATTTGAACTTTGGACTATTATAACCTTTGGATTTGAAATATTCTTACTCAAAATAGATATACTTAGAAGCCTATTGTATCTGAATATTATCTGATTTTCTACGAAATCATTTTAAAGTTTTTTCATTTGAATTTAGGTTATTGATTCAGTTTGGATGGAATGTAAAATGAAATTGTAAACTGGTTATTTTTTAAATTCTAAAATACAGAATGTAAAGAAAACGATCAAAGACATAATTATAAGTTTGAATTTCGAAAATAAAAAAAATGTATTCTCTTTTTAAATATTTATTATTAAATTGAATTGTCACTTTCTTGTAGTACCAAAAAGAAATGCAAGCAAAATTAGGAACACCAATGGTACTTCCAGGGATGATTCAACAATTTATTCCCCAAGCAGCAACACTATATCAATCATCTACATCGTCAATGTTAAACATTCAAAATCAACCTCCCCCACCACCACCACCATCTCAACAGATGGCAATGCCTCCGCTTCCAGATGTACCGCCACCAAATGATGATGTTAGTTTTCCGGTGTCGGAAGACTTAACTCAAAAGCAAACATCTGTAACTCAAAATCCCAGAATTCAAAAATCAGAAGTTCGTTATAATCAAAGTGCAGTACCTTTGGTCGATGAACAGTGCCCTGAAGAAAAAATATTCGATGAACAGTTTAAAAAATGGGAAGAACAATTTGAGAATTGGAAAAAAGAAAATGCTAATCACCCTGATAGGAAAGCTTATCGTGAATATGAACAACAATTTGAAGGTAAACAATTTAAATTTTTTTTGTAAAACGAAATTGAGCTTATTTACTTCATTTTAGATTGTAGAAAAAAATTGGTTGAAAGGCGCAATACGATGAGAAGAAAAAAGTTGGAAAAACAAAAACAAACCTCGCCACCTAACTTGGACATAACTCAATTTTCGAACCAAGCAACTACAAGTTACACTAATGTGGAAACCACAGAACCCTTACCATCATTTGAATCTACAGTATCATCAACAAATATGTCTTCTTTTACAGGAGCCGGTTTTTCTAATTCAGCTAATGATAATGCTGGTATCCCAGGTCTAGATCTAGTTGATAAAGAGCCACAGAATGAAAATTTATTAAAGTCTGATGAACACAATCAAAATTATGAAAACAAATCCTCCTTTTCAGACAACTACAGAAATCCACTAATCAACGAGAAAGAAGTTAAAAGTTTTCCCACTCCTAGATTTAGTGAAAGTGAAAACGAAAATTCTTATGACAGTACTGAGAGACATTTTGATAAATCAAATGCATCAAGACGAAATCATTTTAATATAAATAATGATAACGTTGACAATCAGTTCAATAAAGGCTTTCAACAGACAAATGAAGATTCAAATCATGACTATCAGTCATTTAATAAAGGCTTTCAGCAGACATCTGATGATTTTAATAGATTTGATAATGATGATTTTACACCTAGAAATAATAACAATATATATGGGAACAGGAACAACAGATTCAATCAACAGCAAAGGAGAAGTGATCGAAAAGAAGGAAGAAACTCCAGATTTCTTGACACAAATGACGATAATGATGAAAATTATAAGAATCCAAACGAACAACACGATGCCCCTCCACACCAAAAAAATATTCCATCTTTATTTGATAAGGTTATAGAAAAACCAAATTTTTATGAAACTGAGTCTAATGAAGGTGATAATTACCGACCAAATCAAAAAGAGAAAGTTAAAATTGTAAGTAATGAAAGAGTGAATATTCCAAACCTTTCTTTATTAAGAACACCCATTTTGGAGACTGTTGCCTCAGAAAACACTGAAAACTCTACATCATCCAATAATATTAAAGACTTAGCAAATGCGTTGACTGATCCAAAAGTTTTAGCGCTTTTAAGTGCGGCATTGAAATCGAATAATTCTCCTTCTAATGATAGTGATGAGAAAAGTTTTAATAATGAGGAAAATTTTCAAATAGAGAATTCAAAAGAACACAAAAAAAGAATATTTAATCCGAAACTAAGAAAATTCGTTGAAAAACCAATGGTAATGGATAACCCGGCTAACTTTGGTAAGGAATGGTCAAATGAAAATCAAAATGAAACCGATTCGTATAGATTAAGGGATTATAGTAAACAAAATCTTAGAGTTGGTGAACGATCCTATATGAATCCATTTAGCGATGAATATTATAGACCTAGTCAAGTTATTGATTATCAGAATAAACCAGTTAAACAAGTATTGACAGATGATCGTTTACCAAAAACAAAGGTGGTTGATTACGGTCATAAACCAAGTGCTAAAATTAATCCTTTTATTAGAGAAAGCACTTTTATTCCATCAAAAACAATCGATTACGGTCATCAGCCGAGTAAAACTGATCACCCAAAAACAATCGATTATGGTCATCAGTCAAATAGAAATGATCAATTAAAAACGATAGATTACGGTCATCAGATGTGCCGAAGTGATTCGAATAAGGAAGAAAAAAATTTAGAAAAAGAAGATCCATGGGAAAAAAAGAAAAAGGTAGATGAAAATACCTTTAAAAAACTATAATTTAATTTTAGAATAATGTAAAAGGATGTCATTAACTTCTTTCTACATGAACTGAATAAAAATCTAAATAATAATGTATTTAAGCCTATAAAATAAATTGAAAAAGTGGATAATTTCACTGAGGACAGGATTTGTACAATTTTTTTTTATTATACGTCAACGACATGTTTTTTTTCTATACTTTTTTTTTATAAGTAAGATTATTTTACGTCCCAGAAAACTTCGGTTGCATAAGATTATCATTTCATTTTAATTATGCGTCGTAAAAGAATTAATCTATTATCCAAAAAAAATTTTTTAAAGATAAACGATTTTATTTTTATTTAACTAATAAATAAGTACTATATATACATATATTTTGAGAGATCCAATATGGGAAAAAATTTAATAAAAACAAATTTATGTAAAAAGATAAGACTTTTGACAGTTCAACAATCTGTAAGGATTAGAAGATAATCTGTTTGTTATACAGATAATAAGTCTAATACAATAATAATGGAATCTCAATTTTCTAAACATTTATATTTTTAAATATTCATGAATTTTTTTAATAAGTTTTATTGTACGTGGTCTGGTTGCATTAATGTATGAATCATAGATTAATAGCGCAAAATTAAAAATAAATTATTTAGTGCTTTTATTTGTACACAAAGTTTTTCAATGGTGTTAATGCAACTAATAAAAGATTTAAAATTTCAATATAATTAGAAGTTAGACAAAGAAACTGTTGAAATTCAATGTTTTTAATAAATAATCGAAAATATTATTTTATAACTTGGATGCAATACCATATACCACCCGAATATCTCCTTTTTCTTACTTTTCGTCATTGAGTTTTCGTTTTTTTTAGATACTATTGTTAAATATGGGTACTATTTTCAATTATAAGGATGTAAACCAATATTTTGTTCAAACTGTTAGTTTGTATTATATTAAAGCACTACTTATGCTTATTCCATTCTATCTTATATTTCATCTGTATTCATACAAAAAAAAAGAGTTAAATTTGTACATTAAAATTGAATGTATGTACATATTAGAATAAAAAAAAATGTTCAAAAAATATTTTCAAAATTTAGAATAAGAAAAGTTTGATGAAAACATTGTAAACATATAATTAAAAATTTATTATTTTAGAACGTAGAGATAGCGGAAGTAGCTGAAAGTAATCCAAATTATCCTTGTACTTGGACATTGATGAATTCAGAATCTAGAAAAAGACCAGGATTTCCAACAAAACGTGGAAAAGTAAAGAAGGCTTTGAGTGAAATTAAAAATTCAAATAAATCATTCCTTAAACCTCTTGAAAACCAGAAAAATTCATCGAAGTTAGATACTCGTATCATTGAACATTTTGATTTAATATCTGATGATGAAGAGTAAGTTTTATTAATATCCTGCAGAAAATTTGTTTTTCATAGATAATTTTAAATCAGCACATTTATTAATAATGAATTTTGATAACTGAGGAGACGTAATTCATATTATTTGTATTTTTAAAAAACATCATCTGCATTCATAAGGAAAATCTGTTTTCACTGAAAATAAATATTACAACATTTAGAATGCTTGCCTCACAACAAAATTAAAAATGAAAAATCACTAGTAAACATAAATTTAATTTGGAGAGCAATATTAGTTTTTATTGCTAAGTTAATTTATACCATTGAATGAACGAATAAGTGGGTTATTGAAAAAAATATTCATTGTTGATATTTTATAAAAAAATATTGTCAAATTCTATTTCGATTAAATTCAGTGACACGAATGTAATGAAGAATAGAATTTTCGATAATAAATTAAATAATCATAGATAAGTTGTAACAGAATAATCTTTTGTTTAATTAAAAGATTTAAATTGCTCGAAAAATTTTAGAAAAGAAATTATTGAAGTACTTTTAATTTAAGATCTCGAAACAAATGCAACAAAGGCATATTTTTTTTTATCTAAATTAATTAATTAATGAGTCTAGTTGAAGTTGTCGATTAGTCCTAGGTTAAATAACGGATTAAACTTTGGTTGACTTCGCGACTTGAATGCTTTTTTTTCAAAATTGAATTGACAAAAATGATATATTACATATCATATTATCATTGTAACAAAGCAAATTGTAGGCAAGGTTAATTCCGCGATATTTTTAATTCAAGAATCTAAAAAAATTATCTAAAAAATTTTTTAAATTATAAAAACTTTTAATAATGTGTAAAAAAGCTTTTAAATAAATCGAATTTAAATAAAATAAAAGTTAATAATCATGCCGGTACACATAATTTGATTTATAAATTTATGAGTTTGAAGAAGTTTTTTTTACTGATGTGTCCTGTGATGTTTATTGGTTAATTTTACTTAATTATTAAAATTAATTAAATTATTAAAATTAATTAAAATAAGCATAATTATGTGTATACATTTATAAACATGTTGTTATTTTATATTTAAATCTTAAAATGTTTGTATCAACTTTATCCTCCATGACGGCTGGTTTTAATAAATTTGTGTATGTAGATTATATTGATCACTACTGTTGCTCAGTTGAATTGAATTTTCATCCATCATAATGGATTTCAAATAGTTGTCTATTTCATATAACTATTTCTCGTCGATAATTATCTTATCTCAAATTTGCATTAAATTTTACTTCTTCAATGAAATTCTTTGTGTTACAAATAATTTTGATTTATCTTAATTTATAAATCTAACATAACATTTTTTAAACAAGCTTTTATAAATTTATCTTTTTTTAATTATCTACTTAAATATTTAAAACAAACTTTAAATATTTAGAAATTTTGGTCCGGACGATTCTTATTCATACCATAAGGATGAAGAAACTGAGAGAGAAATAAAATCATCAAATGAAAAACAAGTAATTAGTGAAAATTCAAAAAAAAATACAATAAATAACTCGGTAGAAAAAACAGTTCATGCTAAAAAAAAATTAGAGCAAAATACGGTATTTCCTACACAAAAATCATTTGGTATTTCAAAATTTTCTGCTCACAAACCAATAGAACAATCAGAGATGCATTCTACTGAAAAACCAATAGAACAAAAACCATTATTTCCTACTTACGAACATATTGAACAAAAAATGATATTTCCTGTTCAAATGAGTATACCCACTAAGGAAAATAATAATACAATAACTATTGATGAAATATTATTAAATCCTGGAAGAAAATCACGTCCTAAGAAACTAGTGATAATATTTCGTGGTCCACCAGGTAGTGGAAAATCGTATGTTGCTAAATTAATAAAAGATAAAGAAAATGAATATAATGATTCATCAATTCGAGTCCTAAGTATTGGTAAGTAAATTATTGAAATTGAACGTTAATTATTTTTTGGGATTACGAGTTTTGTTATCCATTTTTTATCTTAGGAAATTGATAGTATGCATCCCTCTTAAACAATTTAAAAACTTTAGTTTATAATTCTGTTATTCAGTATTATGTATGGAATACAACTCTATTAGATAAACATTGGTTTTCACAGAATTCTTAAAAAAATTGTTTTTACATTCTCTGGAAAAAATATTTGTACATTACCTATTATATACTTAGTTTTGCATAATTTGAAAAATAATTATTTATTTAATTTTTAGATGATTATTTCATGGTGGAAACAGATAAAATGGAACAGTGCCCAAAAACTGGGAGAAAAGTAAGTTATGATATTATATTATTTGATGTTTTTTACAAAAATTTAGTGTTGAGAAAGTAAAATCATTCTGATTTCCTAACTCTATACGGATTTTTACGGATTTATACGGATATATATGTATACGGATTTATATGTCTAGTAGTCGGTATTGGCCTTATGACGGATAAATTATAAATCAAGTTGACCTAAATAGAATATTTTTATTTTGATAGATAGGAATTCATTTGGTTCCAGTTGAACAGTTTTATTATTTTTAGATTACAGTAAAACATATGGTCTACGAGTTCGATGGAGAAATGGAGGCGAAATATTTAGAATATTTGATAAAATCGTTCAAAAAAACATTATCTGACAAACTTCATAATTTCATCATTGTTGATTACGGAAATCAATCATTAAGGTAAAATTTAAACTTTTATTTTTAGCTAGAATTTGCAGTGCAAATGATTTTTTTTTTCAGGACTTTTACGGAATTTTACAATATTTCTAGAGCCCACAATTTTATGGTAAGATTTTGATATTTTAAGGATATACTATGTACAATATAATCTTGTCATTAATATTAAGTTATAGATTACAATGTGTTACATACAGATTTTCATAATTAGGTAATAACATAGATTAGAATACAGAAAGATTTTGTATTCTTAATCTATGGTAATAATTATAGGTGATTTCAATATAAATTAAGTTAATACTAGAAATTCTGCTAAAAAAATGGAATATTAATAGGTGCGAACAAGGTGTTATATATATTTAACTACTACTTAAATTTTTGGGAAGAAGATTATGTTTTAATTAAAATATAAATATAATAACTAAACTTTAATATAAATTTGTTTAGTTAATGTTCATTCCAAAGCATCGAACATCCACTGTATTGATGTGTGTTCTTTGACATTAAGTATCTACTGTTCTCATCTCCTTATTCTGCATGTTTTTTAATTTATTTTTCTCTAATTGGACCTATTTACATTTACATTAAGTTATGCATGCATACTGATTCTCTACTTCTTTCTCAGCCTTTCACACCGCTTGCCCACAAGGCAAGATGGTGCGAGAAAAAACGAGTATGCATGCATCACTAATGTAAATCCCACCATTGTATATGGAAAAACTACTCGAACAGTATTCGAAGTGATGTTTTATCACACCGTTGAACATTTTGATAGCAGTTTAAATTAGATATAAATATAATAAACAATGTAAATATATATTTTAGTAGTAAATAAATAAATAAATAAGTCTAAATCTATATAATATGTGATTCTAAGATTGTAGTACTGTAAATTTTAAAGTTTTTTAAAAGTTAAATTGAATTTTGATGAAATTAGTACAATTTCAAAAAATTACAAAAAACTTTATGTTGATGAAGGTGTCTTAAAAAATGTTTAGATCTGGTTATAAGTCATGAGATTGAAATCGCTTTATTCATTATGAAATACTCTTCTGTACTTTTGTCAATAATTCAATTTCAATTCAATTCTTTATTTATTTTAATATTAGATGTATATACAATAATTTACAATATAATTTTATTCAGAGTTTAGGACTTATGCCACTTCTTCTGAGATATTTTTATTTACAATATTATATGATAGAACTTAATATTATTACATTTTAAGGAAAATTTTTGGTATTTGAAAACCTTATGGATCTTACAGTAATTTTTGTCAATAATGTACAGTTTAATTTGAGAAATTTTATCATAAAACTAGGAAAGAGTTTTTTTTATTTATCGTACTCTTTTGTTTTTTTTCAGCCATATACAATTGATATGTTTACAGATTTCAATACGTGCTTGAAACAGGATATTCATAACAGAGGTAAAGAAAAAATCGAAGAAATTATAAATGAATGGAAAGTAACTCCACCGCACTATATAAAATTAGATGTTTCATCTTTATTGCATGATGAAATCACGGAAATCGAAATGGAAACTGTGTCTGATACAGTGAGTTGAATATGTAAAAAAATTTATAATGTTACTTATTTTTAATTTTTTTTTGTATTTTTTAGGAATTCGATGATGATAATAAAAGTAATGAATATGATGATGATAAAGAAAATCCTGCATGTGTGGGTACAGAATCGAATTACGTAAGTATAATTGATCAAGTTAATTGAAAACTTCGAATCACATCACACTTATTTACACTTGGAAATACATAATTTTATCGCTTTCCTTGTAAAACAAAATTATTTGTTTTTTACCTGTTAAAATGATTATAAATATTTCCTGATTTAAAAATTTTTAGAATACGTTTTTTAAAAGTAAATGGGATGCCGATGTTTCTGAAGAGAGTCTTGGTAAGTTTGTATATTTTTATTTTCTTGAATTTGGGCTCGCAATGTAATCACATATTTTTAGCTCGATTGGACGGCGCTAACTTAAAGAATTATCAAAAAAGATCAACACTAGAGGAATATTTGCAAGAAGATGGATGGGAACCTCCACTAGCGTCAAATTCAAATAAAAAAAGAGTAATTTTTTTCAGATTTTATCGTAGAATGGTAGATTTATCCAAAATAGAACTTGAAAATAAAAATAAAATATATATATTTTGTGAAATGGTATATCATTTGGAAAGATATTATATGATGAGTTTTCCATACATTTTTTCACAATAATAAATACTTTTAGATTAATTTTACCGAACTTATAACTCAGTAAGGAATTCAGTGACAGCTTTATTTCTTTTATTTTTAAAAAAGTTTTCGAAAATAACTGTGATACAAACCGGGAAATTTTTTGTTCGAAGCAAATGACAATAATATATTCTTTTTTTTTCTCTTGTTGTTATTTGTATCAGATCTCACATTTCATGATGGATTTGTGCAGATAACAATGTTGTAAACGGGTAATTTTGTATACGTCTAAATTTATATAATGTAAATATATTTATTTTCTTATTTTACTTGTTTTTTTTATTTTCATTAAACTCATTTTAGGTGAGATGGGCTGATATTGAAGAAAAACGAGCACAAGACAAAATGCGAGCAATTGGATTTGTTGTAGGGCAAACTGATTGGAAGAGAATGATGGATCCAACGGGTGGAAGCTCAGCGCTTACTAAAACTAAATATATTGACAAAATTAAAAAACCCTTTCCAAAATAAAATAATAAAACTCAATTTGAAGAAAAAAAAACTTAATTTTCGGAGTATTCATAAAAATAATTAAATAATAATTTTTATATAGAAACCAATTTGGGTAATTCTAAAAATTTCCACATCATTTTAATTCAAATTGTGGAAAAAAAGTTTTTTAAAATTATTGAGAAATAAAAATAAAAGTCCCAATAAGTTTTTGAAATTTATGATATTAAAATATTTGTTTCAGCTTTTAAGGTAATGAAAAATAAGCCATCCTAAAGGTATTTTAATTTAAAGAATAAAATGAATTTGCTATTGTAATTGCAGAGTTAAGATTTTTATTTTCGAATCTATAGAATTAAACTTAATAAAATTAAATTAAAAATATATTGTCTTTTATTATGAAGAAATGTTTATTTCGAAATAATTTTTTTGACAGATTTATCGAAACTATTCCTTATCCTCAAACATTTAATTACCTAACACATAATCTTGCCTAAGGATTCATATTGAAATAAAACAAAAAAAATTATCGGTGAAAATATTGTCACAATTTAATTTATATTAAATTACTACATCGGTTGTTTATCTCTGGTCGCTATGATATTACTGATGGTCAACACTTGAATCAGTTTTTAATTCGTCAAGAGAAATTGAATAAATTTAAAATTTTCAATTTTTGTTTTTAATTCTAATTGTATAATTACATTTATGTTTTATGGTAATAATTTGGTATTTTGGTCGATTCTACAAATTTCTTGCTTGCATTTTTTATAATAAACTTTTGATTTGTTTTCCAAATAATTTATAATGGAAAAATTATCAGTTTTTTATTTTATTACTTTGACCTTACTAAAAAGGGAAAGACAACCGTTTGCTTTTTTCAATTAGATACTATATAAAATCTAGGTGAAATGGCAAATAATTCGAATAATCTCATTGAATTATTTAATGATCTATTTTGCATTAACATTCTTTTGTTTAAAAAACAATACGATCAATTTGCTCAATTTAACAACTAAAATTTTTTTTCCACAAATTCAAGTCCGAGTTTAGAATCTAACCCCATGATCGAACATTTATAACGGCTTTTTCTTCATCCAAGATCCAAAGAATAATGAAATTCTTCTGTTTATACAGATGTAACAAACTGATCATTTTAAGCCTATCATCACAAAAATATGTCTATACATAAGTTTATGGTTTATCCCTCAAAGTACAGATGTTTGTTAATACATTCCTAAAAAAAACCTACATTACATGTTTCAAAAAAAAAAAAAAATTTATTTTTTGTCGCTTAAAAAAAATTTAATAATAATTTACATGATAAAAGCATATTTTCTACATACCTATTATATGTATAGCTAACTAAGTAGAAAATAAACAATAAATGGAATAAATATTGAAAAATTTGCAAATTTTATTGAATTTGATCCAAAGAATGATATCGCATTATTCCTGAGATATTCATCTTCCGTTAAATATTCACGAACGTGACGAGTTTTGTTCATCATCCAATAGAAAGCATTCATATTTCCCAAACGTTTTAGTTCCTCTCCAACATGTTGCCTAACTTTAGCGTTGTATTCATTCAACCAACGTTTCTATAAAAGAGAAAAATGTCAGAATGAAAAATGTTTTAACTTTTTGACAAACTTAATTATTATATTTTATATGGATACTGATTAGTTTATAAAGCCACCAAAAACATATAGGGATAAACAAACAATTGATTTCACTAAGCTCCTTAAAAATATACATTGTTGATATACATACATAAAAGTCCAAAAAAAGATTAAATAATACTCTGAAAAACATACAGGAGTTTAAATATTGTTTATTTGTCTACGTCAAAATGCATCAGGCTCGCCATGGCTGCATTTACTTTTAATCTAATAAATCAAAATGATTGGTTTTTTATTTGGGTATAACATAATTGTAGTATTAAAACATTTTCATTAATTAAATTATTTTTTATATTTATTTTTAGTCATATTTATTTCTAATAATTTTCAGAGACTATTGATTGAAATTGGATGGCAGCGTAATAATAATAAGCAAATAGAGTGAAACCCACATTTAATATTAAACCTGTATAACTGCTGTAAAATTAATCAAAAAATAAGAAAGCTAAAACAAACAAAGGCATATTCAGGTAAGTTTTTTTTTGTTGCAATTAGTTTACAATAAATTAAATATACAGCATTCGTTTCGTAATTCTTAAAACAATACAAACACTTAGAACAAGACGGAACACTGGAACCGCCGAATTCCCATAAAACTAACTTTTGAAATAAAAATTGAATGTAAGAGCTTACTAATTAGTAGTTGTATTTAGTTGCAAATTACTCGTTAATACGTAGTTATATATGTTTGTATAGAAAGATATTGAATTCTGTGGATATGATATATAAATGATAGATATGTACATATAAATGTACATGATATTATTTATATGGCATGATATGTTTCAATAAGTGATATGGTAAACGTATGCACTGTTCATCGTACATAGAACATACGTCCGCCGGTTGCATTCGTTTTTGTACAAGCATCCAATATGTCTTTAAAACCCTTATATCTACCGAAAAATTGGTCGTTTGTTAAATAAGAATGCAAATGGCACGGACATACTCTGTATATTGTACCGTACCTTTTAAATATCATATCATAATGTTACTTTTTATTTGTTAATATATTGTAACATTAATATTAATATTACATATTTAAAAATTTTAACTGACTTAAATCAAATCCCTAAATCTTTTATTCTGTTGACAGTTTAGAAAAATCGGAATGCAAAACGTTAAAAGAACTTTAGATTTCAGCAAATACGCTTTCATTTTTATTAAAAAATAATTTTGTTGACTTACGTCCTGGGCACTCAATAGGGTTCTATCAATAAATTTGTCTTCATATGGAACTAAAGTTACTGCCTCGAATTTCAAAAATTTAACACCTGATGGATGATAAGTTTTAGTGTCTACTACTTCCAATATGTTTCCTAGTCGAATACCAAAGTCATCTTTTTTATAAAACCCTGGTTCGTTTGAAAAAAAGTAGCCTTCTTTAAAATTAAATTCAGCATTTTTGTCATGATATTTCATATCAATAGGAGGTTCTTGAATCGTCGAATAAGAACCTACACCATGTCCTGTTGATTGAGGATAATCTCCAAGACCTCCTAATCCCCAAACAGGACTGCGAACAAGAGCATCAATTTCTGATGGTCGTAAGTCAGCAGGAAATTTCAGATTTGAAATATTTATTATTCCGCGTAATACATTTGTGTAGGCTGTTTTTTGTTCCTTATTTGGATTACCAAAATGATATGTTCGACTGACATCAGTTGTACCTTCGAGATATTGACCACCAGATTCTATTATAAGAGTGCTTTCATCGGCTACTAGAGCATTTGTTGCATTGCTCTGGATATAAAACGGATGAGATGCGTGCTCTCCATAGGCAACTATTGTAGGTTGAGATCGACCCTTATTATGTGGTTGAGATAATCTAGCTAAGTCGATTTCATATGTTACATTTAGTTCAGTCCATATCCCAGCTGCAAATCTTTGTTCTAACTTACTCATGGCCTCGCAGATCGCAGCCCCATCTCGTATGCTTGCAATTTGCATACCCTCTCGTTCGATAAAATTTTTTTGTGCTTTCATATAAATTATTGGAGAGATAATTTCATTAATATAATGGCGAGGAATTGCAGACCATATAGCTTCAGAAACACCTCTATCAAATGTACAAGGGGCTGGTATTATTATTTTTCTCCATCTTTGATTGTAAGCACTCAAATCCCTCCAAATATCACTATATTCTCTAATTCTGAAATAGAATAGTTTAAAAATTCTTTTTAATATAGATATACATATATTTGTTTTTGGTCATAAAAAAGACAATTAAACAATTTATTTCCAGTTGATTGAATAAAACTTAAAAAAAATCTTTGGGTATTCACAAATTTTACAAAATCATTCAAAAATAAACTGCAGATACATTTCGCTGAACTCGTAAGTTTTTTTTTATCTAGAGTCAATTTTAAAATACCAATATTTTTTTTTTTTACTCACCGCACACACATTTCTTTATGACAAAAATCTGTTTTTAAATGAAGCAAGATGGTTATCGAAACTTTACTTTTATCTACATACAGATAAACACTATCCTGTGTGATAAGTACATATGCCTAAAAAAGATATTACCATTTTGTTTATAAATTTAAAGAGTGTACAACAATAATTAGTTAAATTTTTAAATATCACGTAAATGTAATTTAAGAAAAAATGAAATTTAAAATTTAAATATTATTTTAAATACCTTAATAAGCGGACTATATGGAATATCTCTTCCCCGAATATTCAAAATATACGCAATTTCAGAAAGCGAGGTCACAATAATTGCATCATTTTCGTCTTTACGAATCTCTTTTCTTAATCGTGTTATTTTATCTTGCCATTTTTCACCTGCAAATCTAACTTCATGTACTTTAATGGTGATATCCTGTAATAATCAAAAAACTTTTTATAATCATTTTTGAAGAGCTTAACTGATTTTTTTTTTGTTAAAATTTCGATACTGAATAAAAAATTATAAGGTAAAATTGTTGATATTTTTCAACGAATGATTATGTAAAGTTAATATTATTATAACGAGCACATTCAGTTTGACAAGAAATGAACATAAAACGATATTACAATTTTTAAAAACAAGGAACACATTAAAATAGTAAGGGCTTAAATTTTACACAAAATATTTTCTTTTCAATATTTAGGTATTTAAATTTTCGAAAATGCAAGAATCAGTAATTTTTACAAAAAAAGCAGTTTAACTTAAATACCTACATCTGGTGGTGGTCTATCGAGCCAAATTAAATCCACTAAATTGGAATTTATTTTAATTAGATATAAGAATTTCTTTGATAGTTCTGCATAAAGCTCAGTATATATTGAATGTGGTACGAGATGCGGATCAATTCCTATTCGTTCATCTGGGTGTAATTTTTTCTAAAAATGGAAAATTAAAGGTTATAAAAAATCATGTTATGTTATGCCAAAAATGATTTTCTCATTTAGTGCTAGGCGGACAATTTTTTTTGTACATACCTCAAAATTTAACTTTTGCCTCGCATGTTAAAACAAATTTTGACCTATTATGGGTCTCACGTTAAATGAGAGACCATTTTTTTACGTTCGTGCATGCAAAATTCAATGAATAAACGGTGAGTATTGCATTATGCAATATTTATTTTTCCTTTTCTTAAACGAATATTGGAATATTTTCTAAGAACCAGCATATTTGTACTGAATTTTTACGCAGCACCAATATTTCTGGAAAAAATATTGCAATATTTTTTTTACAGTACCGGAAAATAAAGAAAATATAATAAGTTAAATATTTTGGAATTTTCGTAACGAAAAAGAAATTGCGTCAGAATATAAAAGTATTCCTTTATCTTCCAGTTTGCAGCGTAAAAATTTAAATGGTGAAAAAATTTTAGTTTTCTATCACAAGAATGAACTAAATCGAAAAACTCTTTTGAAGCTAATTCTTAATAATCATTTTAGCTTAAAGTAGAATGAGAATAAAAATTTACGAAGAATCAAAAAGAGCAACTCACCGAAAACCATTCAGTTATACTGACATTGCTAATTATATCATAAATTTCCCATTCACAATGTATTTCCACATCAGCTTGACGTAAATTCGGTAAGCTTGTCCAAATTGCAGCATCTTTTAAAGTTATAGCTACAAAACCAGTTGAAATACCGGTAAATCCAGTTAGATATTCAATTCGTTTATCACGGTCGGCTAGATCAATATTCAGATTTTCATCAAATGGTGGTAGAATATATCCATTTATTATAGGCCCTTGTAAGGACGAACGCATTAGCTATTTTAAAGATTTTTTTTAACTTCCATGAGTGTTCTTTCTTTTTGAAATATCTGTAATATTTACCATTATTTCTCGCAATTCGTGTAAGCGTCTTCTTTGGATAGTAATTGGCTGCATCTTAAAAATTTGTACATTGTTTTAATTTTTTAATTATAAAAAATAAGTTCATACCAATTGGCCTTTAGTGCGGAAACAAGCTTCCCTTGTTATTCCTGCCTCATAAGAACACCTCACCATTAGTACTAAAAAAATAATAGGGA
Source organism: Hybos culiciformis (assembly GCA_964007475.1). Classification (NCBI taxonomy): domain Eukaryota; kingdom Metazoa; phylum Arthropoda; class Insecta; order Diptera; family Hybotidae; genus Hybos; species Hybos culiciformis. The sequence continues at coordinate 19,715,168 of OZ023273.1, read as the reverse complement.
TTACATAAAAAATATTTTTTCTACTACAATTTTGATTCCATACAATTTTTTTAAAATTGTATTTTTTTTTTGTTGAGTAAGAAGAGGTAAGAAGAAATATTTATTAAAAAGATGTAGGTTCCTAATTTTTTTTCCTAAGTTAAGTATACATATTTAATGGGGGATGGAAATAAGGCCGCGGGAAATAAGGCCGCGACGTTTTTTTGTTGCGGTCTTATTTCATTTTGAAAAATGAAATAAGCCCGCGAAGATTTTTTCGCGGCCTTATTTCATTTTTCAAAATGAAATAAGACCGCAACAAAAAACCTATCGCGGCCTTATTTCCCGCGGCCTTATTTCACTGCGCCATATTTAATTAAATATGTTTAACAATAAATTCAAATATATTACATTAAAATGAATACTAATAATGTTCTTTAATTTAAATTATTTTATAATATTAGAGATTCTGATTCATGTAATCAATCAATTTATCAATTTATGTTTTTAAATTTAAAATATAATATAATAAATTAATAGTGAAATAAAACTACAAATTTTCGCGTATCCTAACAATAGATAGTACGACAGGGACCTAGTTTATAAAAATATACTCACATATCACAGTTAATAATGAAAATTTCATTATTTCCATTAAATTTTATTTGGAATTATAGTTGAATTTTCGTGAATTTTTTATTAAAAATAGTTAATTCAATTTAGTTTAATTAATTAATTCATTTTTTTATTAAATCCACTGAAGATAATCTTGTAATAAATGTTTTTTAAATATATTATTTTAATTAATTAAACTTCGTGCTTAAATAATATCCAAAATGTTTTTATTATTATTTATAAATATTATATTATGAAAACAATCTTAAGAGGCCACTAGAGTGAAATAAACAGTTGTAGAAATCTTTCTCTAAAATCGGCTTCTAAAAATGAAGTTGCGCCAAACATTCTCATGCAGTATAGCAACACAAAAAACTATAAGTAAAAAGCTAACTAAAACTATTTACCACTAAGTGAGCCGGCTAGAATTTAATTTTTTTCCTTATTAGAATTTAAAAAAAGAAATATTTTTTTTCATAAATTTTTCGTGGATTTTGCTCAATTTTTAAGCTCGCTTGGCTTAAGAACTCCAATGAAAGTGGCAACGAAGTGCGTTCAATGAAATTTAACTTTTGTGCTTTATATATTTTTTGCTTTTTATTCTTGTAAATTTTTTCTTTTTTCATAAACAAAACATTTTGAAAAATCTCATATGTCTCAAATCATTAAAAAAAAATTACAACTATGGTCACCACACTTAAAATTTTGCTTTCCTCGGAGTTATAAACGGGGTAAATTTGCATCTAGTGGATTTCAATTAGTTAATTTTCATATCTGAATAGATGAGATTACCAGGTTTCAACGGAGTGCCGAACTTACATTATTATCAAAACCCGAATGTTATAACTATCAAAATATGCTATATCCTGGGTCCTCGGGTGGGGGGCCTGTCGGCATCCCGTCTTTTAAATAGCCAATTGGTATCAAACGCTGCAACATTTTATCGGGACCTCAGGTAGTTAATTTGAAAATTTCAACCAAATCGGTCTAGAGTTTTAGGTGTGATTGAGGACACAGAAACAGAGAAACAGAGATACTGATAAACAGAGAATCAGAGAATTTTTATTTTTATTTATTAGATGGAAAAACATTAACACAAACCGCCCAAACCTAAATAATTTTTTTATTTATAAGTAATTGCTATTAAAATAAATGACAAGGAGAGCAAAGTGAAGTTTATATCAAAAAAAAATTAATCTAATGGAACAAGAATTGGGAAAAAAAAAATACTTCACACCAGAAATTATTTCTTGACATTGTGAAAAAAATTATAAATTAAAATAATATATATAAATATGTAATATCTTAAAATATTCTTTTAAACATAAATGAGTGGATAGCACATACTAACATCACTCTTTAATAGACAAAAATTCATATTTTCATCTTCAAAAAAAAATTCAACACTTAAATATGAAGCTACAGGAATTACGAAAATTTTATTTCTAATTGTGGATCAGAATATGTTAAGCTAATTTCAATATTGTTATAGCAATAACAGGAAAATTTCAATAGATTTGGAACGATGAACATTTGATGATTTATGGGTAGACAACACGAGGATCAGAGATTAATATTATTAAATCAATAAAATTTAATATTTTTACTTTTGAAAAAACATGGATTAAATATTTTTTATTTGCTCTGTTAATATACCAATTTTGCAATAAAAAATTAGAAAATATAAAATATTTTGTTTGAAAAGAGCTAAATTAAACTTTTAAATTAAAGGAACAAAAATCAAACATTGCAATTTTCATACTATTAACTGGTGCAAATAAGGTAAAAACTTTTTTTTTTAATTTTCTGTCAAGTAGCATGATGTAAATTAATTCATAGCACATTAGAACCTACGTCCAGTTTTTTTTACTAATAATGGTTCGTGCTACATATTATATGTGGTTATGTTAATTTTACAATCTATTTTTATAAACCACAAAATACATTTAGGTTTTTGATTTAAAATAAAATTTTTGATTGCCCTTCAATCAAGTAATAATACATTTTTAAAATAAAACAAATTTTCTGGATTTTTTCTCCGGCGTTTACGTTCTTTGTATACATACTTTTTTTCAAAAAAAAACACAGAAAATGTTTTTGTGCAATAAATTTCAAATTATGTTCAGAATAAATTCAGATTATCACGAAAAATGTGTCAAAATTTTTAAAATATACATTTATGTATGAACATCACATACATGTCTAAATTTTTGAAAATTAATTTACAACATTAAGAATTTTTGTGTGTGTTTTATATGTAAATTTTTAAAACTCGAGGGGGAAATCACTCGAAGAAATTTGTACCACAAAATATAAAATTGACCAAAATTAATCAATAAATATATTTTTTGGTAGTAGTTTGTAAGTATAGAAAATATCGGAAAATATATTTTGGGTAGCAATTTGTATAGGAAATATATTGCAATATCAATATTTTGTACCACAAATATCAGAGTGATTTCCCCCTCGTTAAAACTCAAACTTTTATTTCAAAACTTGATATATATAGTGACCACAGTATTGTGATGAAGTAAATTTTTACCAAGTTTTTTGCGTTTTTCATTTTAATAATACATATATTTAAATTCTTTGCCCACCCATCGAAGAACTTTTTCATGTACGAGTCTAAAAATTTTGAATGAAAATATCTTTTTGGAAATTCTGTGAGTTGCATTCAAATGTATTAACCTTTAAGAGAGTAACAAGACTTTTTGTACAAAAATTACATAATCACAATCAAAAAATAATTAAAACTTGTAATCTAATAAACCCAGATTATTAAATTGACAAAAATATTCATCATATTTAGTTTTTAAATGTGAGTATGATTAACAATTTTAAATGAATTCGCTGTTTAAATCAAAATCATAGAAAAGGTATAATTGACATCACTTCAACAAATTTGTTTTTAGTAATAGAAATAAAGTAGGTTTGAAGATATAACACATATTTAAAAAATTATTTAATTTGTAATTTTAAATTTTAGGACGCAATCCTTAGTTTGAGAAAATATGATTTACACATTTATATATATAGAGTCATTTTGTCTAGTCAATTAGGTCAATTTGTCAATAGAATTGAATTAGACATATAGACAGGGTTTTTTTTGTTTTTTTTTTTGAATTTGTCTAAAAATATTCATATGTTTATTATCTGAAATTGTGTTAATGACCAATGATTCTAAATTTTATTCTTTGCCAAAAAATTTTTCACGTTGATGATGAATCAATAACACGATAATAAATATATCATTCAATTAAAAAAAAAAACAAGCATAGACGCACAAGCAATAAATTTTGTAGCAATTTTTCTTAATTTTTCTTTTTTTTTTGTGAAAAAACATCTTAAATTATTATAATTCTTGTTAATTTTCTTTTTTCTTTTTCTTAAAAAAATTTTCAGAAAAAAATTACATGATTTTCTATTTTTTAAAAATTTTTTATAATTTTAATTTTAATATACCTAAGTAATATTTAAAAAAAAAAACTTGCTAATTAATTTTTATTTTTGAAAATTATTTCACGCTAATTTTTCAATGAAAACAAATTGGGCATTTTATATATTTTTTTTAAATAAATTTAATTACTAATTACTTAATTTTTTTCGCAAAAAAAAATAAATAAATAAAATGAATTTTTTGAATTAACAGATGATTATTATTTTCACAACATGAAATTTTTTTTATTTTTTTTTATTTTTAATAATTGTAGAAAACACTTCTTAACCGACACGAATTTCAAAAAGAACTGAGAATAGAAAACTTAATATTTATTTTTTTTTGTAAGAATAAAAGAAAATTCGAAAATGCTTAAAAAAAAATTAATGAAATTATAAAATAAATTTGTTGTATAAAACATTTTCCCAAAAATTTTCAAAAACATTTTAAAATAATGTTTCGATTTTATTTGCATTATCTTAAATTTATTTGCAGTAAGATATGATAAAAAATTCTAACATATCTGCATTTTGAAGTTAAATTCAGTTTGTTAAATATTTTTATCATGCAGGTTTCAATTCGACATCGGTTGAACAGTTTAAATATCAATTTTTTTTTATTACCAAATTAATCCAACGACTATTGAATCCTAAAATAATATTTAACACAGGCAATTAGATAGTATTTATATATTTAATTACTTCACGTAAATATAGATAATTAATAAAATATGCATCAAAAATTAAATTCGCTACATGTTTAAAAATCACAATGTTATAATTCAATATTCAAGTATTTCTATTTTCTAGCACCAATAAAATTTTTTATTTTTTTCGAAACTTGTTACGATTTCGCTTGGTTTATTCAACCCCCGAGGATTAATTTTTATTGATCGTTTCACAATCGATTTATGTTAATTCATTATTTGATCTGACATATAATTTTTATGAGCTATAAAAAGTTTCTAAAAATAGGCATATAAAATCTTTTTTTAACTTAGCGTTGCTAATTCTGCAAACAATCGTATCTAAAAATTTATTCTTTAGTAAAAAAAAATTAAAAAACCATTCAGATAAGGCTAAAAATTCATTATTCTGCAACTCACTGAGCTCAGATAAATTTGCACCAGATAAGTTATGTTTGTTAACTAATTTGGTAGATTGATTTATATGATGCGAATCTTAGAAGTGTTAGAAGATTAAGAGCTAGAAATTATATAAAGTACAAGGAGAGGTTAAAATTGATAAATTTCCATTGTAAATAAATAATATTGAATTATTTATTTTTAATAATATTAAACTTGTCGATCACGGCGAACGGCGAACATTGTATTGCTCTTGTTTAGTCTTAATTAAATATTTTTTTTATTACAAATTTTCTGAGTAAATTAACAAAATTTTATATTTATTTAAAATACTGATTCATGAACCATTCTGTGTATAAGCAAATGTCTTTCTACACGTGAACAGGCAACATAGAATTTTCCGAAAAACATGAATTTTCTAAATATTTGCATAGATTGTCATGTGCTTAATTTATAGTTATTGCAAATGTTTAGCGAGTAGGAAATTGGAATGAGGTATCGGTTCGCAACATTTTCAATTGCAAATGGTGTGATGCGATAAATTGTATGTCCTACCGGGTAAAAAAAGATATCCTTATGGAACCCCAAACGGATGTGTGGTGCTTATTTAGACTCGATAGCTTGGAAGGTTTACAATACTGTAATACAAGATACACAATAGATTTATTACATAAAGATTAATTTAAAAAAATTAAAAAATTCTACACTCTACGAATAGCTTGTGTAGATACATGTGTATATCAGCTCAAAATTATTTTTTATAAAATAAGTTTTGACATGGTTTACCTACTTTATTTTTTATTTACCTAATCATTGGTTTCATGAAATAAATAAGCGAGAAGATTTATATATTGTTGTATAAGTATTTTAATTCAAATTTACAATGTACTTGTTTTGTTTTGGATTATTATTTATATTTAGAATCCAAACTTTTATTTTTTAGTTTTAAAAGGAATGTAAAAATATTTCGTCATAAAGTTGCTTAATTTTTATCTAATAGTTACTCGATGTTTCTGATTTATTTTTAAAAATTTATGACTGAAAGCATCATGGTGCAATTTAGATAAACATAGAATTGGCGGTATCCCCAATTTTCGTCACTGACATTGAAAAATATACTATTTTATTTTGAAAATTTTATTTAAATTATTTAGAAAAAAAAAAATTAAAGAAAAATCTATTTTTATAGAATTTGCAGCGTATATGTTTATATATTGATCTCATATACGTAACGCATTACATACTTGAATAATTTTACATATAATATACCTATGTACTTGCACTTTTATTTATTTACATTTATATTAATGCAGAATCAAAAACAAAAACAGATCAATGTGGCCGTGTGGGATTTTAATAAATGAATTAGTTACCCACTTGAAAAAATTTGTTTCAGTTTTTGGCAGTTTTATTGAATTAATTATAAACGATATAGGTAAATTATAGAATTATACACATTATAAATAGTTGGGATTTTGATTAATATTTTCGTATGGAAATACGCTGTTCATTCAAATGACCAAATTAGTTTCAAAGTTGTTTGTTGTAGAGAAAAGTTGAAAAACTCAAAATTAAAAATCAACATACTTTTTATACTACTAACAACACAAACACTTAATTAAAAAAGACAAATTGAAAAATACAAATTCCAGTCCCAGGTGGGAATCGAACCCACTACTGAACACTACTGAACATGCAGTCAGAGCAATATTTTTACACCATGGATTGGCTGTATTCAGATTTTATATTTTCAATTTATATTATGTATACATACAAAAGAAAAAAAAATTAATTATATAATGTGTTTCTAAACATTTATTAAAATCGTATTTAGAATAAATTAATGATTTGATCTAGCTTCCTAAAGTATGAATTGAATAATAAATTATTTTTAATATAAAAAAATACCATAAAATAACATCTTGCCTTTGCAACAACAGATAAAAACAAAATTAAACAATTAAGAATGGCTGTCATCCGCATTACCGTCTTATTCCTTTTTTAAATCTTTGTTCTAAATTAAATACCATAGTATAAACAAAATATTTTGAAAAACATTCAAATTTAGAATTTATAATAAAACGACCGCAGAAAATTTAAAAGAAAATATTATTAATTTTTGTAAGAAATATTCCTTTTCAGTAAAAGGTCAATGCCAAACTTAAATTATATTAATAAAATTCTTATTTTCAATTTGATTTCAGAAATAAATAATTAGAATTTAAAATAAATAAATTTTTATTAAATTTTTGGCAATCAGAAAATTTAAGAAACATTTTTTTGCCAATTCGATATTGAAAAAACAGTCTTATAATAAAAATGTTATTTCGATAATTTACTTCGTTTTTTTAATTTATTATATACATACAACATATATATTTTATTTTTATTTTTTATTACATAAGAGAACACAAAATTATAATGTTTATTATTGTTTTAAAAAAAATTCGTATTATACTTGTGATTATTCTATTGACTTCCGTTTCTATTGAACAAATAAAAATTTAAACCTACTTATTTTCCTAATTCGGTCATTTTATTTATGCGTCTGATTCAATAATAATTACTTTCGCGCCATTGAAGAAAGAAGAGGGAAGCTATATCCAATGTAATTATTTTTTTTTAATCGTAATAGAATTAAATAAAAACACAATGTCACAATAAAAATAAAATAATACATTAATTAATAATGTTTTGATATTGAACACGATATAGGAATTATGAAAATGTAATCATTTGATTCTTTTCTTAATCACAAATTTACATAATACACATGTTCAAAAATATATGATACTAATAATTATTGTAATATGTAGTATCGCAAATCACAGCAATGATCTTAAATCAAAAAATTACGAAACGAAAAAAAAAAGTTTTTAATGACAAAGAATAAAGTGTATAATTAGAACTCTGTGAATTAAACATTTATAAAGATTTGAGCACTTAGAACTTCTTCGAACAAGAAAATGTGAAAGCAATTGATCAAAATTTGTATTAAAAAAAAATTCTTATTTTAGACTTTATTTTTTGGCGCCTCCTCCTTTTCACTCTCTGTACAAGTGCTCCATTGTACTTATACTTAATTACCGCTCTAAATATTATAATATATCTTAATTTGAGCTAAACTATGAATAAATAAATAAATAAATTTAAATATATGTTATTTTTACTTTTTATTTTATTTTACTTCTGTTTCCTTTCTTTTACATCTTTTTTCAGAATATCATCTATATTTGATATTCTTTTTCAGAATATAATACATATTTGCTATTTTGTATTAGGGCATACAAATTGGTAGAAAAGTTTATTATAGTGTAATATAATGTTGAAAGACTTTTAGAAGGCAAGTTTTTCCATTTTAGTTTATACATTTGTTGTAGCGAAGCTTTCAACATCTTGAAAGACCATTTGAATAAACATATATAGACCATCTCTAAAACATGCTTAAGTTAAGACAAGCAATAGTTAATAAAATTTCTTTCAAAACTAGGTACAATCTGGCATAATATTCATAATATGCAATAATTTAAATTACAATTATATAATTATTGTTATCTTCAAAACTAAAAAAATTTTATCTTCAAAACTAAAAAAAAATATTATTAGATTCGTTTTATTTAATGTTTAAAATTAACTGAGAATTTCCATTTCGAAATTTTCAAACCTTATATAAAGAAAGGTTTAATACTTATACATTTTTTTCTATTTTTATATAGGTACCTCATTTACGGTCAGTCCAAATGTTAATGACAAGAGCTTAATTGTTTTTTGTTTACATACATTTTTTAAATCCTTATTGTCAAGTATTTCAAGTTTCTTAAACAGAACATGCGCTAACAATGTCAAAACTTGAAAAAAAAAAATAAAAATAAAAAATAAAAAAAAAGATAAAATTAACTACTATACACAAGAGAACGTTTCTCGTATACACATCCTTGTTTGACTGGGTATTTTTAACATTTTTGAAAATAAAACATAATTGTATTTTCCTTAAATCCTTACCATTTGCTTTTTAATACGTATGATGCATGAATTATAATATACTTTTAAGTGTATTTTTACATTCGCGTAAATAATGTAAATTTATATTTTATGTAGTATAGTGCAGCGTTTCTCAACCTTTCTACTATTGCGACCTATAAAATATGAATACAAAATAACGCGACCCTCAATGTGAAAAATAACGCGACGAAATCTGAAAAATTTAATGACAAGCTAGAAAGACACCTTTAAAATGTTTTATTTATTTTTATTTTAACGACTTATAATATGTTGTTGACACATTCATTTGATAATTAATTTTTTTTCGTTCGATTTGTTTAAAGCGAATGAATTTTAAAAGCTGTTTTATTATTATCAATCTAAAAACAGAGCAATCTGTTAGAAAATAGATGTATAGATTAATTCTTCTTACATAATCAAAATATTTTATTATTTTTGAAAAAATATATGTAGCATTTGTAATAGAATTTTCCCATTAAAACGACCCATTGAAAACCTTTCGCGACCCAAATTCGGGTCGCGACCCTAAGGATGAGAAACACTGGTATAGTGTGAATCCAGTTTAATTAAAATTTACGAATATTTAATATGCTTTAACAATCAAGTCAATCAATTTAATTGTTTTATCTTTTCTTAGTGTTTTAAAAATGAGTTAAAAAATTTGATTTGATTTGAGAACTTTAGTGTCGGTATGTTCTTTATAATAGTTTGCTACTCAGTTATGTTGTGATAGATACATATTTTTACTCTTAGGAAATTTCACGTGTTCAGCTAGAGGTATAGAGTTTGATTGTAGTTTGATCTGCTGGCCGATTGTACTATCTATCCGGTGGGCCTTATTTGTTCCCCACCTGGTCATCCGATTCCATTTACAATTAATTCGTTGGTGGTTCAAGCACAATTTTTGCCTTAGTTTGCATTGTATACTCCGATTTTTGAAATATGTCTGGTAAATAAATAAATTTTGACAAATAACTAATAAGAACATGTTCTATTAATTTTTGTAATAATAAAATCGACACCCTGTTTGTTTGCTATATAATATACTACATGAATATAAATTTACACATAGATTTCTTAGTTTAAGGCTTTTATAGGATTAGTAAAGGACATTTCTGTATTTACTTTATTTTCTTCAGCAAAGGATTCTATTTTTCTTTCTTTTGTTATTAAAATAATTTTTTTTAAAAATATTTTTCATTTAAAAAAAATATAAGATGTACATATAATTTTTTTAATCAAAAATTAAATAATTCATTCAAAAGAACATTTTAATAATTAAAAAATAAAAAACAATTAAAAAATAAAACAAAATTTAAAATTTAAAATCAAAATAAAACCATAAATGTAGTGTAAAAGTTGGATAAAAAATTATTATAAAATTCAATTAAATTTTTCTTTAAAATGTTCAAAAATTATTTAAATTAAAAATTTTACGCTGCCAAAATTTCTTATTTTTCGCTGAAAAAATGAAATTGGGTCAATGAATCAAAACGAAGTGATTTATAAATCTTTGCACTTTAACTTATTAACAGGTAGATTAATGGTATAAATCAATATTAATGACTTTTACCATTGTACCATAAAATTAGTACCTACACATTTTTTATTTTTTACCTACTTAAAGAATATTAAAAAACAAATACATATTTTCTGTTTATCTTAATATAACAACTAAGAAGAAAATAAATATTATGATAGGAAAGTTATTATAACACAACATTTAATGTATAAATTTCGTATGTAATAAATATGCATGATTGTATTCTATTATTTAACTTAATACATGTACATAAATATGCTGTACGATTACGATTATATTAAAAATATTACTTGAAAAAGTAGATTTAAAGCGAAAATTATTACTTTTATAACTTCATTTTATTAATTTTGTAATTTGTTAATTTTAAAAGAAATTATTGTTCCTGCGAAACGAAAGTGTTTTAATTTAAAATTTCCCGATTTTGTTTTTATTGTTAAAAGCTACATAAGTTTGGTTTGTGTAAGAATTTTTAAGAATTAATATTCTATGAATTGTAAAACTAAAGCAATTTAATTTCATTGCGAAAATAAACAAACAGAATTTCTCAAAGAAACCAATAAGCGTGACATAAAAATAATAATTTTTCAAAAAAAAAAATCTCAAAGATTGAATTAAATAATAATTCAATGTTAATTATTATATAAATTTCCAGTTGTGAAAACTAAAGTCGCACCCATAGCTTATTTGACTTTTTTTCATTTCTGTTAATATAAATTCCGTAATTTGCTTCACTACATCAGAAATTTTAAATTCAAGATAAAAATACATAAATATTATACAAATACATTAATGTATATTATATACGTATAATACTTTTTTCCAGATAGCAAGAAAGTGAACTGAAATATGTCATCGAACAGTTTCAAATTTTTTTTACCAAACAGCCTCAAATGGATTACGATTTTTTATCTTATATTTACACTCAGTTCAGCTAATGATTTTGATTATCGAATGCAGAGGGTTAAAAAAGTTTTAAAGGAAGTGCCTTTAATTGATGGGTAAAAATTATTTATGCATGGAATTAAATGGTTAAAAAAAATATCTTTTTCTTTTTTTATCATTAAGACACAATGATTTGCCGTGGAATATACGCAAATTTGTAAAAAACCAATTGCGTGAATTCAAATTTAGCTCTGATTTAAGAGAAATAATTCCTTGGTCCAATAGTGCTTGGAGTCATACAGATTTACGCCGATTAAGGTTAACTATATATACAATTTTATGATATTTAATTTTCAATACATTTCTTTTTTTTTTAAATAATAGGGAAGGAATGGTCTCTGCTCAGGTAATACTATATATTTAAAAGATTTTTCACTTGATAATAATAATATAAAAAAAGTTCAAATCAATGATTATGTATCAAAAATTGTTTTTAGTCAATACATTATTACCAAGTTTTGGTATTGAAAGTGTAAATAGCTTTAATGATGTATTAATTTTAATTTCTATAGTTTTGGTCAGCGTATGCTCCATGTAGCTCGCAGCATTTGGATGCTGTACAACTAACTCTCGAACAAATAGATTTGATAAGAAGATTAGTGAATTCATATCCCAAATATATGACTCTAGTTACAACTGCGGATGGTGAGTCACATACTATCATATCTTTGTAAAAATTGTAAAAAAATCTTATTCGAATTAATAAAGATTTATGTTGTATAATTTTATAGGGATCCTGGAAGCTCATAAATCGGGAAAAATAGCAAGCTTAATTGGTGTTGAAGGTGGACATTCTATTGGAACAAGTCTAAGTGTTTTACGAATGTTTTATCATCTGGGTGCAAGATATTTGACTTTGACTCATACATGTAACACTCCTTGGTAAGTATAATTCTTACAAATTCTTCAATGTGAACAGACATTTCATACAAAAATTCTTAGTACTATAAAATAAATTAAGAAAATCCAATTAATAATTTTTCTTTGTTACAGGGCCGATTGTTGTAAAGTGGATGAGCCGGGAAAAGTTCCTTTTATTGGCGGCCTATCACATTTCGGATCGGTTAGGAAACTTTGATTTAAAAATCATTTTCATTTTATTACAATTTTATAATTTTTAATATTTTCTTTTTAGCTTGTAGTTAATGAAATGAATCGCTTAGGAATGATTGTTGACTTGTCACACGTGTCTGTTCCCACAGTAATTTAATTTCAAAACCACAGAAATAATATAATTTAATAAATTCAATATACATTTATTATTTCTAGATGCTAGATACAATATCGGTTTCTAAAGCGCCTGTTATTGTAAGTATATTTTGATATTACATAATGTTATTTTAATATTAAAACATTTTATATTGCATTTTTTTTTCATAGTTCAGTCATTCATCAGCTCATGCTATTTGTAATTCATCCAGAAACGTTCCTGATCATATCTTAAAGAAAATTGTGAGTTAAATTTTGTGTTCAGAAAACAAATTTTATTACCATATGAGCTGAAATGTAATTTTCTTACTTTTTAGGCGATAAACGGAGGACTTGTAATGGTAGCTTTTTATCCACATTTCATAAGCTGTTCAGAAAAAGCTGATTTAAAAGATGTAGTTGGTAAGTTTATATATTAGATTGAACAAAATGAATTAAATTTTTTTTAATGTTAATATTATTTGAAGACTAGTAGTTAAAGTGAGTTCTTAATAATTTTGGTTACAAAAAAAATTGTAAATTTCTGAACACAAAGTACATTTGAATAAATAATAGATTTCTTTTCAGCTCATATTCAACATATCCGTCGTGTAGCTGGAATTGATCACGTGGGAATTGGTGAGATTTAATATTAAAGACATCGTCATCTCGTTACGTTTCTTATTAAATTAACTTTATTTTAGGTGCAGGTTACGACGGAGTTAATTTGTAAGCATAAAAATTTTGCAAAATAATAAAATAAAGTTCTGTTTAAGAAGTTAATAATTTAAAATTTTAATTCATTTTGACATTTAAAAACATTCTAATAAACTCGCTTTGATTATTATTACAATTTTATTAATTATACTAATTAACGTTGACGAAATTCGTAAAGATTGGAACGTTTTGGCTTTTCGAACGGGCGGTATTCTCATTGAGTTTATCTCCGGATTACGATATCATTATTTTCGTTTGATAAATTTTCATATGGCTTTCAATATTTCCCGTATTTTTTTATCTTTAAAATTGTGTTCTATTATGTTTATGTATATTGTACATATATAAAATGCCTAACTTTTAGAGTTCCTAAAGGATTGGAAGATGTTTCAAAATATCCACATCTCTTCGCTGCATTAAATGATGAAGAATGGACTGATGAAGATATTTCAAAGTTAGCAGGAAAAAATTTAATTCGTGTTTTCAAAGAGGTCGAAAGGGTAAAATAAATTTTATTTTGCACGCATTTCAAAAGTAAAAAGTTCAAATTATTTTCAGGTACGCGATGAATTAATTAATGAACCTCCTATAGATCAAAGTATAGCTGCAGATGATATTTTAGGACGTTCATATTGCAGATATAATGGTCCTAGAACATAAACTGTATATTTGGGTACAGTTATTTTCAACACCAAGATAACGATATCACATTAAATTGATCAAATTTAAATTTTAAATCAATTTAATTAGCTTAATTTTGAATAATTTTTCTTCCAAAATGAGATATTTTTTAAAGAATATAATATATAGTTAAGAAGTAGTAGAATTTTTTTTATTATCATATAGAGGAAAATTTGTACGTAAACAATATTAATGAGATTTTATTTTTAAACTTAATTAACTTTCAAATGCATATTCATACACAATTGCTGTTTGTTTTTAAGTTATTAAGTAATACATTTTTCAGAATAAAAATTTGCTGTTAAGTAATCCTATTTTAAACAATGTTTATATATTTATATTTCTTAAAGGTGGAACACATCAAACATCGGACCTGATCAGTTTCAAAGTTGTATAATTTATAAATAAATTAACCTTACATAATTTTGTTTATTTTAATTCGTATAAATAATATTTGAAATTAAAAATATTTACAATAATTTTTTAAGAAAAATTATAATTTTCAACCTTTTTTGAATTTTAATAATAAAATTGTTAAAACTAGAAAAACTAAAACCCAAACTGAAATTGATATAAAACCATTATAAACTACTGGATTACTTATTGTCCAACCTCGTTGTAATACTGCTCGAAGACATTCCGTTGGCAATGTAAGTGGCAAAGCATATGAAATAATTTGAAGAAGTGGAAACATTCCTTCAATTGGCCAAATTATACCACATAACATAACAATTGGCAAGAAACTGCCCAAAGCAACATATGTTGCTGTTCTTTCTGTGTCTACAGCACAAGCAATTACGAATCCAAAAGTCATTCCGCATAAACCATTCAGAACACACAAAAGTATGACTAAACCTATAGAACCAACTATAGTTATGTTGAATATATAAAAACTGAACAATATCACAAAAAGTGTTTGAAGTAACATTAATGTGAACTGTGTTCCTAATTGCGACAGCAGAATTTCTGGCCCTGTTATTCCTAAAATTATAAATACAATTTTATATTTTTATATACAAACAAATGTATTAACTAAACCTTATTTTTAACTGATTTTACCTGCAACAAGACATCTTTCTAACATTCCTTCATTACGTTCAATAAGCATAGCACCAGATGTAATTGCAACTAGAAATTAATTTTTTCAGACATTTTAATATATGATTTGGTACGTATATATAAGGTATTCATTCTCAAATAGTCAATTAATTGATCTATTGTGTAATAATTATCATTTTAAATCAATTACCTACCTGATAAAAAGAAGATAATAGTCAATATTACGCCTGGTGCAGCAAAATCTGTGAAATTGGGTTCTATATCTCCATAAATTGGTGTTTTCCAGTCAATTGGAACCCTTTAAGTACAGAAAAGTTTTTTAAGAATTTAATAATATAATTTATTGATAGAAAAATTTACTTTCCAAGCCTCGGATTCACATCACAATCAGTTAGAACATCTTTTACAAAATCAAAAAATGTATATTGAATATCACGATATAACAGAGTACTTATTTGTTGATCTAAAAACAAAAAATTCATTAGCATGTATTATAAGTGACATTGGCAAAAATAAAAATTGTAGAAATTCTCTTACTGGACATGTCAAGTCGAATATTTATTTCGGATGCATCAATTGTTGAATTTTCTGCAAATCTTCCGCTTTCTGTGCGTTCCACTAAAGATTCTGAATAGTTTTTTGCAAAAATCATAGAGCCCCATGCTCTTCCTCGTCTAACTTCGTTCAATGCTTCCTCATCAGTTTTCATGAATTTCTTAAAATTTAATGAAAATTTTAATTTCATAACTCATAACTTTATTAATACTTTAGAATTTTAGATAACATACCAGTCGAACACTTCTGTTAATTTTCAGCATATTCAAATATCTACAACTGAGATAAGTACGATTGCATCCTAATAACGTTGGGCAATGTTGTTGATTAATAAAATCTTCACTCAATTCATGATTAGAAACAGCAATCTTTAAGCCAGTTGGATCATGACCAATTGCATAACAAAATAACACTATTTGCACAACAGGTAAGCCAACAATAAATAACATTACCCTTGGAATAAATATTAAGCAAAGTTTCAATATAATATTATAGAACTAAAGACTTATTAGCCTCTCTTTTTTTTTTTTAATAAATATAAACATATTAAAAATGTATAAAAAATATAATGAAGGAATGTTGAATTTGTGATCTAAAGACTTTTGTTATGCTTACCCGACATTTCTCATCATCCATAAAAAGTTTTTCCACATTAGCGCACGCAAATGACTAACTTCCATGACATTCAAATGATACCAAAATGAAGCTGGAATATTTTCTGATGGAGGCAAAGGCGGTAAACTTGAAGGACCAACATCTCTTCCTTTTGATGTCATTGAAATATTATCTCCAAATTCCCCAGATATTTCTGCTGTAATATCTTCATCAGATAGATCTAAAGCTGGATTAGATATTGCCGGTACTTGAACTTGTTCTATAACTTCCTGAGCAATAGATGATCGTCGTCTTTTACCCATGCTTTGTACAATAGCTAATTTTAGAAAAACATCTTCTAACGATTCAGCATTATATTGTTGTAATAAATTATCTGGAGATTCTTCAGCTAACATCTTACCTCCGCGGAGCAAACCAATCTAAAAAAGAAAGGAGTTTAGTTCCAATTTTCAAATAAGAAATTACTTAATTTTTCAGTAGAACTTAAAACATTATATTTGATATTATTTATTGATTATGTTTCATAATATGTACTCACAACACTTGCTTGACGTGTTTCTTCTATGTAATGTGTGGTAATTATCACAGTTGTGTTTCCATTTTTGGTTATATTAACTAAATGATCCCAAATGCTAAAATAAACGATACATTAGATTTATCATTATATATTAATATATAACTTATATAAAAAAGCTTTTAGTTTTTATTAATCAAATCACTTTTGACGAATAACTGGATCAACACCAACTGTTGGTTCGTCTAAAATTAATAATTCGGGCTCGTGAATCAAAGCTGATGCTAAGCTCATACGCCGTTGTTGCCCGCCACTTAAATTTTTTATAAATCTTGATCCATTTGGCATATTTAATAACTTTAATAAGAATTCTGTACGATCTTCAATGTCTTTAGTTTTCATTCCAGCAATCCAACCAAAATATATAAGAGTTTCTCTCATAGTAAATTCCCCATACAATGCTACTTCCTGGAAAAAGAATGATTATTAAAAAAGAATTTACAGCATTCTCTTGATGCATGTTTTTAATGCAAAAATATTAGGCACCTGTGGCATATAACCCAATCTTGGCCCGGGTACTCCACTACCTCTTGAACCGGGAAAACCACCTAAAACCCATATTTCACCAGAGTTTAATCTTCTTCTACCTATTATTGCAGCTAAAAGTGTTGTCTTTCCGCAACCGCTAGCTCCTAATAGCCCATATCTAAATGAATGATGAAAAATATTTAAATTAGTTAATTGTTAATTGTTTGCTAAGCTAATTGATTAACTTAATTATGCTCTGATATAACATATATAATGTAAGAAGAAGAATTCGAAAATATTTATATAGAGATAATAAAACCAAAAATATAGTATTGAATTTTAATTTATGTTTGACGTCAAACAGAAATTTATTTCTGATGATGATATCAGTGAACACCGAAACGTTAAATTTTGTACTGAATAAATATGTAAATAACAAATATTTTATCTGGCGTTTTTATGGTACAGGCGGTAAACCTAATACACGTATGTATATTACGATAAAAAAAATAATTCCTATTGATTTTCTCTAAAATGTGAACAAAAAACATTAAACAGTGATTTTGAAAATTATCTTTCTGGTTCTTTGTCTATAATTTATACTGGATTTTTTTCGATTCCGTTGGTAAAATGAAAAATTTTACTGAATTTTGAGCAAAGACAATCTAAAAATTTTTTATTTTAATAATCGAAAAACATATCATATAGAATATAGTCATATAGAATTTATAAGCTGACAAAAACAATATATATAAAAAATATATAAAATTTATAAATCTATGTTCAAAAGCCGAAACGTCCTAAATGATGATAAGACAAAATTGAGATAATATTATAAAATTGCTTCTTTATTTATGTAGTTTATTTGCATCCTTACCCTTTTTCTTCTATGACAATCCGTTAAGAAGTTATAGACATTGGACAAACGTCCTAACTAAAAATTTTTTTATCGTGCTTTTGGAAAATAATATTAAGTTTACTATGAAAAACGTCTTATTTGCTTCTTATTCAAATAACATAAGTTTAAACTAATAATTTGATAATTTATAAACAAAAAACTGAAACCAAATTTGTTTTCAAAACTTTTCTAAACAAATTACAATTTTTTAACAAATACATTTTTTGTAATTTAAAAAAAAGTTTTATTCCGCTCTAACTCAAAACAAAGATTTTGCAGATAAAACGTTCTGGCTTTTGAACACAGAAATATTTTTTAGCTTGATATTATTTAAGGATATTGAATACTTTGTTTAGTCCTTCGTGTCAAGATCATCAAATTCATTAACACGTCCTTTTATTAAATTTTACATAATGTTAATTGTTATAATTTGTTAATTGTTATAATTAATATGATTTATTTTTAATTTAGGTATTTATTTATCAAAGACTGATTTCTTACAGAAAAACAATATCAAGAATTCGTAAAATGATATTTATCAACTTAATTAAATTAAATCAATGTCACAACTCACATTCACATATTATTAATAAATTAAAAAAATACTTATAACTTTAAAAGTAAGGTTCCAAGTCGAAAGTTTAATGTTACTTACTTTCTAAAAATTATTAATAAATATATGTAAGTTGAATAAGTTCATGAAATCTTAATATTTTTTAACTTAATTTTAATTTGAAATTAATTATAGATTTCTTTCAGCATGTGAGACCTTTAGCCATGTTGCAATTAAGATATTTGATAAATTTTTCAATAATGACTATTATATAACAATATCAATTAATTTGCAATGCAAAAGTTATTTCAAAACAAGTAATTTATTAAACTAGTTTTCGCAATCCCTCACCTCTTAGAATATTTTGCAATTTTTTTTTGTAAATTTATTAATGAAAATTAATAAGTTAAACAATTACATATATATCTACTGCTTATGACTTTATCTTCCGCTATATTCCGACCAATTATATTTTATAATGGGAAAATAATTTGTTTTTTTTTCTTAAATCTTTGTTTTCTTTTGAATTGAGCAAAGACTGCCATCTGGGAGATGTTTAAAAATATAAAAATACTTCAACAAACGTAATCTTTTAAGATAGGACCTGACTGGTATATGATTGGTATTTGTCGGATTTTAGATCGAACTATGCGTTCTAAAAAAAAGTGGACCATATAAAAAAAGCACATATTGCATTGGATTATATAGAAAAAAAAAATGATAAACGAATTTTTTCTCAAGTTAAAAATTTTAGGTCAGGTTCAGGTTATTGTTATGAAATTTATTCAATATTTCTTATTAGTTAACAAATATTTTATGGCTTTATTACCACCTGCGAATTCAAGCCAAATGATAAATTTCAAATTATCTGCATGAACTCATGTTATCACTTTTTTTCATGCAAGGTAATCGTTTAGCACAAATATGCCAAAAAATGTTTGTTAAGTCTTCTAGTAAGACAAACAATTAAAGAAATACTATAAGTAGAAATTCGTTTAAATGCTTAGTTGAAACAAATTAAATGTTATAATATCATTATCATTATATAACAATAGTTTTAAATTTATTCACGCGGAGATTATAGAGATCATAATTATAAATAAAATGGATGATCACTTTGAACAGTATGTTAATTCAATGTTTTTTCCCGGCTTTGTTTAGATTTTTATTTACTTTCAATTTGAATTGGTTAGATTACTTCAATTTCAACTGAAGGAACTGGAGGGTTATCGAACTGAAATACAAAAAAGAAAAGCATCTTTATGCATTTCCTGTTCTATTATGCATAGGTATTTTATATTATGTTGCGTTGATTAAACTCTATTGCGATTAAACTCTATTGCGTTAAGCGCTCAGAACATTTTTAATAAATTGAAATTGTTTTTGTCTCAATCAAGAAAAAAACCTCTACCAAATATTAAGTTAAAAATAAAAAAAATATATAAATTTAAAAATGTGTTAATTCATAATTTATCAGATGGTTTCTTCTCTTTCTATTTTATTTAATTTTATGATGCTAAATAGATTGAACTGACATTGACACAGTTTTTTATTTCTTAGTTCATTGTACTGCTTTCTGATTAAAATCTATCTGAATACCATTCATTATGTTTCGTTTTTTTTAGATAAACTGAACTCATTAAAATTATTTATGCATAATACTGCCACACCAGTTTTTTTAATTGATTTTTTTCAGGAAATGATTTGCATAAAAAAAGAATGTTTTTTTTAGAAGAAAATTTATTTGGAATTCTGGAAAACGAATTATTCATTAAACTTTTCGTTTCAGTATTTTTCCCTCACTTCAATAAATGATAAAGTTTTTAAGTTTTATAGAGAATATATTTCGGCTAGATTTTACAAGCGTCCAGCGACATACTTAACTTTCAAAAAAATGGCCATGTATTATACAAAATCCTTTAAAAAAAACTTCAAAATGACTTTATTAATTTTATGTCCCTTTAAATTTTAACTTTATATAGTTAGTTTTTGGACGTACTAAACTAACTCAATTCACACCTAATTTTAATTACTATGTATTTTAAAATTATTATGAATAAATACTTGAATAATATTTACATTGCTCCTTTGGGTACTGTCATGTTCAGTCCATCCAAAACAATATTAGGATTTTTTTTAGTTCCATACTGTTTGCATGCTCTACGAACGCTACCATTTCAGGATTAGAAAAAATATTAGGTGTTTTCATTAAAAAAAAAAAAATTCATCATACCAAATTGCGTTCGCTTTTCTTGTTGCTAAAGTTGAATGCCTTGATACAAATAACCGTTTGTTTGCCAACTCTTCTTCGGCTGGTGGAGATGGTATCACTCCTTCAGATTCTGCGTCCATTATTATTTATATTAGTTAAGCCGAGAGCTGTAAAAAAAAAGAAAGATTTTTTTTATTGAAAACTTGAATCTATAAATTTTTCGACATTAATTAAGTTTAATGATAATAATAAATAATAATTATTTCATTACCGCCAATAAAAAACTAAAATTTTATTATTCGATTTAAAATATTATATTTATTGATGGTTATATCAATATCAATGACTGTTATATTAATAAATGTATAGAATTTTTATTTAGTTAAAAAATTTAATACTGGAGAAGACTTACGTACCTAATCCTTAGAATTATTTATGTAATTTTCATATTTTGTATTTGTATACAAATACAATAATAGTTAAACTATATTTAATTTCTCAATATGAGTAAGAGTTTACTAATAATTTTTAATATTTATGTAATTTATATAAGCTAACGGCTTTTTTTTAAATAAGTATAAGATAATTTTAGATAAGTTTAAAGTTTAATTAAAATTGATGCATTTATTTTTAATAATTACATGTTCATACCTTAGATTTTATGTCTAATATGTTATATTTAAAGTAAAATTTTAATATACTTTCAAAAACTATATTTAATTTTTGAGAAGTTAAAAATTGTGGAAGTAACTATACACAGCGGCGTCGATAGCCAACACCGGGCCCGGGAAAAGATTTTTACAAATAAAAATTTTTTTTATAGGTTTTTTATAGGTTTTAACATTATGAAAATTATACTACTTAATTGAGCCTCCTAAACACATACTTTTATCATTAATAGTCACACTTTGTACATTTGTACAAATCTACTTGTGAAATCAGAATTATGGTGTACAGGGTAGGAAATAAGATCCTCATATGATCAGAATGTAAAGTTTTTTCGCTTAATATAAAAACTTTTAATATAAAAACTTTAATTTATACCACTTTAAAAAATCACAAATAATTAATAAAGACAACCCCTCCAACAAATACGAACAGTTTGGATGTCTAGTAATAGTAGAAATAGAAAATTAATTTTGTGAAAAAAAGCTGAAAAATCAACACCTTAAAATTATACTTACTAATGATAAAATTTTTATACACTTTTTTCCATAACAAATTACAAAAAATTCTACTTGACGCCATCATCAAGGACTTTTTATGTAAATTTTTTCCAATAATGACTGTAAGCATGAAACTTAATAAACATTTAGGCATGAAACTTAATATCACATATGTATAATGTTAATGTATATTGTTTTTGTCGCAAAAAAAATTAAACAAGCGGGCCCCTTAGCTCTGTGGGCCCAGGGAATTATACCCCCCCTCTCGACAGGCCTGACTATACATGATATTATACATCTATATATGTTTTTTTTTTAATTTCATATTAAGTCATTTAAATTTTGGGCACGAACTCACTCTATGTCTAGTGGTTAATATTAAGCCAGGGTTGAATTAAAATGTTGTCTTAGAATATGCGATTTTAAATTCTAAGTTAAGTTTTTTATTATAGGACAATTTAATCTCTATAAACAGACGTTAAATAAAACCATTTTTGATTGGGGTCTTGATTTCGATTAATTTACTATAAGAAGCTCATTCAAAATATAATTTTTTTTTGCCATAATTTTGTTAAAACAACACAATATTGTATTTATTTTTAAAGGAAGGAACAAACATTATACATAAATATTACATACTTTATTTTTGATATGGTTTTTTTATTCTAAAAAAGTTTGTCTCTTAACTTTTTTATTTATAAATAAAAAAATTTTTATTATTCACTTTTATTATATTGCTTAAAAAAGTCCATATTAATTGTTAATATTATATAAGTAATATTTTTAATGTCTTAACATTTTCTTATTTAAAAAATAAGAATAATTCATTAGATATCTTAAAAGTATATCTTAAATTTTGAGACTAAAAAAAAAAGTGTACAGCGGATAATATTATTTTGCATAAAATTCTCTTGAATCGCGATTTTAAAACCTTAAGATTTTAATTTATATTTACATACGCTTTGTGTTTTCAAGAATATTAACATTAAATGGAGTGACGAGGTGGTATTATAAAAAATGAGGCAATAAATTCCGATTGTTACAAAATAGATTATTTTAATTCATTGTTTAATTCATTCAGTTGCAAATATGATCTTTATGGATTTAAAACCAGATAAAATTTAAGTAATTTACCAATTTTATTATAAGAATAATATAAACGTAATATAGTAAGTATATTAATGACATTTTAAGAAGATCATTCAGAAGATCATTGGAAATATTACATATAATCTTTAGTGCAGTGATGGGATTCAAAGTATTCAGTCATCGGATCGCACCGTATCTATTTTTTTATGAGTACAAATCATCAACAAAGCCTTTCTTATATATTTGTACAAGCTTTATATTAACTAGCTTTTGTGTGTCCTACCGGTTCAAAATTTCTAATTAATTTTTGAAACACTGGCTTATATCCAATTGATCAAGGACCAGGACGCTGGCCACAACAACGAAAACAAAAAATTTGTTAAATACGTTTAAATGTTAACTTAGATTATTTGAGTAGATTTCCGTGCAATTCTAATTATTAAATTTTTTTTTATTATGCATATCTTATTTTGTAATCTTTTTCATATCACGTATTTGTAAAAAAAAACAATCTCGCTAAATTTTAGAGAATTGTAAATTATGTACAATGATATATACATAAAAATAACCATCTCCCTAAGAAAATATGTTCGATATACATCATATCCGAATAAAGTTTTTTTTCAATTTGTCTTTTATTAGACATTTTATTCTTTTTTTTTTGACATAATATGCCTAACAAGGCCTAGATAAATTTTTCGATGAAATACATTTGTTTTTACGGAACAAAGCGCGAGCAAGAAAAATTCACTGACATAATTAATTAGGAATCTAAATTAGTTGGAATTTGGAATAGAAGATATATTCTTCAATTAAGTGCATTATGTAATTTATTTTTCGTTTTACGTGCATTTGGCAAGTAAACCGGGCAAGTAAGAACATTTTACTATACACTTCTAGATACTATATTTATATTATATACATAGATTACTTATATACAATATACGTATGCATTTGTCATAAGTGAATTTAATATTTTTCTCTCATTATTTTTCTTATTCACCTAAGAAATTGAATTTATATGTGTTTTTGTACTACAATTACACTTGATTTAAGATAAGTTCTTTGATGGGCGGAGGAGGAGGTACAAGTCAATTTTTATCCGAAATGAAATCAAATTATTGTCGAGGTGAAAAAGTCGTATTACGTGTAAGTAAGTAAGTATAATTAATTCTATATTTTTTTGCAATGAGTCATTTTTAAGATTTTTTTAACAATTCCATGATTAAAAAAATTTATCAAACCTGATAATTTTATTATTGAAGCCTGAGGAGCTTACAAACGATTTGTAAATATAAGATTTGTTTTGTAATTTTCCAATGACGCATTTAGCTTCTTTTTTTAGAACACAATTTATTTAAATTATATTAAATTTTTTTATTTCGTTTTCAGTCTGCACAATTAATTAAACAAGTTTATATAAACCAAAAATAAGGTAAAATTGCGTAAATACTATATTTTTGAATTCAAAAATGAAGAATGAGCGTGTGAAAATGGGTCGTAGAACTCTAAAATAAAATTTATAAAAAAAGCGAGGTTTTGTTGAATTTTATTGTTACTTTTTATTATGATGAGAAAATGAAAAATAATTACTTTAACATTAATATTAACTTGTTTTCAGATTTCAATCATAGTAGTAAAAAGTTAAGTATGAGAAGAAAAATGTTTAGATAAAAAAAAATATTAAAATTCTCATTGACCTAATCAATACAGAACTTGGAACCGCCTTTAATTCTGAAAATATTGTAAAATTCAAATAATAACTTAAAATTGGAATTGCAAAAATATTTGTAATCTATAATGATTCATTTTAATTATAAATGAAAATTAATACAAACTATATTAATACATAAATTTCAGATAACAGAATTTAAGCAAACATAATATATTTTTTAACTTTTTATTTATTAAGTATTTCTTTTATCCTCAGTTGTTATGAATTTATAATGCAATAATTAAAGAATTCAAAATAAAGTGATCGCATTGGAAGTGAATCCAATATAAACCTTTTATGAAGAACCTTGGATTAATAAAATTTTCAAACCGTGAAAATTTATACTTTAATGATTTTGAAACATAATTAATTTTTCATTGCAAAAATTAAATATGAAAATATTATTTGCCAATATTATTAATTTATTAATAATATTAATTATAATATGCATTAATTAAATAATTTATCGAAAATAAATAGATTTTCTAAATTCTTTAACTAATTCATAATTCAATTTGTAATAGTTAAATAAAAAAATGGGTGATTAACTTATTAACTGAGTTAATAATTATAACTTTAAAAAAACAAAAGGTACAATTAACTTAAAGTAAACTTGTTTTCTTTAATGTGTATAGATTTGTCTATATTTTAATAAATTACAGGAAGCTGTAATGTAAGTAATTTGTCTAGAAAACTATTAAGTTAATTCTGATATATATTATTATAGTTAAACGATATAAGTGATGAAAATATAATAATCCTGTGTTATATACAATAAGTATATTTTATCTCCAAATGTATGGAGAACAGTTATATGGTATGTTCTTTATTTTCGATTCAATTTTATTTTAATCTATAGTTATATATATTCATTACATAGATATTCTGTCTGATTACCCAAACAAATTTCATCTTAAACTTCAATTTTCCAAGCATTGTTTCTTAAAAGGTAATTGATTTCTACATGTATGTAAGTCAAATATAAATTTATTTTTTTTTTTTTTCAGAAAAATTTCTTGAAACATACAATTCCACTATTTCTAATATAATTTAGTATCTATTATATGAGTACATAATATTAGTCTTATTATTATACCCATCTATTTTATATTTGAATAAAACTTTTATTGAAAATATTATAGTCCAAAGTTGAATTTATTTTAAATATTTATAAATGTTGGAAGTTCACTTTTCAAATTAGAGAATAATGTCTATATTTATTTTGTAGATTTTTTTTAATAATGTTATTTAATGATAAAACTGATTCATGTCATGATGATTGTGTGTTTTATGGGAGATGTTGAATTATTTGTTTGAACCTGGACTAGTTAGTTTTAATAATTCAGCAGACTGAACTTTTAATTTTGTTTTTCCTTGTCAAAGAAGTTCCATTCTCTGTTTATTTGACATAAAATTCAATGTTTAATCTTAATCTATGACTATAAAAAAAATGAAGGCCTTATTAAATAAAAAATTGTTTTTTTTTTGCTTGTAAAAACATAACATACTTTTGTAGTCATGAATATAATTTTGTAAACTTTTGTTATATTCAAATTTGTATATTGAGTGCCTACCTACCTGAAGTAATTAATTTAACTTTGACCGCGAATTGTGACCTTAAAATTATTGATTTTGACGCGATATATTTTATTTTGAGAATATTTTTTTTATTTTAAACTCTGCATTACAAAATGCATATCGGTATTGTATTTTATTTACAGCAAGTTTGGCAAGTTTTTAATCAAGACCCTAAAGAAAAAAAAAAAACGTATTTTTTCTAATTAGTTTTTTTTTTTAAAGTTGATTCTTCTTTCACATACAAAGCATGTTTTTAATTTATGAACATACGGTTTAAGTGTTCATAAAATTTTCTTATTTTTACGTAGAAATATTTTCATTTCGTATTGCTAAACTAGTCGCCGACGAGGTTAATATGATATCGCTTTTTTTAATTACATTAAATTACCTTCTTTTGAAAGCTAACAGATATTCATCTTAAATCTTAGTTTTATCTTTTTTAAGGGACCTTCATTAAATTTTCACAAATGATGCAATATTTTACTGAAAATTTTTCTAAAAAAATAAATAAAATCTGAAAATTAATTTAAACTTCTAAAATGATGCAGTTGATGATGTTCGCTTAAATACATTTAAAGACATTTAAATGTCTATAATTTGTTTTAATGATGAACAAAGGAGTTATAACATGATAATTGATTTAATATTTTTTTAATAAAATAATATTGAATTCATCTAATTTAAAATTTTATATTTTATTTTAATCAAACTTATCGTCTACAATAAATAAAACGCGAGATATGTATCGGAAATTTAAATTAAAATTATATTAATCTTCAGTATGAATTCATTAAAGTAAAATATCGTCTACTCAAGAATCAAGCTTTTCTTTTCACTTATTTTATTTAGGGCTTTAAGCCTTGCACTAATAAGCAATTTATCACACGAAACTAATTTTATATCTATGAGTTTTTCTAACATAATTGGGTAATACCATCTTAAATTTCTTGGTCAAAGTTTTTAAAATTTTATTTTAAATTTTAGTAAAAATTTCATTGATATAAAAATTATTATATTTGCTATCATTATTATACTGTTATTTAATGTATAATTTAATAATGTATTTTAAATTTATTAATTAAAGTTTATTAGAATAAAGAAAAAAAAAAAAACGAAAATTAGAAACTTTTAATCACAGATCTGAAGGTCTTCAAATTGCAAAATTACATACACAGAAATTATAATTTTAGTATAAGTTAAGTATATTGTATAATTATAATCTTGTTTGTATTATTATATTATGTATTTGTAAATGCGAATAAGTTAAATTTTTATAATATAATGCAGTTTTGTTTATAAACGCAATTTTTTGTTTTTATAATGAGTTTTATTTATAATTTTTTTTTATTTGTAAATAAAATTCAGGTAAAATATTTTTTTTTTTTTAACTAAAAATAGTTGACTTTTTTTGTAAATAAAATAAAAAAAAAGGTTTATGTGTTTTTTTTAAACAAAAAACCCAATTGTACGTCAATATCAAATATTTACTTATAATTGAATAGTAAACAACTGATTAATTCACTAATTCATAAAAAAAAATGTTGTGCTAAATTATTTAATAATTTTAAGAAGAAAAAAATCAATGTGCGTTTGATGATTTTAATTTCTATGGTTGAAAAGATTATGTTAATATGAGGCATAGAAACCGGCTAAAATTGTTTTATGAAAACAGGAAAAAAATTGGAATATACCTTCATGTTTTTATGTTTTATTAATTTATGCCCTTTATATTCGTTTTAAATATAGTTACGTACATAAAAATTTTGATTCAAAATTATTAATTTATAAACAACAAATTTGTTATTTAAAAATGAGATTTAGAACAAAATCTATCATTTCTCATTTTGGAATGAAAAAGAAACATCAAAAATTTTATTTTTTTAACCTTGACGTAAATATTTAAAATTTTTAAAGTTTATATACGTTGGAACTAAGTAAAAATCACGGAACTGCAAAATCTTACGTTTGAGAAAAATAGATTTAAAGTTTTTAAAATTTCGTTATATCGGCTGAGAAAATGTTTGCTGTATGAATGTTATCCAAATTTCATATTTATATCGTATTGTAGACTCTTACTTATAACGATTGCTGTAGTCTGTTATTTTGTATCTATATTTAGAGTTGTTCGAACTTTTATTTATATTTATATTTTCTTAAAACTATAAAAAACTATAAAAAACTACATTTTGGAAACATTTTCTAAGTCAACGATAATTATGTATATTTCAGATTCAGTAAATTTCAATTTCTCAATACAATACAAATTTGTAATTTTTAAAGTTAAATGATGTTAACATATTTTTCAAAAAATCACAAAAGTTATTTGCTGTAAGATAAAAGTATTTATACAAAATTTTCTAAATTTAAAAAAAAATTGTAATAAAAGCTAAATTATTAATCTATCAGTTATAGTATAAAGTGGTTTTACTTAATTTTGTTTACTTTATATAATAGAGTTGATTTATGCTTCGGAAAAAAATTCGATATAAAAATTCTAGCATTTATTAAAATTCCATAGCCAAATTTATTTAAAAAAAAAAACTTATTATTATTTATTATTTAATTTTTTTTAACGAATCGATTTCTATACTTTTTTTTTCACTTAAATTTTAATTGTACTTAGCAATCATAAAACTGCAAAATCATATCTTTTGAACTGTTCTAATACTAAGATTTAAGCTTTCTTTCTAAATAATTACCTACTAAGTAAGTATTTTTTTTTAAGTTATTTAAATCTCAATAAATTTTGCCGCGAAAATTAACTTATTCAAAAAAAATTTCACTGTCATTGCCATCACCGACTTTATAATTATTACCATTATTATTATGATTATATAAATAAGTTAAATTTTTCTAATCATACAGTAATTTTATTCAAAAAAGCTTTTCTTAACAAAAAAAAAAAAAATAAATAAAGCTTCGCATTTTTAAGATAAATTTGGCATGAAAATAAACTTGTTTCATAATACATAAAAAATTATTAACCTGAAATCTACATAAACAGTTGATTAGCATTAATTTAACATTAAATATCGGACAAAATATTGAGAACATAACATTGAACATGAAGACCATATTATTTGTTATGTAAGGAAAACCAGTCTTATCAATATACTTATATATTTACTTTAAAGGAAAACCAGTCTTATCAATATACTTATATATTTACTTTAATTTATCGTATAAAACATACATTTTATGCATTATTTATATTTATATTTCAACATATATGTATTAGAAGAAATTTACGCGCATAATATATTTAAAAAAAATTAAATGATGCACACAAAAATTTTATAGATATTGAAAATGAATTCTAAATGTTATTCCTAAAAATTAGAAAAAACACCGATTTGTCTGTATTAAAGACTACACAAATAATTCGACTAAAATAAAAAATACATTTTAAAAAAATGTGTGTAGCTTAAAAATTTTATAAATTTTCCATTGACAGAGGTTTCATCCCAATCGGTTTATTGGTCCAGAACTTTATAAGTTACATACACAAAATATTAAAATATTTTTTCAAATATTAACTAACATTTTTTATAATTGTGTCAAACTTAATATCTCATATTCGATATTATTTTTTTTGGAGTCATGATTTTTTTGAATGCTATATGACAGGCCTGCCCATCCTTTTTGTACTAAAGTTCGACTTTTTTTAATCCAACTACATCGAGATCTACCCATATACAAAAAAATTTGATTGGTATAACTTGAGTTTATTTCATTTCAATTTAAAATAAGAAAAAATTGACACAAAACAAGTCAAAACAAATGTAAATTATCAATTAAAAAATTTATCAATCAAAAAATATAATTTTATTTAAAATTAAATAAAAAATATAACTTCATTCATCGTGATAATGGTAGATTTTAGTTTTCTTTGCAACGCTCACGATTAGGGCTGGGAAAACTTAAAAAAACTTTGTACAGAAACAATAAAATAAGTAATTCAAAATTTAAATAATATAATTACCAAAATAAAATAAGTAGTTGGTCACGTGAATTCTAAATCGGAACTAAAATATTCAAACAAATTTGAGTCAAATTCAAATAAATCGCTAGAATTCAGTCATTTTGAAGATTTCTCATACTTAAAATAGGCAAGTAAAATAAAATTTAAAATAAGTTACCTAAGAGTCTGTTCACTTATTAGCAATTATGTATTTGAAAAATTTTGGGTTCACAAAATTTTTTTTTTTTTAACATTTTTAGTCTGTAGTATAAGATCGACCCAAATTCGTGTCGAGATCGACTGGTAGATCGCGATCGCCTGGTTGGGCAGCCCTGCTATATGTAGTTTAATTCTTTTTAAATACAAGTCGGTACAATTTTTACGTTCAATTCTGATGAACTTGTTTTCAAAAATAAAAGTTCACTTTTTTTTTTCAATTGAAGTTTTATTACTAATTGCAAATAATTTAGAAAAATATTTATTTTGATGCTATTATTTTAATTTGAAAATAAATATTTACTAACCTTTTGAATTTATATAGTTTTATATATTAAATCTATCAAATTCCACGTAATTTACATAAAATTTGATTTCGTATGAAAATTGAATAAATAGATATCTAATATACGTACGTACATATTTATTATTCTTTTGGACTTTGTAATAAGTAAAATTATCAACATTTTTAGTTACAAGCTTATAATTAATTTATTTTACGTCACAAAAGTTTTAAAATGCATGAACAAGAGTAAAATAAAAATAATAATTCTTCTCGAGATCTATCTTAGATCTATCTTCATCCATTTATAATACGAAAAATAAAAAAATTTAAAAAAGCAAAAAAGCATCATTCAAGTGAACATAATAGTATACTTACTTTTAAAAATATACAATGCAGAAAAAGTGTTTTTAAGTCATTTCACAAAAAAAAAAAACAAGTTTTATTTTCATTGCAAGCAATTGAAGATTTTATCCAAATATTTACTTATAATACACTAAGTTTCTTATATGATTGAAAGTATAATCAATGTACAAGGGGAGAATAGTTTTTATAAAATTTTTCCATCTCGGAGAAAATTAGAATTCATATATTAAATTAATCTTGTTCATAACAAGAATGCAATTTGCGAAAATATCAGCTTTCATTGAAAAAGTAAACCTATAAAGTTTTTTCTTCTGGGACTCACCTTCACAGGTATATTGTGAAAGACAATAAATTTATTCTTCAAATTTATTCTTCGATCTTAAGTTATTTTATTCCGGAAGTTAAAGAGAATTAAAAAAATTATAAAAAATTTAAAAAAGAACCTTCAATTAAATAACTAAATATTCAGGTTTATTACTTTCACAGTAAATATGAACATAAGTAGTCTGATGTTTCCAAACATGTTAATGCTGTTAAAAATATTATATTTTTTTCCTGATTTATTTTGGATGCTTTTGCAGAGTGGAACCGATGCAATATGACAAAAAAAAAATTTTTTGTCTACGTATAGGCATACATCTACAGGTGGAATGTTATAACTAGTATTCCATGTCATTGCGCTAATAATCAAGAAGATATCTTAAAAACTCTATTTTTTATAATAGTTTATGAAAGTTGTTGACAAAAAAAAAGCATTATACTTTTGAATGACAGGTTTATTGGGAAAATTTATTACCAAGCATATAACTTATGATAACTTATGATTCATCAAAAGCCCTTGGATTTTGTCTATGTTCAAAAGAAAATATTATCTGTATAATAACCGCTAATCAGCATATTATTCCTGTGCTAATATTTTTTTTAAAGTAAATTTACATACAATGAATATAAAATCAAACAAGGTAAATCAATTTATTTAACTACAAATTTCAAAATTAATTATTTAAGAGACTAAAAAATTTGTATACAGAATTTACTTAAGTTCGTAGCTTAAAGAATTGCATATACATAAATATTATTTTTAATATCTTGGCGATTTAGAAACCAATTTAATGCAATTTTTATAACATAGTATACAAAAAGCTTGAACCCCAAAAATTTTCAGCTCAGAATGAACAAAAATTTCTTGCAAATTAAAAAAAATTCAAATAATTTATATTTTTATATATTCACGTTAACAGAATATCTTTTTTATTATGCCACTCCTCTATAGTTGCAAAAAAAAACAAAAAATACACCTACGCTATCGTCTAAAATTGGAAATTTAAAAAGATACAACTCAAAAATATCTTTTCATATAAAGTCTTCTGGCCAATATTAATTATTTTGTAAATTTATTTCAAAATATTTACAACAATCTTTTAAGCTATTTATGTGAAATCAAAAACACTTCAAAATCGATCAAAGATCAAATATAAACAAGTTATATATTTATATAGAATAATTTAACAAAAGTCATTGTCATTAAAAAAAAAAAAATATGACAAAAACTTGACTTACATTATAAAATTTATATAAAACTATTAAAACACGATGTAATTAAAGATATAATTTATACTTGGAGAATATAGTAAAAAAAAAAAAAAAAATTAAAAATTCAAGTTATTAAAAACTATAATTTCTTCTTTTTTTTTTTCCATATATGTATATTATAATAATATAGTTAGTTACTATTATATAAAAATTATTAATAACCTGTGTTGCAATTCTTTCTTTTTCAAGAATATATATTTTTTTTTTATATTATTTTACTAATTTAGATCTTATCAATATAAAAACAATAATAATTTTCACTTTCATAAAAGAAGAATAAAATTTTTACGTTTTAGCAGCACACGTTAATGAATAAAATTTATTAAATAAAAAAATAAAATAAAAATAAAATTTTTATATTATTTTTTATTAAAACTGGTAAAAAAAAATTTTGTTTTAGAGGTCAAATCTTTACTTAAATAAGAGAATAAAAATTTTAAGCTTTTTTGTTTTTTTGAATTAATAATTAATTTAATATTTTATTTTTATGAAATAATTATTTTTAATTAAAAATCAAAAATAAAATGAATTTTGTTTTTTATTTTACTCATTCAATGATCTTATTATAATGTTAGAAAAAAAATAATGAGTTTTTATATTGAAGTTCTTTTTTGTTTACTAAATATTTACTTTTGTTTTTTTTTTTAATGTGTATCTATTAGTAATCCGCAATCAAGACTTAACAGCTTGATGTTAAAAATTAAACTAAAATCTTTTAGTTAAAAAGAAAATTATTAATAAAAAAAAAAAAGTTTTATATACTTGTTCGATTTTTCTTTCAAGATTTTTTTGGTTTATTTTGTTAAAAAATAAAGCTTTAAAAAAAAAATAATATAGGTATATGTACCTGGATTATAGAATAGTAGTTAATAAACAATAAAGTTGACCTTTTTTTTTTTTGTAACCGTAATGGTAGCAAGTTAAAAATAATTATTTATAACATATTTACCTAAATTTAAATTTCAATATTTTTAATTTTTTTCTATTATTATTTGGCATATTTTTATCTGCAATATTTTTACAAATAATGTAGACTTAGAGGTGTGTACCTGAATTATTTGTGATGTTAAAAACAATAATTAAATTTTGATTTAAAAATATTAAACTGGTATAATAAGACCGCTGTCCTTGAATACAACGGATCTTTGTATTAAATTAACTATCTCCTTCGAAACTGCTGGATTCAATTTAACCGCCCAAGAAGGGAATGACGGCGAGTATCTACGCAACTGACCCACAGAGTATCAAATTTTATTAAAAACAAAACTAGTCGATTGGTTCCGAAAATGATGCACACAAAATATTTCCAACAATAGCGATTTAGCTACTTAAAAATTATAGTTATGTTATATAAATATATAATTTAAATAAATAAAATTATAGTTAAAATTATTGATATTTAAAATTGCAAATATTGTATCTAGATTAATTTTTGATAAAAACAATTTAAGTGATAGAAATCAGGCAAGTTATAAGCCCAGTATGAGTGTAAATTTTAGATTTACTAGCTCTTGTTTTTTTCACTTAAAGTTGAAGCTTCACTTAAACTTCTAAAGAGTAATAATAAACTCTAAAGGTCTAAACTCTAAATAAAATTTCTCATATTTCTTTACATCGAGTACAAAAGGAGTGGGGCTGGGGCGATTCAAAGAAGTGACACCAGAAAAACTGAAATTTATTCAATTGAAATATTATGAGTAAATAATTGAGAAATATGTAATTGTATTGGTGTGCGATTATTCTTTTCTTTTATTTTACTTGAAAATATCTTCATGAAAGTTAACATTTATATATATATTTATAATTCTCAAAGCATAAGGTAAGGTTAATTGAGAGTGTACCTATAGAATTGAACAAGATTTACGGTTTTTCTTATTTTGTTGGAAACTGGAAGTAGTTATTTAATATGAAATTTAAGAAGTTTTTGCTATATGTTTTCTATTAAAGAAAATTTAATGCTAATATTTTTAATCTTAACCTGTTAACCATTAAAGTTTTGATGATAGAGAAGATGATATAACGAAGTCTGCATTATCTAAGTTATTTGTTATTGGTTTTTTGTCTCCAGCTTTCAATTAATACTTATTTAGCAAAAGTGAACTGCTGAAGCTGTGACAACTGAAAGCTTTAAATTGAGTTAGGTAGCTCGGGCAGAAGATATAAGATTTTCTTTGCATTTGGTACTATTGGGACTATATAATTGATCTTAAGAAAGATTAGCTAAGAGCATGATACTTAAGCTTTATAGATACACGAAATGTTTTTTTTTTTATTTTATGCAATTCAATAAATAAATAAAAATTAGAAAAGTTTAGTATACTTCAAAATTTTGATAAGGATTAGTTCGATTGCAAATTGAAACAATTAAAATTAAATTATTATTGATTGGTTAAACTCAACATTTTTTTAGTTAAATTGCTAAATAAAAATAAGTGCTTGTGAATTATTGTGGATTTAAATAAAAACGACTTTTTCTTTTTGAAATTTGCACATACTTATTTTATTAAAATTTCCTAAAACGGGAAATTTTTATTTGCTGAATAATATTTACTATGGTATATTATTATAAAATAATAGCATACACAATAGTAAATAGAAAAATATTCGTTATTAACTGTTTTTTACTGTTAATAATTGAAAAAGATTATGATATCGAAGTTAAATAAATGATCTCTTATCGTTTCTAGATTTCCTCATGCCTGAGGTCTTTTTTTAGCTTAAACTTTCAAAAAATAACATTTATAATTTCGTAATTTCGTATTTTAGATTTTTACTTAATTTTGTAGTTAATGTATTTTATTTTAGTAATGGAAGTCAAAATCATGATCTTAAAATTGTAGAGCTGACAAACTGAATTTTATTATTTTCATTTTATAATGAACTTCAGAGAAACAAAACATTCTTGAATTATAAAAACGTCAAAAATTTATCAATCCCTTCTCTGCTGACAATTATGCACTTATTCATAATAATCTATAATAGTAAAGTAATGTATGCTTGTGTTCGTAAAAAAACTTTATTTCTTATTCTAATTATAGCTTTTTATTAACAAAAATGATGTTCCGAAAATTTAAAAAAGGAGATAGCTTAAAAAACGGTTCATTATCCGGTCGCAGAAATTAACATAATAATATTGAAATTAATTAGTATAATATTTAAAAATTAATAATCCACTTTCTCGTTATTTGAAATCAAATTTGATCTCGGAGCCGTATCTAGAGTTTGCGGCGCCTATGGCAAACATTTAAAATGGCACCTACTATCTCATCTATCAAACAAAAAATTAACTTCCAATTTTTAATTTTGATCTCTTTTAAATGTTATTATATGAAAAAAATACAACATTAATTATTTATTAATTCAACATAAGTTATGTTACATAACTATTCAATTTGAAATTAATACATTTGTTAATTTGAAACAAATGCAATAATTTCAACAAATTCAACGCTTAGATTTTTTTTTTATTTTAATTTAATTTTTCTTGCTTTAATGTTTGTTAATTCGTTGATTACTTATTTCATCAAAATTTGCTTCTTCAAACATATCAAATATCATATTCGATTGACAATATAGCTAATCCACTTAAGGGATCATTGTTGAAGGCATGTAATTTTTAATGAGCTTAAGTTTGCTAAAACTTCTATCTCACTAGCTAGCCACAGTTAATGGAAGTGTTAGAAAAATTCGTAAAACAACATAAATATTTGGAAATGTTTCACACAAATCAAGTGCAACAATTTCCTTAAAATTTCAAAATGATGTAAACTGTTTAAATTTTTAAACAGCACCGAACTTTGAAATTTAAAGCATTTGATTTCATTCAGCATCTCACCGGAATCCAAATCTGAATACTCCAAACAAAGATCTTTCACTGCTTTATTTAATTCCATCATGGATCTAGACATTAACTTTTCTCCCAACAAAAATTTAAATAATTTTCAAATAATTTAGCAAATTAATAATAATTAATTTTGAAGAAAATTACGTAAATTTACTAGAATTTTGAAATCATGTTTACTAAGTAAAAAGTTTTTAAAATTTGAAAAATGTAAAATGAATAGCGCCTTTTTAACCAGGACCCTATGGCCGGGGCCATGTTTGCCATACCCTAGTTACGGCTCTGATTGATCTCGAACTCGAACTCCCATGTACTCGTACCTAATTTTTAATAAATTTTGATAATTTATTAAACATGCTTTTTAGGAAACATTTTTTTTTATTTCTTCTAGATTTATAATTTTAATAAATACATAATATTTAGGTTTACAATATAGTGAGTTTTTATAATTTTAATTTATATTTCACATACATATATTTTATAATTTATAGCTTAAAATAAATAATATGTCTAATATCTTAGTTATAGAGTAATGATCTAACCGCTAATGCATAAAGAAACGATCTAATGAATTTTCGTATATTTTTTATCTCATTTACACGTTATGCTGTAGATGTAGATTATGTAATAATATAATTAAAAAAAAAAATATTAACTTCAAAAATGTAAAAATGTATATGTGATATTTATTAATGTTGCTACTAATTCTTATGACAAATTGTTTTTTCCAGTTATTTAAATATCTATAAATTGGGCTATATCAAAAGACATTTGGGTCGCTTATGTATCGAATATCAACTATTTGGCGTGTAAGTTCCGATCCATAGCAAAAATTGAATTTTTGGAAAAAGAAGAATATTCATGAAATTATGTTGATATTTTCGTTTTGAAATAAAGAAATTTTTTTATTCATTACACACTAAAAAAAAAATGCAATGAAATGGATGAATCAATAGTCCGAATATTTGAAGTTAATTATAGTGGGTGAAATTTTTATTTTTCGAAATTTCTTTAAACTTTGGCACCACTTGGAATAGGTGGAGGAGGCACATCTGGAACGTCACTATTTTTGTTTTCACTTTGATTGATAACACTGCCTAAAGAATTTAATTGCTTAGGCTCCAACTCTTCCGGAACTATTCGAGGTTCTGTCGATTCGTTAAGTTCTTTGGCATTTTCGGGTCGTGATGTTTTCTTTGTCGGTGTAGTCGAAGAAGACGGTCTGCGCTTTTTAGTTTGCTTTGGTGCTTGCTTCACTCCAAAAGTATGTTGAGGAAAGTATCCATAGTGTGGTAGTAGTTGTTGTGGTTGCTGTGGTTGCTGTGGGTATTGTGAAGGTTGTTGTTGAGAAAATGATCCATCAAATATTAGTGGATAATTATTATTATTATTGTAGTTGAATGGTTGTAAATTAAATGGAATATCCTGTTGTAATGGAACTAAGTTTGGTGGTAAACCATACTCATTTAATGGTATAGATGGTTGTTGTGGAAATGAAGGTGATTGTTGGGGAAATAAATGTGGTTGTTGCGGAAATGAAGGTGATGGTTGAGGAAATGAAGGTGGGATTTGTTGAAATGTTGGGGCTCCTTGTTGAAAAGAAGGTTGTCCTGGTTGAAATGGGAGTGCTCCTTGTTGAAATGGAGGTTGCCCTTGTTGAAATGGAGGTTGCCCTTGTTGAAATGAAAGTGGCTGTCCTGATTGAAACGGAATTTGTCCCTGTGCGGTAGGTGAAAAAAGAAGATTATCTTGTTTAGCAGTTGGCGCTGACGGTGGTTGATTTTGTTCATTAAATTTTTTATGTGGTTGTTCTTGTTTCTGTCTCTGATTATTTTGGCGTTTTAAATCATTCGATGGAATGCTATAATCAATAGGGAGTGGATGTTCTGAGCCTTGAGAAGGTGGTGGATTAAAGGGTTCCTAGAAATATAAATATTATTAATAATTATGCTTTATAAACGTGTTTTCATATATTAAATTGTATTTTTGAATTACTTGTTCTGGAGTTAGAAATTGGGGTTGAAATTCTTGTTGAAGCTGTGGTTGATGTATCCGGAAACCATCATGAGGTGCAAAGTTTCGTATTAATGGCGGACCATAAAAGCCGTATGGGTGATACGGCCCAAAAGGAAGATGTGCAATTCCTGTTTCATGCAATGTCGGTTGAATTACAGGAAATGCCCTGCTTGGAGTTAAGTTCTCGTCCGTTGTTATCAAAGCATTATACACTTTGGGTGTTCTCCTTAGAGTTGTTGCCGAATTGGAATAATCGAATATTACAAAAAGTATAATAATTGCCTGAAAAAATATAATGTTACTATACATATAGATAGGAAATAAAAATTCTTTAAAGTTATTTAAGTTTATAAAATATAGATTGACACACATTTATATGAACATATAATATAGCAAAGCATACTAAATAGACGTATATATGTTTATTTTTTAATATGCTAGTTCACCATGGCTTATCAGTTCTTTTTCCATTTGATTGGTAACGGTATTAAATTTAAAAATGTGCATAATGGGTGTGGTATAAAAGTTGATTTCATGTGCAATTGTTCTTAATAAAAATATTTATCTAATGACTATTGCGATATTATCTCAATAGTTATTGGAATTTATTTTAAAATTAAGAAAAAATTTGCATTTTAATTGGCTTAGAATTATGTTCCGGAAACAGTACGTATAGTTTTATGAAAAAGTTTTTCGAATTATCAAAGGATATAAAAGTACTATAATATGCCAATAGTTAATTTTGTTAATGCTTTAGTTAATAATTATAAAATTGAGTTTTAAGTGATTTGAATTAAGCCGCGCCAATGCTATTAGTCTAGTAAGCCGTAAACATTACAAAAACATTCCGAATGGCGTAAGAACGTTAAAATCTGGATAGACCACTAGATACAAAATGGCGCAAATTAGGAAGAAATTTTCAAAATTGCTCAAGATAGAGTACATTTGTAGTATTTAGGAATTGTAATGTACATATTTAAGGGAATGTATAAATTTAATGTTTTAAATTAGAAAAAAAAATCACATTATATTTAAGAATAATAATTCTAAATCTTCTCTCTAGCAACACATTGAGGATAATTTTCTGTGTTATTGTAGGCAGAAAAGCAATTTAGTATTTAAGTATTTTAAATTAAGATCTTTATTTTTTTGTAATTAGTGTCTCCGCAAGCTTCAACTTTCAGTTTTTTAGTTCAGCTCACAAGTTCAAAATATTTATTTACAAGAAGCTGTGAATACATATAATGCAAACTTTTCTTTTTACATAATTGAATAAATCATAATATATAATATGCAAATAATAATAATAAAAGTTTGCATTACATATCTTGAAAAACAAGTGTCCACCTACCAATTAATATTTTTATATAGTTTAATGTAATAATTTATTTTATTAGTGTTAATGGTATTAATCATTATTTAAGATTAAATCAAATTTAATGCGTCTATCTTGATGTTAATTTATTATTTTTCCCCACAAAAAAAATTAACATGGCGCTGCGCATTGATGAAAAGTTAATAAATTATATTTAAAGTTATGTAAAAATTATCTTATTTCTAATTGTCGAAAAATGTTAAATACAGTTTAAGAAGTTAAACATAAAAATAATTCAATATTTCTTAAATCATTGTCAAAATAAAATACATTTAATACATAAATTTCATTAAATAAATTCTAAACATCGACAATTGAGCTTGAAGAGATTATTGA
Source organism: Hybos culiciformis (assembly GCA_964007475.1). Lineage (NCBI taxonomy): Eukaryota > Metazoa > Arthropoda > Insecta > Diptera > Hybotidae > Hybos > Hybos culiciformis. Next base: position 19,674,513 of record OZ023273.1, on the reverse strand, counting down.
TTTGACGTAATAGTGACTCGATGTATGTTGAATTTAATTTTTTAATTGTATGATAATTTATTAATAAATTGAATTTTCAGGTATTGGTTACGCATTTACATTCGGAAAATAATTAAAATCTTTTAATTTCAGTGAACAAAATTCTTACATTTATTGGAGATTAATTTATATCATTAAACAGATTCTTTAGCGTTATAAATAACAAAAAATCCATAAAATTAAGGAAACATATTTGAGAAGGAAAATTTTTTATAATATACCTACATATGCATATAATTTGCTACCTAAATCTTTCTATTGATCGCTACTTAACTATAATAAAAAAAAATGGTTTAAAAAATTTAAATAAAGTTAAAAAGAAAAACTCTTTCTGGTTCATATTAATATATGATTGAAATTCTAGTTAATAAAATTAAAAACATTAATGTTTATAACTACTGTGCTGATTTTTTTTAATAGATATATTATGTACAGTACACATTGTTCTTTTTTCTTTTATATCTTGATCTTTATTATAACTTGTTTTTCATAAATAATGTCTATTAAATAAATTAAGTATTTACAGGTGTTAAAAATTTTCATATTCAAAAATCTTAATAACATTTACAATCATAACTGAAACATAAAATTTATAATTGATTTGTTTGTGGTCAATGAGTTTTTTGTAAATGCATAACTAATGATTTTAGTATATTATTCTTTCAATAACCGTTTTTAGTGTTTTAATATGTTTTCAGGATTATTATTATTTTTTATATTTATTAAGTAGGTATTATTATGTATGCTATAAATAATGCGTATGTACCTAAAACTTCATATACTATTGTTGTGCTATCCTATACCTTTTATTCTTTTAATTGAACATCAACGTAGTATTAATTCTTTTAGAAAGAGATTATGGTATGAATTATTTGGCCTTAATAAGTAGAAGGGTTAAAACTAAGATAAATTTGATTTTAACATCAATTAGTCGGATTGTTTAGAATTACTTCCTAAACGAAATTATGAAATAAATTCTTTACACCATAGCATTTCGCATAATATTAAAATTTGTCTGCAAAAAATGTCATGCAAGTGTTATAGTTTGTACTTGATTGAACAAAATTCAAATTTCAGCATATATAATTTTCATATATATTTAATTTCGTGGTAATTTTCGAGTTTTATATCTATGCATTATTTTGAAATAATAGATTTTAATTTGGATTTTTTCAAAAGCTGCAATTCGGTTTTTGAGCGAAATTAAGTTCATTATGCTAAATATACATACATTATGGCATCAACAACGAAATATAATAAATATACATATATGAAAACAATGCACGATTATGATTTATTTCGGCGAAAAATCGAATATCAGTAATTGGAAAAAATCTGAATTGAATTATTTAAAGTATATAATGTATAATTATTTAGTTATTATAATTATTAAAAACGATAAATTATAAAAAATATTTAAATGGGCAAGTAATACAGATCTGGGTTCTTGACAATTAACCAATAATAATTTTTTTTTTCATTTCATTTACCACATTCATATTTCAATGTCACAAAGTTTACTTAAACTTACATAAACCTATTCCATACATATATTAAGATCACACCTATAATATGTAACCCACCCAATAAAACAAAATTATTTTGTTTAATTTTCTTAAAACTTTATCGTGAGAACAAATAAATATTGACGAAGCCACAATTGTTTTGGACAAAATATAATATTTTTTAATTATATTATTATTACAAATATTGTAAACTGTTAAAATCTTTAATTTGAGGTTTCTTTTGGGTCAAGTTTTGTTTCAAATTCATGGGAAGCATACCTTTAAAATAATTTTTCATTTCATTAAACTAAAAATATATCTGTTGATAATACAGAAATATATATATATATATATTTTATAAATTCTTTTAAGTAAATTTATTAAATAGTTCCAATGGTTAGTAGCTAGTACTAAAATCAAATGAATTGTTTAAAGCAGGTTTATGCCTTAGCTCTTTTGTTGTTGAATTAACTTTAGTAAATGAAAAAGTAAGTATTTAAAACTTTATTCAGTTTCGAATTGGTAAGCTTTAAACTTATCTACAGTACTCATGTTATAGGTATTAAAGAATTGGATTAAAGAACATAACATTTATAATTTGTATTAATTTAAATGTTATAAAAATATGAGGTTATATATTTTTCTTAATAATAATAACAATAATAATATAATCTTTATTATACATTCAAATTTTAAATGTTCTAGAAATTATTTACAATGTTCAGTTTTCAAATATTAGAAATGTTTTCTAACATAGCAACAATATTTTATATAACTAAAACTATAATGTGTGGAAAATTAATTATTAAAAAGACATCGTGTAACGACGAAAATAAAAACCTCATTTGAATTAAAATTATAACTAAAACTTGTAGTCTAATCATTTCAATATCTTGATTTTATAAGTTCATACAAAAACATAAAAAAAATATATGTATTAAGAATCAATAAAATTTATACATATGTAACGAAAACAATTTATTATAGTTATAGTTATCTTACTTTATTCCATAATTGCTTTTATTGAAGAAAAGCATAACAAAATTTAGTAGATAATGGTAAATTTATAAATCTTTTTAAACAAGAAAAGTTTCGTTTATTTTGAAAAGGGGTTCTCTAATTGTTGGTGAAAAAGAAAAAAACCAGAAGATAACATAAAGAAATTTGGAATTCGAAAGTATTGATCAAAGATTTAAAAATAATGTATATACACACCAGTTTTTATGTTGTCACAAAAAAGTAAATTTATTATTTTTATTAATAATGATTTATATTTCGTTACTTTATACTTTACACCTTAAGTAGGTATTAAGAAAAGTTCAGGGTTTAAGTTCTATAATTTTTTATTTTAAACATAATTTTTTCGTGAAATTTACTGTATTCATTTAAACTATTACCTATATGAATTCCGATAAAAATTGGTATATAGATGTCGATTGAAGGAACCAAAAAAAAAGTTAAGCCTCCGATTGTGCAGCAAGGATTCGAACTTGGGACCGATAGTGGACTTCGACGTAAATTTGAGCAAGGATGGAGATCGATTTTACAAAAAATTCACATAAAATATTTTAAACCGAAATGTTTAAAACGGGCCACATATTTCATTTATGATGTATACTGTTCTATATTTTGTATTACAAGAAGTATTGTAAGAAATAATAATTTTTTCCCCGCTTTAAATTATTTCGTTTATTTTTGTTAATTCACGTGTTGCTGTTGAATAATTTTGAAATATGTTTTTATTCTATACGTAATCATTGACATTTAGCCATCGTCGAAATTGTTTGGGTATTTACATTTTTACGAAAATTTTCTCCTATACATGCTACGTGACATTGAATTTTAAATATAATTAAAATTAAATATTGAATTGAAAAAAAAAATGAACATAATTTTTGTTAATTTTTCATATAAGCTAAAGTTAATGTTAAGCGCATATAGTTTGTAAATATTTATTAGTATATGTTCAGTGATTTAAATAGGATGAAATCGTAAAAAATTCTATGATGAAGAACTATAGCTTGCTAAAGAAGTAATTTTTGAAAAGAAGCATTTGCTACAAATATAGAAGAATTAACTCTGACTAACTTAAAGTGGTAAATGAACTTTGTAGAAAGTATATTTTAAATAAAGTTTTTTCTTCGTTATTTTTGTTTTCTGTCTATTTGTGGTAAGTAATGCTACATTTCAAATTTTTAACCACAATTTAAAAGTTTAAAATTTTGAACGTAAAAATATTTCCTAAAAAACCCGGATGCGTAATCCAATACAGATTTTTCCCGAGTTATATTTCCGCATAAACATACCAATTTATTTAAACCCGGATAAAAAAGATTATGATAATAAAATATAAATAGTATATTGTTTTATATGCATACATCATATATACAAATTGTACATTATTTTTAATTATATATTCATATGTATAACAACTAACAAGTATGCGTTTTTTACAATTCATTTTTATAATAATCAGCTTAGTGTCAATGATAAACATAATTTCTTAGTATTCTCTTATAACATTTGAAATTGTATCATTTTTTATTATGATTAAAATATACTATATGTACACGTCATATTGAAAAGTAATATTGAACTTTTGTTTTTGTTTAATAATATTCGATTACGAAAAATGTTACTTATGCGATTTCTTTGATTGTTGTGTAGTGTTATGTAATACAAAAATGTATATATTGTCCAAATTTTATTAATTGACACTAACTAATTATTTAATAATGTAGTTAGTCAGTGAGTCTGGAGTGTATAATGTTTATGACGCCAAAATTAATTTAAAAATTTATTTTCTTGTAGAATTATGTAAATTAAATAAATGAAGTAATAAAAGTCGTGTCAACTTTCTCCCTCCAAAATTCATATTTATGTAAGCATGTTTATTTATATTATTATTGATGAAACAATAATTTATTATATATAGAATATACACTACGTAGTAGATAGTATGTACTAACGGGGTAGTTTCATAAATGATGATCTATTTATTCTATTTAGGATCTTAATATTAAAAAAAATTATTTTCCTTCGTTCCATTACTCTATTGATTATAACTGCAGATACGTAATTTTACTTTAAACAAATTTCTTGTGCTATGGAAGGAATTTTTCGACACTATTATTTTCATTTATTAGAACAATGTTTATAAAATAATTTTTAAGTCTTAATGGTCGAACAAATACTTCCCTTCAAACCGCTTTTAAAATGTTTATTTCAATTTGTAAAAAAAATATTTTTTTGTAATATTCTTTGTACATATATATTTATAATGGTTATGAAAATGTTTTGTAATTAAAATTTGATTATGTCAAAATGTAAAATGATAAATAATGATTTAAATTATAAGAATTATTATCAGTGGTTAATTTATCAACAATATTGATAAATGAATAAAATTAATTTATTGCATTTTAATACTCAACTTTATAGTTGATACTAAGCTCGTAGGTAACTTTATAGTTGATACTAAGCTCGTAGTTAAATGTAGAAATGTAGAAATAACTGATCAAAGTTTTGTATCTCTAATATTTACTGCTTTGATAATTTCCAACTTACTTTATATTATTAAAGCATCTGAAACAATTTTATAAATTTGTATACCTACTTGAAATAGTTTATTTGAACCTATATAAATTGTGATTTCCTAAGATTGATTTGAGTATCAAAATTTATATACTTTCTATCAAAAACAAAAAAAAACTTTCAATTGAGGTTTTAATGAATTTTTTGATAAAGATGATATTACTTTCACGGATTTTTCAATGCATAAATAAGAAACAAAATGTTAAAAAAAAATTAATTTTTTTTCCTTCTTCTTTATATTATTATATATTATACTTTTCTTCTAACAAAATTAGTGAAAGTGTCTTAAATAGCAATAAGTGCTCTTTAGGTCAATCTAAAAATTTTAAATCTTGAGTATTTGAACATATATTATTATTATTTTGAAAAACTATTAAAATGCAATTTAATTTGGAAAGTTAGAGGCTGATGGTATGAAATATTGAAAAACACTTTCATTTTCATATTTGATGGATTACAATTAGACAAGATTTAATTAAAAAAAAACTTTTTTTTTGTTAATAAATTAATTAACAATTTCAATTTACCAAAAGGCAGGCACGTAAAATTTGTTGTGATCTAAAAAGATGATAGTGAATCACAGCTGAATTCATAAACAATTTTTTTGCGTTCGATAATTTTGTTTTGCGTTCGATAATATGTTCGACTCGGCAAACAGCTTACTTGGCTTTGACAAATTAACACGAGAAGTTAAAGTCTGCGCAACAGTATGAAATAATTATGCATACCTACCCACCAATGAAAAAAGAAAGATATTATGTGGATTGGATGTGCAAAACAGCAGCATTACCTATAGTTTTGTATGTAAAATAATTTTTGATTATATTTTATAGGTATACTGAACTTATTTTAATTTCAATCAGAATAAAGAAATAAAAGATTCGTTTGCGGTTCTGTTTTTTTTTTTCACTAAACCCATTAATTGCTCCAAATATTTTTGTTTTCAATGCGTACTCTTTGTATACTAATGCTTTATTTAAAAATCTTATTTATTTATATTGATGATGAATCACAATTCTAACCGGCAAAATTAATATCTACCTATGTGTATTAAACGTATGCATACAGTATAATATTATATACATAGATGTTTAGTGTACTTTTTTTTTTTATTTATTTTGAATTCATTCATGGACTAAAAAATTAACATAATTTATAAATTTTTGTTTTCGTAACAAAGCATAGTACAATATTATGTTAGAAAATAAATATGGTTAGAAAACTTGTAATAAAAAATAACCGCAAATTTAATTCTGTTAATATAATTCAATTACTTGACTGTAAAATCTAGCTTGTGAGAAAATAGAAATTAAATTTCAAATTGTTACAAAAGGTTTAAAATGTACGACTGAATTATAACATTTTTTATGAATTTTACTTTTTTTCAATAATTAATTTTTTACCAACAAATTATGATAAAACTTGGATTTATGTAATTTTTCTACTACTTGTAAAACGAAACTTAAAATCACAACATCTACCGTTGATTTTATATTAGTTAAGATACAATATTACAAAATGTAAAACTATATTCCAATATTACACTATATGTATTGTGAATAATAGCTTGTTCACACCTAGCTAATTTAACATGTTCGGACGACGAACATGTTCCGTTGGTGTTTTTGATGTTGTTTTTTCATAGTAAAAAAATTAAAACAGAAACACGTTCTTCAACATGTTTCTACAAAAACATGTTAATTTTCAGGGATGAATGAGTAATTTTTGAATAATATTTTGTTAGGCAATATTCAGCATGCATTAATTTTTACTTGATATGTCATTTTTGACTTTGAAATTTTATAAAGGTGGAGATACATTCAAGATAAAGTACGCACGAGTTCTTAACCTTGACACAACTTCATATATTTTAACTTTTTTGGGCGCGTCAGTTCCTTTATGCTTATCTCCGGTATTATTTGAAATTGTTTATCTGACAGAGCTAAACATGTTAACATATGAAAAACATCGTTTGAACGGTCGATTTTCCAAAGATGTTTAACTCCTTTCGAACATGTTAAATTAGCGAAGTGTGAACAAGGCATAAGTTATATGACTTTTGGTTGGAAAAATAAATTATAGGTAGTTAAAAAAGGGAAAAATTAACGTTTTTATTAAATTAAAAATATAGAGTTAATTTTATAATTTTTCTTCTGTTTTTTTTATTAATGGCAATTTTATTGAATTAAAAACAATTTATATATACATTATACAAACATATACATATATAAAACCTTGTCAATATAAATTTACGGAATCAAAATAAATACAATTATAATTTAAATTCATATTTGTTGACAATTTTTAAATTATAACAAAGAGGTAGATTAACTTTATTAAAAATTTAATATTATAGAAAAATTCTTCCTACGTAATTTTCTACAGAATGTATGTACAGAAAATAATTTTTGTTTAAGAATATATGTAAATGTATATATACTTTATTATTATTCAGTATTAAATATTTATGATTTTACTATAATAAAATATATAAAAAAAATCACCTTTAAAACCATTTTATATCTCCTTTTTTTCTCAAATTTTTAATGTTTAAAAATTTTTGTCCTCAATTAAAATGCAGTCAATGTATCTTATAAAAAAAAATTTTATGGATTTTTTTTGTATTTCAACAACTGCACGTTGAACTCTAAAAATATGTTATAAATATATATATATTTTTTATATTATTGGTATTTGAATATTTTATTGAAACATAAATATCGTAAACTAATTTATGAAAAAAAAAAAAATAATTATAAATAATATTTTCAATATTTTTCTATCAAAAATATTAACTGTTTAAAAAACCACCATGCAGGTTTTATTTAAATTGAAACAATTTTTTCGCATTTAAGACTACTATATTAGAAACTAAATTAGTTTCAATTAAACCTTTTTATTTTTGTCAAAAGAATTTAACTATTATTGTGAATAATTGTGTTTATTATTTTTTAGAATTTCTTATTTCGATATTTTTTTTACCAATATTTCCGTAAAAAAAAAATTGAAAACAACTCTCTGATAAGTAACAGATTTTTTTTACGAAAATTAAGCTTAATAAAAATTTTATATAAAATTAAAAAAAAAAAATAGAAAATAACTTCAAAGGAACAAATCGAACAGAAAATATATATCCTGTGAATGATTTTTATGGAAGAAAGTTTTATTTTTTTTTAAGACAATTTTATTTACTTTATTTTAAACTAAACTTATTTTTTGAAAAATTTTCTGTCGTTATTATACGACACATACGAGAATGTGTATTCGATTTAAATTTGGAGCCTTTATTATAGTTTACTTAAGAATTTGTGTCATTTAAAAAATAATATATATTTTTTCTTTTTGATATTTCAATTATATTCACATTTTTATTCAAATACCAATGATTTATATTTTATATGCTGTAACACGTATAAAAATTTATATTTTTTATTTATTTATTTAATTAAGTTTTCAATTCACGACTTTCGTTTTTCAATTGATGCCCGCGAAAAATTATTTTTTTTTTTAATATCACTAGGAAACGTTCTCCTTAAACAGAAAAAAAAAATTAATTTAAATTGTTCAAAGAAAATTTATTGCTTATGATCCAACAACGTCTGCGTATCACGTTTGATTGAGCAAAAATTCATGTTGTTTGTATCTTTTATATTTTTTAATAAATAAAAATATACATTAATATGTATGTACAATATATAATTGAAGAAAAATTGAAATTAAAAATTTTTCCCGGACAAAACTTATTCACAACATAATAATTTCAGTTAAGAGAGAGACAAAAGTAATAGATTTTTATTTATAAATAATTTTTTACATTATAAAAATTTATCTCTTGTTTGAGAAGTTAAATAAAAATTAAAAAAAAAATAAAAAATAAACAAAAATATGTATACTTACTTTGCCTACCTACTTTGCTTATAAGAATAATGCATAATTCGCATTGATATAAAACATTTTTTTTAGAGAGACGAAAAATGTAAATATTGTTGAATTTTGCACATATAGTGAAAAAATAAGATATTCATTCTATATGAAAAACGTTGTAAAATATATTTTCAGCTAATTTTATTTTGTTATTTGTTCAAATTTGTATTTTTTTTTGTTGCTTATATTATTATTTCATCGGATTACGAATTAGTTTATACCTAAGTGCACAGTGTAAACTAAATTAGCCCTTGATAAGTTTTAATTATTTGCAGATCAAGAAGAAAATATTAGGTATATGAGTAAAATTGCATGAACATCTTAAAAACACAAATCAGGAACTAGGTTTTATATTTTGTATTTTATATTTATACATTAATACAAAAATAATGCAAACAATACAACTTTACTTAATCTCATATGTAAATTTTGAAAGTAATAATATTTACTTTATTACAAATCATCAAAGAAAAATTATGTTACAACGTTTAATGAGTAAATAAATGTTTAACGCTTATATTTGAATAATATGAATAATGATTTTTTATTTCTTAAATTTGGAACAAGTTCTATGTTATTAATTGAAGTAAAATAAAAGAATAGCCGTAAGTAAAATAATTATAGATCAGTATGTTATTGTTATATTTTTACGAAAATTTTAGTTTAAGTTGAAAATAATTGTCGACTACGGCTTCGACTGAGACTTAAGATAATATCAACCACGGATAAGAATGAAATCTACGAATTTTATTTTTTGAATTTCAGAACCTTTTTTGTGTTATGTTTTCTATGCTATTATAATATTGGATTTTTGATACAAAACAAAAGACTGAAGTCAGAAACTTTTTAAATAATAATAAAATAATATAAAATATGTATATTATAATTAATATGTACATGTATACAAAATATAATTGGAAACATCAGTCAGTTATTGATTTTTTTTTTTAGTTATTAATTTCTAAAAGTTAATTTAGTGAAAATTATTATTTGCATTGAAGATTTTCTAATAAATTATCCTCATAAATCAAAAGATAAAAATAATGTATTTTTTTTTTCAAATCTAATGGAGTTCAAATCAATAACTTTCTATTTTTTATCAATAAAGTTCATTGATTAGACAACTCAATACAATATAACAAATACAATTTTGTAGAAGTTGTAAACAATTACAGTTTGTGTATTTCAGAAGCATGGGCTTAAAATTATATTATCTATTTGCAGCCGTTTAAGTCTTTAAATGAGTAACAGAATGGTTGTATATTGTGTTGCTTTGAAACATACTATAATATATAATTTAACACCAATTAATATTTTTACATAGACAGGAAGTACGACAATATTTTATTTTGAAATTATTTGAAAACATTTTTTTCCACGCTTATAATCGCACAGAAACGCACAGAAAATTAATGTACTATGAACCATTCTTAAATCTGAAAGCAGCACACAGAGACACAGTGGATCCTACAATTTGATCAATAAACTTGATGAAAAAGGAAAATGTATGCGCATAAATATTATTATTAATGCACGGTACAAATAATTGTCCATACGTCTGCTGAGAAATGAAACAATGTATAATGAAAAGTATAGTTTCGAGTAATTTGAGTTTTAAGATTTGAAAATTAAAAAAAACGTATGGAAAAATATCAAGTAACGTAAAATTTTGATCTAAAAAACACATTTTAATCAACATTGCAAAATAGTTGTACTTATAAAATCGAGTACGAGGAATCGAATGGTGCTATTATCTAATAATGACGTATAAATATCACACGTTGTTTCATTTCTAAGCAGACTATATATTTTACTAGAAATAACCAAATTGAATAATTTTTTTTAATACCTACGAAAATAAGCTGTGTAAAATTTGTAACAATATTGCAAAAATATAATTTTATTTTCTTTGAAAAATCGTACAGAGAAAAAAAAATCTATCAATAAAATTATAAAAGAAATGTGTTAATAAGTGATTCACTCTTAAATTCAATGAAGCAATAGAGAAAAATGATATGCTAAATTTGGTAAAATTGTCAATAAAAATTTATGATTTTCACATTACCGTTCTTCATACCTATAATGTAAAATTAAATTCAGAGAAATTCTTTAAAATGTTTAAGTCATTAATAAAAGTTGATTCTTTAACTATAATAAATCCAAGTGTAAAGTAGTTAGTATTTGAGATATACTTTTTAAAACGTTAATACTAACTACTTCAATACAATTATTTTTTCACATTGAATAAGTAGAATCCATAAAGAATATTAAAAACCATAAAAGAAATTTCTTAATTAAAGCAACAATTTGAAATTATTGACAGATAGTTGATTTGTTTCACCCTGGAATAAAATTTAGGACTCATCAGAACTAAAGTTTCATTGAAATATTTTTCGTGTATACGGTCTGCCTAATAGGTTAAGTAGTCTATATATATATATATATATATATATATATATATATCTTATTTCCAATTTTCTTTTTATTTTTACTCGCTAATGACATTTACAAATATAAATTATTAATTTTTTGAGGATAAGTAAATAAGTTCAAAATATATATTTTAAGAAAAATTAAAAACGATAAATGTCGTATCAAAAGTTTGTACTGTTTGGTTTTTTAAAGAATGTGAACTAAATTAAAAAAAAAAATATTTCACGTTTCTGAGATTTGGTACGTTAATATTATATTCTTGATCATAGAGACGAAACGATGGAGTAATTGACGTTATATTTTATTTATTCGCTCATTACGATCTTAGACAAATACTTTCAATGGTGTTGGTGTCTTAATTCATAAATATAAATTTTCAAACATATTTTTTTACTATGTATCGGGATAGTTAATAATTTGGTTTTTCAGCTAAACCAATAAAATTTCAGAGAGCTCCAAAATGTACTGAATGTTTCCATCAAGAATAAGATTTGATTTACTTAATTATATACAGAAATTAATGAACACTTCACATGCAAGTATTATGAACTATTTTATGTCGGATGATTAAACATTATATATTTTGAATTAATACTTTTTCCAGACTATTGATAATATATTTATTTAATATATTTATTGTACAATAGCAAAAGTAATTGAATCCTTTTGCTTCTACTTGAATTTAAATATTCACATTTAAAAATATTATGAAATACATAGCTACACAATGTTCTTTTTTTTAAATTTACAACGAGATTATAATGTTGCTGCTTGTTGGTCAGTATTTATGTATATTCTCATTATTGTTAGATTTTAAAACAAATGGGAAACTGGGCTATATATATTTGTATATTTAACATGCAGAACTTACAAATATCGTTTTGTTTTTTTGCGAATGTAAATATTTTTACAGCATACGAATTTTTTTATTGCTGACCTATTTTAACACAAAAAAATACATCAAATTGTGTTAAAAATAATAAAAACTTGCAATATTTCAAAATTGTGTCATAATAAGAAAAACATTTTTTTTTAAGAACTTTCAATTCTAATGAAATGAATTGCGACCTAAATTGAAGAGAAAAGGGACGGGCAATATTATATTGTCTTGTTTAAAAAATGTTGAAAATAAATTTATCTTTTGATACAATATTAAAGATCTGATGTTATTATAACTTCAATGTTTATTTAATGCTTGGAACATGTTTTATACGAGCATAAGAACTAATTACTTGTATCATACATTAAAAGTATTTTTTTTCGTTAAGAACTTACTTTTTGACTGTTAAGTTTAAATCAAAGAACTAATAACATGTCATATAGTTTTGTCTGGATTAATTCACATTGTAAGAAATTACGAATATCGCATGTCATCATTATAGGTATCTGAAGATGTTTATGTTCTCTAGAGTCTAGACAACGTCATCGACCGATAAATTTTTCAGATATATTTAAAAAATCATATAAATATAAATTAGAAAAATTTTATTATTGAACTATAGGAATCTATATCGTGGTCTCTTTAAAAATTAGAATTTAATTTTAGCTATTTACAGTTTATGAGTATTTTTTGAACTATGGTAAAGCGCACATAACATGATATAAGTCAAGTCAGATTAAATTCTTTATTGACCTTTTGAAATATAAAAAAATGCTTTAGGGTTCAAAAAAACTTTTATAAAGATTTAACAAAATTTATTATTATAAAATTCTGTTCAAACGTTACAAACAAATTTTCCACTTGGTAATTTATAATTTTTATGGAATAGTTAAAAATTAATCGCCAATGCAATTAGCTGAAGTAAATACTTTTTTTAATTATTTTTAAACAATTTATTCATTTAATACGTTTTAATTATGATTCTCAAATATACTTTGGTTTACTATTTATATAATACTTAAAAATCAATAAGTGTGATAATTATATACTGTACATCCTTTTCACTTCCTTTTCACTTCCTTTTCACTTCCTTTTCACTTCCTTTTCCTTTCCTTTTCACATCCTTTCTCTTACCTTGTAAATATGAAATGTTCAAAAGTGCTTGGAATGAGTAAATTATTATAGTAATTATTATTTCTGTACTTTTTTATATGAAAAGTAAACATAGTAATTTTGGCAAAAATGGTAGTAGGTATCTTTTTTGGGATTTTTAAATTAATTTAATAAGAACAAAATTTTAATTTTACTTTAATTAAGAACTATGAATAAAGAATTTTTATAAGATTGTAAGATAAGTGTTATCTTCGTAGCGCATCTAATTACATTTGAATACAGTTAGATTGAATTTATTTCTCATACTAATAAAATAATTCAGGAGATCATTTCATGAGGAAATGGGTTTAGGTTTTTGAAATAAAATCATTAAAATAATTTTAATTAATTAATATTTATTTTTGAAAACTTCTAGTGGCAATGCATTTTAATGAACCTAAGTTGTTTCATCCTTAATTTTAATATTTTTAATTTACACAACAGTGGTATATAAATTAAAAATTAAAAAGTAAAGTCTAAACAAACCTAAGTTCATTAATGTTATATTCTATATTCTAAATTTTTTTTGGTAACTTTTTTTAAATGTTCAAACAGTTTTCTTGTTGAATGTTAATCTTTGTTGCCTTTTAGGATTATTATTTGGAAAAAATTAATGTTATAAAAGCCACTTGTTGTTTTTTAAATGAGTAATTTGGAAGAATGTAGTGACTAGATCGTACAACGAATTTAAAAAAATATATGTAAATATTTACATAAGTAAATTTCAATTTAGGTATCAAAAAAGCCAATCATCTATTTATTTATTTATTCATTTATTAGTTTTACCATTATACTAGACCCCCGCCCCCCAGATTAAATGAATAAAAATTACTTCTTAAAATTTGTATTTTTTTGCCACTATCAAAAAATATTCAAGAAAAATTATCTTTTTAGGAGCAACACTACTGGACTGCTCTGGTAATAGAGTGCAATGTAGTGTTGTAGTGTTGCTTTGTTGTATGAAACTCACAATAGACAGAGCTTTTTGTTTCTTTAATATTAACAATTTTAATAAAAAACGATAAAGTCACTACAAATTTCCAACGTATTCCAGTTTTTTGACAACTAAATTGTCAATAAGAAAAACAAGACGTCATTTATTCATTTTAATTTTTAAAGTTTTCTTTTCTTTTTTGTTTCTAATAATTCGGTTCGATGAATGGTTGAAGAAAATTATGAAATATGACGACGAAACAAAATTTTGGAGAAAATAAAAATTAATTATTAAAATTAAATTAGTATTAGTAATTAGTATATCGAGAAGTATTTCTTTTGTTAATTTTGTTATGAAAATATAAAATTAAATTAAATTTTCACAAAATAAAAAATTTCAAAAGTTTGAAAAAAAAAGAAGAAAAAAGAAAATAAAAATTTTTTTTTAAAAATGGATCTAGTTGATATTGACAAAGTTTTAGATGATTTAGAATTTAATGAAAATAAAGATAATAATTTAATAAAAAATAATCAAAAAATACAAAAAAATGATAATAATTTAATGAAAATTAATTCAACAAATAAAAACTTTATTGAAAGTGAGAGAAATAATTGTAAGTTTTTATTTTATTTTTTTTTTTTGTTAGCTTTTTTCATTTGTGACTTTCCATTTATTTCTTCAAATGAAAAAAAAATTTTTTTTTTTTTTTAATTAAAAAAACTGAATAATCTAATTTTTATTGATTTTTACACAAAAATTTATTATTTATTGCTTAAGTTGTTTTAATGACTTAATAATTAAATTCATGAACTAACTAAAAAAAAAAAAATTGAATTGAATTTTTTTTTTGTTTTAAATAAGTTAAGAAATAAAAATTACAATCAGGTGCATTCCAAATATCATTCAGATAATTATGGTAACAAGTTAATTTTTTTGTTTCCAACTCAAAGATTTTTACTTGCGCAGAAATTGTTCGCTGTAGCTAATCATCTTTAAAAATTTATTGACAGATTGAGAAAAAGCCTACGTACAAGTGCCAATAACTATACCTACGTAAACTTTTCCCTTTAAATACCTAGCCTACCTACCTAACTAATTAAAGAAATACGAAATTTGAAAACTTTACGCAAAAAATAATAAAATACAATTATAAAATAAATACAATTTTTTCATTCTAAGTTAATCTTAAAAACGAAGTAGATACTTATTTGAGCTCAAAACGATAGACTAGCCCACATAGATATCCACCTACCTCCAGATACCTAGGTATACTGCTTTATAAACCAAGAAAGGCTTAACTCTATTTTGATAGTTTTGAGATAATCAAGTTTTTCTGTTTTTATTTTCGAACATTTAAGTATGTGGAGATATGCTCAATGTTATTGCATTTTTAATGCTTTTAAAGGCAGAAAATAAATTTTTACAAAAAAAGGATTTGGTCAGGTAGGTAGGTATATTTACACTGTTCCAAACATCCAATTATCTCAAAAATTGATTTTTAAGACTTAGGCCCTTCTTGCTTGGGAAGGCAGTATATACATACTTCGGTACATACATATCTTGTTATATAGGTACCTATTTATTCAATTATTCACGTGATAATACTTTTATTTTGTCATCATTATTTTAGCTCGAATTCTTGGCCAATCAGTACAAGAATCAAATGAAAAATATCATCAATCCCAAAATGAATCCAGTGCTAGTGGTAAAAAATTTGTCGCTGTTTCACATGTGTTCAGCAGTCTTGATGACTATTGTCGTGATGTAGAAAGTTTAGATATGGATATACAGAAAGTTCCACAACATTTACAATTAGATAATTTTCAACTAACAGATGGCAGTAATAATGAATCAGAGCGTAATAATGAAAATAATATTAAAATTCCAAATTCTTCGGATGTGTCAAAAGAAGATATAAAATTTGATGACCCTGAGAAATCGGATATTCACGAAGAAAAATTTGGTGAACTCACAAATTTTTACAATGATTCAGAATCGGATGAAGATATTGGTCGCTTATCAAAAGATGTTGTAGACTCTTTAGGTAAGAGTAAATAAGTTTAATTATTAGATTAATTTTTCATAAATTTCATTTAAACCGCAAATTTATCTAATACAAAAGAATACAATATATGCTAATATCACTAACCCCAAAGTTTACTCCACAACATGATTTGTTAACTTATTAAAATATTATTTTTAATTTTGTTATTTTTTTTTTATAATAGATTGGTATTATATTTCTTTATTAATAATGCTTTCAGTCAGAATACTCAGAATTAGATACATACTATGAGAAACGATTATTTGTATTTATTATATTTTTATTTTCCCCAGTATGACATACTAATTTGATACATATTTGGTGTATAAAGCCTTAAAAAACTATTCTTTGGGTTCGATATTTAAAAATAACGTTTCATATAGAGGTGAATAAAAGTAATACATATGATAAAAGTATTCTTGTGAAATATAAGTAATTGACTTTTATAAAAAAAAAAAACAATCAAATCTTAAAAGGAGAATTTATTTCGATACGACTAATCGTTGTAAATTTTAGATTGATTTAAATATAATTAAAAATTTTTCTTCTTAATTTTCAGACAGTTCAATTACTACATCATCTCCTTCATCTTTTTCATCTGGACCATCATCAGGAAATTCGTTGAACGAAATAGCTCCATCAGTTAATTCACTGAGAAATTCTAATAAAAATGAAAAAAAAAGAAAATCTGATAAATGGGAAGGCGGTGATGATTATGGTGATGAAAATGATATGGTATCTCTTATTCAAAATGACCAAAATGAAATCAATATTGCAACAAACCCGATATCAACACATGATATCGATGGACAGCATAGCCTGGAACTTACAACTGGTCTGTCCTCAATTTCTTCTAATTTATTACAAAATGATGAATCTATATCGTCTTTACCTGATGTAAATAAATTAAAAGTAGATTCTTTGGGTGTGACAGCGACAGTGACCAATTACGATGACTTAGACTGCAATTACAATGAAGATATTAATTCGATTATGTCTTCAGATAGTTTAAGTGGAAAATGTACCGCAGAAGAAAATTATTTAAAACAGAAAATGGAACCAATTGGTGAAAGTAATGTCGAAATTGGATATGAAAAATTAAAGCCTATCGATAATGTGAAAATCGATAACTGTGAAATTAACAAAAATGTGATTGTGGGATTTGGATCGACAATGGATGAGATTTCGGACACTGAACTAGACAGCATGTTACAAGAAATTGATAATGAATTAAATAATGACGAAAAATACGGTTGTGATAATGATGAAAAAATTTTAGAAGATAATTCAATGGATAAAAAACAACAAAGTAACTTTTTTCTGATAATTATTTATTTGAATCTAAGTACTAAATTTACAAAATCTATCATTTCTCCTCTATGTTAGTATCGCAGCTCTTATCGTTTATTTAGCATCAACATGACCACACTCTTAGAAAGATCAGCGTATTTCTTATCGTAAATAAAATTATCTACATACTTTTCATTTGAAGGATTCATACTTTAGAGTTTTTAGAATCAGTCGTCAAAGAATTGAATGTACTTTAAAATAAACTCCGAATTTAATTTACCAGTTGTTGGGAAATTAATTTAATTTTTGTTTAACAAAAATACTAAGGACCTATGTAATGAAATTTTCTAACTTTATTTTAAAAGAATTCAATTAAACTGTTTTTATATAATAATTTCTAAAAAACTGTTAAAAGTTAAAGAAGAATAATATTGAAATTTTTAACGCACGCCTTCATTAATTATTTACTAACATTGAGATATGAATAATTAATAATGAAAATATTAAAATTAATGTTAAAATATTTATTAATCAGTAATTTGTAATTTATTATTTATAACTTATAACACAAGACAGAAATATTTAACAAAAATTCTGCTTTGATTTCTTTTATATATTTTTTCTGGAAATGATTTGTTTATTTAAAGTTCTTGGTAATTTTTTAAACTTGGTCTCTTTTTTTTGGAAAAAATTAAGCTCTAAAATTTATTTTCATTCAACGTTGATCTTAATGAAAATAAAAAATGTTCAATACTCTTTTCTTAATATAAGTAAAGGATTTTTTTTGGGAAAGCCATAATTGGTTTTAAAGAGAATGTAATTGTTATTTGCGTCATGTCCAATAAATTGCATAATTCTATAAACAATATATTTTTATGAATATTGAGTAAATTTGCTTAAATTCTAGTATTTTTTATTTTTTTAAATGTATGTTTTTTTTCATTAATTGATAAAATTTGGTTTTGAACAGATAACGAATTAGAAAGAGAACGCTGTGATAATTTAGAAAATTTAGACCAAGAATCGAATGATATTGACCCCAAAGAAACATATGCTCCAGTTTCACAGCAGATTACTGTTGATTCTTTGAATTCAACAATAAGCACAACAAACTCTGGTTTTGGATTTTCTTCGGTTAATTCACAAAATAATAAAGCTGATGGTATTGTTAATGATGAAAATCAAGATGATTTTCAAAATGCTGATAGTTTTTCTCAAGCATCTACAATAGAGTTTGCAGAACTGCGATTGCAAAATGATTTTGGTGGTACTGGTGGTAGTGGAAGTGGTGTTGGCGCTGATAGTGTTTTATGTGATGATGACAATAATGCTGAAAAGCCGGATGAAATTGCATTAGATGTTGGTGCAAAAATAGATGTCGATGAAGATAGCACAAGTACAAATAGTGGAACAAAAAATTTAATAAATGCAAATCAACCACAACGTCCTAATTCCTTAGATCTTCCACTTCAACAACGATTGATTAGTGATTCGGTGAATAATTTGAATGCAACTGCGGGCCAAACTCCGCCCGCCAGTAATTTACCTGCAAATTTTAGTTCAGATGAAGAAATGGCTATTGGAGGTCAGCAAAGCATCACTCAGCTGGGAAAAGTACCACCTTTTTGGATACCTGATAGTGAAGCAATGTGTTGTATGCAATGTAAATTAAAATTTACGTTAATTAAGCGACGACATCATTGTAGAGCATGTGGGCAGGTATTGTGTTCACAATGCTGTTCACAAAAAGCTAAATTGGAGTTTCAAGGTAAGATCTGCTTATTACAAACAGAAACAAAAACTGATTATAAAAGTTATTCAAAAATCTCAACTCCTAATTACTTTTGAATGTTTATATTTTTTAGGGAATGACGCCCCTGAAGTCCGAATTTGTGTACAATGTCATTTACTACTTAGCCAACAACAAAATCAGGAAAATGAAGGAGCAGTAGGTGGGACTGGATCACCAAATTCATTAACTCGTTCACCGAATCCCAATAATCCAATGGAATACTGTTCTACAATTCCACCAATGCAACAAGTTAATAGCGATGGAACTCAATCTCCTAGGCCAATGTCCATAATGGTTCCTGTAGGAGTTCTAAAACGCGATGGCCAACCATCAAGAAATAAAGACAAAAATGTTATTTTTAGCGATGGGATTAGACCAGGTAAAGTTCATAGTAAGAGACAGAGAGCATCATTTAGTATTGTCTTAAATTCTTATAAATTATTTTCGACATTATTTTCTTTTTGTATTTTAAAATGAACCATGAATGTTTGATTATAATTAAAAATTAATGAAAAAGTAATTACATTTTTTTTGTAGGTTGTGATTTAGCAGATTTAGATAACAATTGGGATGATGTGAAAACAAATAAACTTGGCAAAACGGAGAATAGTCGACGAGCAAATAGCCGTTCTTTAGCAGCAGGTATTTTATAAATATAAAAAAATTAATATTCTATTCTCGGATTCACTCACACTATGTTTCGATGAGATGTAATAAAATGGGGGATACGATTTTCGAACAAGTTTGCTTCATCTTGGAAGATATGATTTTTGAAAAAGTATCAATTGAAGAAGGCGTTAGTAAAACGAAATAAAATACTTTCCACAAATTGATAATTATCGGTGTATTAGTAAGTAGTTATTTATTCTGTTTTACTAACACCTTCAAAAAAAAATGTTGTATGAAACCAATAATCTTTTTAGTATTTTTAATCAATGGAATCACTGAGTTTGAAAATAGACTTATATAAGTAATACAGCTTTATAATATATTTATTAATTGTTACAAATTTTAGCGACAACTTCACGCTTACGGAAGGAACCACATTGTGATGAAAATAATTCTTACATTTCAAAAGAAAAAAATGGTTTACCACCAATTTATTGTAAAACGCAAGAAGGAGATTACGAATTTAAGGAAGTTCAAAACAATCCCAGTTTGTTGGAGCGTTTACAATCTGAAATGTTACAGTTTGCGGTGCAAAGAAACTTATATGTTTTCGTGAAAATTGTAAAATGTACGTTCCATACATTTTTTTTACTTAATTATAGAGCTAAGAAAGTTCAATAAAACTTATTTTCCATGTTTTAGTAAAATGTTGTATAAATAAAACTGTTATTAATTTCACAACATTGGGTATGCATCACGTTGGTCAAGACGAGATAATAATATTACTGGAGCATGATTTAAGTACAACACAAAAAACGATTCCAAAAGATATATTTATTCATTTGAACGAAATTTACAATGATGCTGACAAGGGTCATCCGATAGGCGAACTAGGATTTTCAATGCCAAAACAACATTCACAGCTATTTTTAGAATCTCGTGAACATGGTGGTTTTCTGTATATCAGGTCAACGTTTCAATGTCTGCAAGAAATTTATATACCTGAGTCACCATTTTTAATTGGAATTTTAATACATCGTTGGGAAGTACCATGGGCAAAGATTTTTCCGCTAAGATTAATGTTACGTTTGGGGGCTCAGTACCGTTATTATCCCAGTCCACACATCTCAATTCGAGGACGTGATTCCGTATATGCTGAAATCGCTCAAACAATTATTAATTTCTTAGCAGTAAGTATACATTTTTAATTTTTATATAAATCACAATTTATATTATTTTATTTATAGGATTTTCGAAATTATTCCTACACTTTGGGAACCATAAAAGGAATGTATATTCATATGGAAGATCGAAAAACTAGCGTTTTGATACCAAGAAATCGATACGATCAAGTTTTGAAATCATTAAATAATTCATCTGATTTCATATTAGCATTAGGGGGTAACTTTTCGAAAAAAGCAGATGGTCATTTAGTTTGTATTCAAAATATGGAATCTGATTGTCCTGATAGTCATACATATTCAACGCAAGCTATAAACATTCAAGGGCAGCCAAGAAAAGGTATGATCCAAACTAAAGTTGTTAGACATAGTATATTCGTATTCTGAAATTAACGTTTAAAAATCACGTCCTCCAATATCATACATATCGTCGGCTCAGTAGGTACTAATTTGTTCTTCATCTCATTGAATACAAAATAGTATTATTATATGTCTACATTTTTTTTGAACTAAAATCTACTATAAAATTTAGGGTTGCATTAATTTGTGTGAAGGTTTTTTTAATTTATACAAAAAAAAAATAACTTAAATATTTATTCACTTGTGATTTCATTTATTATTATCATAGTCACTGGTGCTAGTTTTATTGTATTAAATGGTGCGTTGAAATCAACAAGTGGTCTATCAGGTAAATGTAGTATTGTTGAAGATGGTTTAATGGTTCAAATATTACCACAAAAAATGCAAACAATTCGAACAGATTTGAAAAACATGAAAGATGTTCAAATAGTTTGTGGACCAGTAGATGCAGATGAATCTCAAACAGAAATTGTTTGCATTCAGTGGATTGAAAATGATACAGAATTTAATAATGGGTAACTGAAAAGTTTTGTTTTTTATTAAAACCTCAATTTATATATATATCAATTTTTATAGCGTCAAATCACCAATTGATATGAAAAAAATGGATGGAATACCTAGTATCAGAGTGCATTCTGGCTTAAATTATTCTAATGCAAACCATATTATTAGGTGGACTGAAGTATTTATAATTCAGGTAAATTTACTATTTGTTAGCTCAATTTTTTTATGTATTTGAATTTGTAATTTGAAGTTAATTTTTTTTTACTTTAATTTACTTTGAAAGTCTGATGATGACCCAGCACATGTTAAAGATCCCATTGATATTTCAAAATTATCTGAACAAATAGCGAGTAGTACCTCAATGGCTCTTGTTTCATTCTTGGATTTAATGGCCGCAAGTGGTTCGAAGAAAATTGGTTTAAGGGCGACTTTACACCAAGAAAACGTAAGTTTCAATAAATTTTAAATAGTGTTATTTGCCTTAAAATTAAAAAATCAAATTTGAAATCAGTTTTGCAATTCTTATATTTTTTGTAATCGAGAATTCTACGCTGAGTAAATAATTTTAATTTTAAATCAAATATGATATAATATTTTTCTATTCTTACAGGTATGCTATGAAGCTGGCAGTCAAAATACAAAATTAGCTCCTTTGTACATGAATGCATTAGACAACGAGCTAATACCAACGCTTCACAAGCAAATCACATCACTAGAATTGGAAGCACCAATTATATTAGAATTAATTTTTCACATTTTAGACAAGTAAAATTTTAATTGTTATCATTATTCAAATTTTATTTTATTAAAAGTTATTTTACATACATAATTTTAAGAAAAACATTTCTTGAAAAAAAAAAACAAAAAAGATTTGAAATCAAAATGGTTATGTCTGGAAAAAACTTAACTTTTGCTACACCTTTTATGCTAGATGCAGTAATTTTTTGTTTTGATATTTGATTTTATTTAACCGAACAATTTGAATTGAAAGGACTTGAAATATTATGTTTTTACCAATCATATACATACATATTTCGAATTTTTTACGTTTTCAACTAAGTATTCCCTAATAAGATGATCAATAACCAAATATAATAATTTTGGGTAGAATAATTACTTTGAGTTCAAGAAATATGACATGAGAGTTGTCGATTATATTTTTCTGAACAAATTTTGTTTTAAACTCTTACAAATATAATGCTACTTGTCTTAAAGCCAAAATAAAATATAATCTTATGAGCTGTTAGTAGACATAAATAGTTGGGACAATTGATTTAGATCAATCGCCTCTGAAAATTTGAATAGTAGGAAACTGATTTTGAGTTTCATGTAAGATTTATGAAGAAAAATTCAAATCTTTAAATTAAATCTTCATAAATTCGAAATTGTAAGCAATAAAACATATTGAGTCGTAAAGGATTCTGGCAAATGAATGATTCTGTTTAATAAAAACTACATTATTTCGTGTAAATTTTTTTTTTGCAGAATAGATAATTTAAAAAAAGTTCTTCATTTTAGATCTGGATTAAGCTCCGGTTTTAAATAAGGCTCATCAGAATGATGTGCTATCATTATAATTTGCGCTGTGATTTAAAGACAAAATTTTAATTAATGCTTTATTCGCATACTTTTTGACGTTTTTAGAATTTTTCTTAGCTTTATATTTTTTCTCAGAATTTTTTAAACTTTTTGGTTCTATAATTTGTTTAGGGTAAGAAATCTACATTTGAACTTGAGAACGATACTTAATCGAGAAACTCAAAGTCCCGGAAGATTCCGAGAAAATGATTTAATCCTGGAACAAAAAAAACATGGAATTTAAAGAAGCGGAAAAAACAATGCCGGAAGTACAAAATCTGAAAAATTTTTGTAAAACCAAGATTTGCCCTATTTTTGGAGAAGGTAATGTTGGTCCCCCAAGGCTGTTTTTGGAACTGAACACAAGTTTCAGAGCTAAAAATTTTTACAGTTTAAGAATGTACTTGTTCATGTCCAAATTTTGTAGGAAGCATTTTAAACGAAAACAATGTATTTGAAAACATCTGAAGCGGGAGAAAACCAGTTTTGTATTTTTTTTTTGTAGACTAAGAAGTCTCCGTCTATATACCATGAACAATTAATTAATTTGAATGTGGTACCTCCGGGATTTTAAGATAGGGTTCATTGGACTGGAGATTAACTTTAAATTATTATGCGATGAAGGGCATCACTGCCTTATATTAATTCAGAAGTTAAAATGTTTACCCCACCAGTTAAAGTATTCAATCAAGTACATTTATATGTTCATTTATTTCTTTACATAAATTTTGTTTTCTTAATTTATATTTGCAGCACCGATTAGGTTAGGAAGTTAATTCCTCGTACTTTCATATTGAGTTAGATAGAAATTAAACCAAATATGGAAATTATTTTTTGTTTTTTTTTATTGTTGAAAAATTAAGTTGAAATTATTAAAGGACATAGAATTGTTTCGTCCTGGTTTTAATGATTAACTTAACACCTTTCGTAGACAATTAAAATATTTGATTCTTGAGATGAAAAATTAGTGAAAATTAAAATTTCATAAATTCGTTAGAAAAAAATGCTTTTGGGTTTTATTACTTATAATAATATATATATTTATCATTTTAACAAATTTAGCTGTCACATTTGTGGTTTCAATTGTAAATAAATTATTAAAAATTATAACACTAACTAAATTATGAAAAAACGTATTTTGCTTAAAAACCTATTCAATGATATATTATTTGTATTATAAATGTATAATGTATGCATATTCCAAATATTAATAAAAAACATTTTTGAAAAAAAAAAAAATTATTATTCTATTACACAGGCAAATATAATGTTATTATATTTGTCTTTATATTATATAATTTATAATATTGATGTACGTCAAAGATTGTAATAATATATATATATATATACGTTTATGTTTTGGCAGAAAGGTGATTTTACAAGTTTATCAAAATGTAAAAAAAAACAAAATATGTTATTTTTTATTGAGAATAAAAAAATATATTTGATTAACAATATTTTTTCTTGAGAACTAAGTGCTTACATAAAAATTCAAATAAAGTTATAACAGGATTTTATTCCTATTGATTTATTTAACCTTTAATCTTTGATTAAATTTAAAGTTGGACCAAAAATTATAATTAACTGATTGTTCCGGTAATTTTTAATATAAAAATGGATTTATGGTTATTTGAATTATAATTGATTATACTTGGTTGGAGCAGCGACAATAACAACTTTCAAATCCATGTTCGACATTTTTCTAATTTCCATTGCTGAGTGTTTTAACTGAATGGCACAGTCGGGACTTGAACTTGAACTATGTGACAAATACAAAGCTTCTCTTTCGAAAATATTCGCTAGAGTTTCAAGTAATTCTACAAACCCTAAACTTAAGGCAGCCCGTCTTATGCGATTTAGTTCTTTATAAAACTGTAAAGTTTTTTCTGGCAATTTTTTTGAATGTCTTAAAAGTTTTTGAATATCGGATTGTAAACCATATGATTTAATCCAAACTACACAATTTTGAGAATAACTTCTTTTCTCTGATTTAACTGGAAAATTAAAACTTTCGCCTGCTGCTATTGTTTCATCTAAAATACCTAGGCATCGAAAATCTCCCAACCATGGGACTACATTATTTCCAGGTGGTAAAATATTTAACATTAAACTAGATTTCTTTTTACTATCTGCATATGAATACAAGAACCCATACCAATTTTCATTGAGTACTACCAGTGCAGCCATGTTTTCAACTTTAAGTGCTCCATGTAGTAAAACACAAATTGATTCCTTAACTGAATCATGGTTGGTTGATGGCTTGTCATCATCTTCAGGTTTTGTGGAGTGAAAATTACGTATTTCTGTTTCAACCTTCTCGAATTCATTTCCATCAGATTTCGGACCTTTTCCTTTTTCTAATAGTTTGGGAACAATTAGATGGCGTGACACTGATGCCGGTGAACCAATATCTGATAAATTTAAAAAGCCACAAATATCCAATCGTCTTTGAATGTTTTGAACTTGATTTCGGCCAAATTTATCTTGACTCTTGAACGATGTAGGCTGTGGCCAAATTAGAATAGGACTTTGCAATCGAAAGTATTCACCACATTTTAAAAGAGCTTCAAAAGGTTTAAAATTCATTTCACACATCCTTTCAATTAATTCTGACATTTGACTTTTAGGATTTTTATCTTCAATTTTTTTGTCTGCATCATTTTCCTCTTTTGTTGATTTAAATTTAAAACAGCACCCTTGTTGGTCTGAAACTTCTAAGTAATTTTCATATAACAAAACTGCCTGTTGAAAATATGAATCATTTTCATTTCCAATACAAATAAAACTTAATTTACTGGAATTCAAATATTTAAGCCAAGCATATAATGTTTCCTGTTTTGGCTCCGGTAATGTTTTTAAATTTGAAATAATTTTTTTTATTGACGTTGCACCAAAACCAATTCCGCAATCAGTGAAAACGAGTACCTAGAAATGAAAATAATAATAATTTACAATTTGAATCTGTCATTCAACTAAATAAAAATGTAAAATTAACCTGACATGAGCTCTGAGTACCCCAATTTGTTGCCAATAAATTACTGACCGTTGCCAACAATCCATCCATATTTGTTTTGTCGCAATGCTCAACAGATTTCAATGCAGTTTCAATTTGTTTGTAGTCACGAGTAAAGGAAACTAAAACTTCGGATTGTGTCGAATATGTTACAAGCGAAACAAACTCTAATCTTGAATTTGAACTCAAATATTTAAGAAAGTCGTGAATTCCCTTTACAGCCAAATCATTAAAGGTCTCATTTTCACTAAAATTTCTGGTCATTGACATTGACACATCCAATGCTATTATAGTGGGCATTTTTATTTAAATTGTTTTTTTTAGCTCCTAACACGTATTATTAAATTTCAATTATTTTGATATCCAATTGATAAAAAATAGGTAGATGGGTAAGGTTAACCATCTACCAAATCAACTTTAATTTAGTGTTTTCAAAACAAACAAAAAGATCATTCATTTCATTAAGCACTTAAATAAGATAAATAATATTGATGATGATGACGCTTTGGCTTGAGAAATTTAATGAGATGAGATGAGATATGCATACGAGTTGAAAAAATAAGAAAATTAAATTATAATTATAAAATCTTATTGTTAATTATAATTAAGTTATTATTATTATAAATTTATAATCAAAATAAAACATTTGAAATTGAAATTAAATTAATTGGAAATGAAATTGACAATAAAAAATAGAAAACATAAACAAATTAAACATATAATTGCGAAGACGGTGGAAAAAATAAGCTCAGCCGAGCGCGAAAAAAAACGGCTGATCTTAAAATTTTCGTTGAACTCTGGCACCGCCGATTACAAGGCTTCCATAATAACATTTTCTCACCTAGGCTCAAAACTACAAAGTTTCATACTTCACAGAACAGGTACTAAAATACTAAACTAGTTTAAATTAGGTAAATATATAATAGATTTTATGTACTATTTAATTACACAATGGAGGTAATGTATATATATAGATTGATAATATACCTAAATAATATATGTGAATAGATTTAATAGTACATATTATAATTTAATCAATTACATTCATAGATAAGATATAGTAATAGATGGCCCACTCAAAAGATCTACTACAGCGCCTGGTGGATTTGTGGAGGGAAGGTGAACTAAAAAAACAAAATTTTTGTAGGTGGTAGTTTATTTCTAATATTTTAAATAAAATTATTAAAATTCAAATTTGCAGAAAAAAAAGAAGTTTATGAATAAAAGATAAATTTATTTTTATAGCAAATTTTTTATTTTCTTAATTTTTTTAGTTTTTATAAAATGTTTTCTGAAATATATTATATATAATTCATATCACATTGTGTTCTAACATTTCCACTTAAAATTCTATTAATTTTATTGCAATAATTATTAAATAATATCTTCTATTACTTTTATAATAATTTAGTCTGTTTTCTAAAATAAGTTCAAAATTTAACTTCAATTAAAATTATTTTTCAAAAATCCAGTTTATAATTTTTTTAAATAAAATTCAAATTAATTTTTTCTCAAAATAAATCACCTTCACGTCCAAACGCTTTTTTATTTCACAAAAAAATAATAAATAAGAAAAAAAGCTCAGCCGGCTGGGTTGACAATTAAACAAAACGTAAACAAACAAGAGCGCCGCATGTGGTTGAAAGGTGAAACACATTAAGAAAACTGAAATTAATTTTGTTCTAAGTGAACCTACCATGATTACATTCTAAGTGCTTACGTATACAGTAATGTAGTATGTATAATATTTCGTGTTAGTAAGGAGCTTAATAGAGATTTTGTTGGTATATATATACATATAATTAGAAATTAAGTGCTGTTCGTTGGTAAGGAGAACGTTTGGAGCGATTTGGGTAATTTTTGTATATAAATGTTCGTAGTGAGTTCCGAATGAGGTTTTCAGAGAAAGACAACTTAGAAAATTTGCACAGGAAATTGCGATATTCGGGAAAAGATTAAAGTACTTTTTTTCTGTGGGATTTTTGTACGAACTGTTATTAATAAAAAAAATAGGTCAGAGCGAAACAAAGTTCGTGCCGGAATCGACTAGTAATTAAAATAAAATAAATCTAGATCTAGAACACCGAAATAGGTATAATTATAATTATTTATCAATAGACAAATAAAAAAATTATATCCTAACTAATAAATTATTTGAGTGGATCAGAATCAAATTGCAACGGAAACGTTGTAACGAAACACAGGGGCAAATTCGTTCGCTGATTTTCCGCATAAATATTCACATTTAGATAAAAACAACATATACTTCCCAAAAGTTCGACTGCATGCACATGATATATAATATACTATATACGTGATGATATTTTTAAAGTTTACAATTCATAAAAACATATTTCTACTCCTTTACCCATAAATTTTTTGTAAGAACTAAAATAAAATAGTATTGCACTTGAGATCTTTATATACCTACACTGTTCTGGAAATAAAGAAAAATTGTAGGAAACTAAAACCACACAAATTTAACCTTTTTTTTTGTTATAAAATAAAAATAAAAGAAATTCTTATTATCGTTTTTTTAACGCGAAATTTAGATTCTTTGATTTTTGCTTATTCTTGATATCGTCTTTTTGTTGTTTTAGATAAAAAAAAAATATCGAATTTTATCCCCCACAGAGCAAAATATTGCTTTATTAAATAATTTTCTTCAATGAAAAAAAAAAAACAAAACAATCAAACAAAACCTCTTTAAAAGATCCTTGAAAAAGAAAATTAAATAAAATTAGATACAATTACCCCTTAAGTTATGTTTTTTTTTTCTAATTTAATTTTGTTTATTTTTGGAAACTGAAATTGATAACCGTGAGTAAAATTTTTTAGAACAGGTGATTAATAGAAATAAATAGTCCCAAACGATAAATCTAAAAAATCAGGTGCCTGCCTATCAAAATTTAAAATTTGAACTTTATTTTGTAAACTTGAAATATTTTGATCCGTCTAAAAATTATCATATTTAAGTATCGAATAAAAAAAAATTTATATTAGATTTCGTTCTGCTAAAAACAAAAACGAATAACGTTATTATTATATCATTCATTTAGCAACAAAAATCAAATTATTTTATTATACAGAGAAGATACTTCAAATGTGTCAAAAAATTTATCAAATTTTTGAATTTTAAATAATTTTCTTTTTCAAAAATAAATTAAAAAACTTCCAAAACCATGTTATAAAAATTTAGAATTAAGGAGACCTATAATTAGATTTTCAGGAAACCATTGAATTTAAGTTTGTTACGCAACTATAAGAGATTGTAAATTTGAAGTCATTCAATGTTTTAACAAATTGTACCATTATAAAAAAATTAATTAAACGTCACATTGAAGTCCGAATTAATTCCAATGAATGAATTATTTACAAAATTTATACTGCAAGTGAAAATGACATCCTCCAATGATTTTCTTTGATCCTTGATATTTAAAAAAAAACAAAACAATTTTCTGTTAAAAGTTTCAAAAAACATTTTTGTTAAAAATAAAATTTTATAACAATTTTCATTTGTCAGATAACAAACCACAAAATAAGAAAATCTTCTTGATTGTTTTAATTTCCGTTTTTTGAAATTAACTCAACCAGAATGAAGATTTTCCAAAGAAAAATTACATTTCTATTTTAAAATGTCTTTTGTATATTGTTGTGATTTTTCTTGTGAGTCGAAGTAAAATATGTACACAACATATAAACAAACTTAGTACATTTACTTATTTTAATAAAATATTTTTTTTAAAGAGTATTCAAAAATTTCTATTCATATTTTACACGTAGCTTACAGTTCACAAAACAACTGATGAATATAATTTATAAAAAGTGTATTCTACCTAGGTACAAGTTCTTAACATAATTTAAAGTTTATAATATAATGCCTTATGCAAGTCCAAGTGCTATACTTATTTTTCACTTAGTGCAAATAAATGTACGGTAACAAATTCAATATATTTAAATATAACTTGGTGACTTAATAAATAGTTAATCTAATATCATTAATTTATTAAATTAAGTGAACACTAAAATCAAAAACAAACTAACAATCATCACTTCCAGCAACGCAACGCTGACAATACCTTAATATTTAATACATACTACGGCATTAGAACTTTTACATGATCTGATATAATGATTAATAATTTATATAAGGATACGTATCCTTAATATAAAGTTTATATAATCGAATACAAAATAATTAAATACATTTTTTGTCTATTTGTGAAACATCTGAAAAACTTGAGTTACATTTTAGTTTTATTTGATGTTTATGTATTATCTTATAATTTTATGTTTTAAAATCTTAATTCTAAAGTATCTATGTGCCTACTCATTTGTAGTACTTATCACATAAAATTAAATATTAATAACTTAATATGTAAATATAGACATGTCAACAAAATAATCAAATGATCATCGTTCGGAGAAACTTTATCGCGGAAATAACTTCTTTTTCATGTATAATTGTAAATAAATATAAGAGTTGAAATTTTATCATTGTATTGTATTTTTGGATTTTAAATACAACGAAAAATTCTAAGACTTTGTTTCTTTCTAAAAATTTAATTTTTATCTGCAGGCATTTTTATTTTTTTTAACATTTCAATTTTAATTCATCATCAACCATCAACCCCTTAATAAGATTTTTTTTTTTCTTTAAATGAGAAAATTATTGTTCACCAGTTTTTCTTGATTTTAATACATTACAACAAATGTATTTAAATACTTGATCAGCAGGGCGTGAAATTATATTTTAAGTTTTTTATTTCATTGAGATATTATGCATTTGTATTTTTGGGTGAAATATAATTTTCTTTTGACGGTGAGATATCAAGCTATATATAACTATATATGTTTAAAAAAGTATAATGGTCACACGTTAAAATTTGGATCTAAAAGCTCAAAAATTTCTGTTGGAAGAATCCTTCAATGTTTTTTTTAAATAAAATAGGATAGAAACTTGACATGGATTGTGACAAAATAGTAAGCTACGACTTTAAGTGCAGTAGTTTTTTTTTCGCTATACATATCATAAATGTACAAGAAAATGAGAAAAGTGTAAAATCTAAAATAGCGTCACACTTTTTAATTAATTTAAACTTTTATTATATTCACTGAACCATAAATATAATTCGATATAAAAAATGACGATTTTAGGTACCGATAACTTCAAATTTCATAAATTTAATATTTTAATTAGCTAACAAATATATTATTAATTCGATATAAATTATTTATTAAACATTATACCAGAAATAATAAAGTATGAGACGTCATTTATATTTGTAGCCCGTATCCATCAAACATAAAAAAACAAGTTATGTTTTCATTAAATGTTCGTCCGTCTATAACTAATGAACTGCCTAACTGGTTTCAATTCATTGAATACCAAAATATATGCAATCACTTTACTAAAGGATGTATACGATTTGGGAGTTCGAGGCTATCAACCAGTCAAATATCTTAAATCGAAACTTTGAAAACGATTCCCGTACTTCATTTATGAGGTACTGCTCTAAAGTTATCTACAACATAAATATTTGTGATTTTGGTGGACACTCGGAGGAAATAAAATTATGTGTTCAATGCGACATCTCATACTTTATTATTTCTGATTATACTTACCTACCTAAAAAGGTATATGTACACATGTTTATGTATATATTATAGAACACATATTATTTATTATGTAGGTATGATATTTATTGCAAAAGGATATCAAATTATGTTTTATAATTTTAATGTTAATGGTAGTTTTTACTACCCTCAGGCTGCTAAACTATTTTTTTCATTTCTATCTGATGATATAATTTTTAGGCTTATATTTTTGGGTAAATAACAGTATCAGATTCTTTTAACATTAATTTATTTATTATTCAATTTGTTATATTAATAAAAAGTTTCTAATGTATGTTATTATGATACATCCTGGTGATTATTAAAGTGGCACAGATTAACCCATATGTTAATTTTTTCTAATATTGGGGTGATTTAAAAAAAATATTAAACATCAAATTATTATTATTTAAATTATATTATACTTCTAATTATATTAGTAGTTTTAATAAATTTTTTATCTCGAGAATTTAACTGATATAGATATATGTATACCAGGCCCTCAATTTATTTAATATCAACCTAAATGTACAAAATATTTACATCATCACTGTATGATTTTGATGATGATGGATTTTTATTGTGATAAAATATTTTCTGGAACGTAGGCGAGGAGCAATAATTTTTTAGTTCTTTCAAAACTGTGAAAAGAAACTCAAGTAATAATTGTGTTTTACTATTATTCATTATAAGAAATTATAAAGTTTTCCATAAATTTTCAGGCGGTTGGAAGATTGGTAAATATTTACTGGAGCTGCCTGCGCTCTGTCTCAAAAATAGCTGTTGACTACGGCTTGGTATCATAAATGTAACTTAATTAATTAACCACCCTAATATTCTTTGTAAAAAAAGGCGTTAGAATGGAATCGGAAGAACAGGATCTTAAAATTAATACATAATAAGTTATTTATGTATATTTATTAATAAAAAAATAATTTCAAAACAATAAAATGTTGAATGTTGTATTTGAATGAAAGTATTTTTTTGTAAAAAGAAAATATGTTGTTGGCCAAAAATATAATATAAAATATATAAAATGTACAAAATCAACCTATAAAAGGGGATTGATTTTTTTAAAGGGACATTTAGAAAATTTTCAAAAGGATCATATAGAACTGTAGCTACCGTCAAGACTTAAAATATTTTAATATAATGTTTTTTTTTTTGTAAATAAACAGTATATTATTTTATTATTATATTAAATATACAATAGGAATCAAATTTCTCATAAGTTATTTTCTATAGGTATTGAAAATTGAAGCAAAAAAGAGATTAAAAATCATGTTTTAAATGTTTGTTTATTTTATGAACCATTCAATTAAATTGAAAGATAGAAAATATAGAATATCGAGAATACTGTGGAAAATTTAGATTTAAAAATTTCTCTAAATTTTGTTCAGTTTATTGATCTATTATATAATTAATCAAAAACAACGGCTATTGACGAGTATTTCTTTTTTTAGCAGGTTATTGCAAATGAATAAATTCTAGAAAATCTAATAAAAATAAGAATAATTTTTTCCGCATCCGTTTCAATTTTATATAAAGGTGTTTATTACAAAACACAAAACAAAAAATAAAAAATGTTAAACTAATTTTATAAAAGTAAATTTTTAAGGTGTCATATTTTCCGAAGGATTTCAAATTTAAGAATATCAATATTATCTTTAGCGTTATTTTGTTACAACAAATTTAATACTAAAAGGTTGAAGAAGATAATGGTGTCGAGTTAATATGAAACATTGGATGCACAAAAATTTTGCAAAAAACATATAATATGGCTTTCACAACTTTTGTTTTAATTCTGTTATGAATCTTGTCCTTCTAATAGAAATAATCCAAAGTTTTCGACATCTATAACTTAAATATGTTACAAAATTTTCAATTTTATAATTTTTTTCGTTTATAAAAAATCTGTGAACGGTATATTATTTGCAGACTTTTGTTGACTTATTGTTCTGAGAAGCACTACAATTTATTAACTCAGTATTTTCTAAACATTTTAGCAATATGTGAAGGTAAAAAAAACGTAAATCATTTGCGGAATTGTGTTCTGATTAATTAATCACATTTAAGTATTTTCCATACCAGGGAAAAACTAAAAGCATTAAACGTCATTTTATGCTTTCGCAGATATTAGACGTAACACTTTATCATCCACATAATAATCATTGCATTGGAATATTTTCTAGAATGCCGGCGTTAAAATTCGATTGTCTGAAAATAAAGTTCTATATCAGATTTCAAATTATTTTTAAACGGACAATTATGTTAATAACAAAACCCACTTTAGTTTTATTTTACATTTAATGTTGTCCATCAATTAGTTTATTTTTTGTTTTGAAAACTTTTCGTTTCAATTTGTAATTGTTAAAAAAAGCTATTGAAGCTAATGAATGATGTTTTTATTTATAATAACCACGTACTTCATCAACCGCATATTAAAAAAATTTTTTCAGTCTTTTAAAGGAATGTTTACTTTTTAAGATAAACATATGAAAGTTATTATCTTTATATACAGTCATGACAGTGACCAACCACTTATCCTTGAAATTCTTGTATTTTTTTATGTTTAATATAATATATCTAAAAAATAATGTATTTAGTATTAAATTAAAAAACACAGTCCAGAAAATAAATTTACATATAACAATTGTATACGAATATAATATTATAATTTTATTTCTTTTTAATAATGAATAAATGAAACTTTGAGCCTGGAAGCGGAATCTTATATACTTTTAAAATAATTCTTATCTTATTGTTATTTTACTAAGTAAGTATATACAGATTGTCGGATTTTTTTTAAGTAATTTTGAAAACTGATTATAGTTCTTAGATTATTTTTAGAACTAATGAAAAACGTACCTAATATGTATGTACAATGTATAATGGGTACAATGGTATAATGGTAAATTACGGTGGTACAAAAATTGAAGTCTTTAAGTTTTCAATGCTCATTCACTTTTTGTAATAATGTATACTAGGTTATTTATGGTTTGCTAAAATTTAAAAAATATACTTTCTTGATTTAATTTTTGACTTTTATCTCCTTCATTCCCGAAAATTGACATTAAAACTATAATTTCTTGTAAAATTATAAGAAACCAGGAAATCAAATTATAATTGCGAATCGTTTAAAAGGATAATAACTTGTTCAATATAAAAACTTGATTGCAAAATATAATTATATAGTTAAATCAAAAAATTAGCTTCAATTTAAAATATTTTTTTTTTCAATCGAATCAGCTTCGACGTTGAGAGTACAATGGAGAAACCAAAAATAAATTCACTATAATACCTGTTTTTCCATAACAAATCATTTTTCTGCTTGTATTTTTTGTATTTGTATATATTTAACTTAAACTATTTCTGGCATAATCAAATTTTTTTTTATATTTGTTTTTTCAAGTTAGTTAACATGTTGTTGAGTTTGTCTTCAAATCGGTTGTCAAATTTACGACTTATTTTACTTTAAACAAGTACAAGTATATTAAGTACCATGAACCATTTGTATAAAAATCCTTTAAATTCAAAATCAATAATTACCACCAACGATAAAAATTAATATAATAATTTACACCAGTAAATTTGCTAACCTAATTTTTAATTTAAATGTTTTTTTTTTCTTCAAATTTTTAATAATATTGTGGCCAAAAAAAAACTTTCTAACTATTTAATATCGGAAATTTGAATCGTTTCAAATAAAAACTTTTTCCAGTTTACTGAAATGATGGAATATCACTATTCCATAATTTCACCTTGATGATTTTTTTTTCTTTTATATATTTTAATTTTCTCTTGAAATTTAAAAAAAAACAATAATAATAACAATAATGTACTATTTCTACAACTACTAAGAAAATATTGGTTTTATATGAAATTTTTCTTATTTTGGGTATAAAATAAATAAAGAATAAAAATACTATGATCCACCCAATTTGAAGGCGTATCTTAAGATTTTTTAACAATATCAAAAAGTATATTTTTATTTTTTAAATATAAAAAATTTTGTATTTAAATTGTTATAATAATTTTATTTTATTTTTTTTTTTTATAATTACATTATTTGTTGTGTACACTCAAAAAATATTTTTTCATCGAAAATTTTTACATTTTTGTAGATTGTATACTATTAAAATAAATTCTTGAAGTTAACTGTGTCTGATCATTGTTATAATTTTCATTGCAGCTGCCGCAATGATATCGTATTTTGGCAGAAGAAGTTTTGTGTCCTTTTCAAGGTTTATATAAATTAAATTAAATATTATTATGAGTATAAAGACAGCAAGACATATGTATATACAATCGAAAACTATAATTAATATTTTAATTTTAATAATGCGACGGAAATCACCAAGAAATAAGACATATTTTTGATATAAATAAAGGGTATTCATAATCAATGTGAAATTTAAAACATATTTTCGCTATTTTAGTTAATAATTAGTATATTTTAGTTAATAATTAAAACCTTTTTCTACAGTTTTTACTTAGCAAACTATTCTTATGCAGTTTTTATTTTCTTCGAAATTCAGTGTTCAATGAACTATTCTACAAACGCAATTTTAGATAGAACATTTTTTTAACAGGATCGTTTTAAGTTATGAAATTTTGCATGATCGTTATTATACCACAATATGTGTTAGTCTATGAGTATCTATTTTTGGAAATGTTGCATACCAGTTGAAATGTGAACATGGGTGAACAAGTCCTCGTTTTTCGCTCAAAGGTAATACTCTAATACAACGTATACCTATTGTTTTGTTTAGTATAAGCGACATAACTGAAATGGCAAAGAAAATTATATTCTGATCACATGAGTTTCTAATCTAGAATCATTTTTAGGCGGGAACCTTATTTATGTATATTAAAAGAATTGAGCTTTGATGGCTTAAATTTTGAATGAAATTAAAGAAATTTTTTTAAATTGTTACATTCGAGTATGTACAGCAACAAGAGTCGTTTAGCGCAAAAAGAATTTACTCTGTGTACAAAAAAAAAAAATTAAATTAAATTTTAAAATGGTAATCTAAATATGAAATAATTGCTTTTTAGTCTTTATAATTAAAACATTAAGTTTTTTATTTTATTTTGTTTAGCATAAAATTTTCTTTTTTCAAAAGAAATAATAATAAAATAATTGCATTCTGTGAATCCTTTTTATGAATTTAAATTACAATAGGAATCAACTCAAACCGCCATTTCAATGACTTCATTTTTAATAGTACTTATTTCTTTATTTTTTTTATTCTATTTTTTGAAACACAATTTTTAAATTGTATAAATAAAATTTATTAATATTGTATTATTTTTCAAGGATATTCACAAATACATTTTTAACAATAAAAAAATATAAATATAAATTTAGGAAAATGTTTTCCCCTTTTTTCTTTGTATAAATTATTTCTTGTCGAGAAAACAACACGCATGGTTGTTTTGTTCCTCCCTCTATAAATCGGGATATTATAAATATGTGTTTGTTTATTTTTACACAAACACATTAAAATATTTTTTTATTTTATTTCACCCATTTGGTTGGTTAGCTTAAGTGTTTACTCTCTTTTTGCATAAAAATTATATATGAAAAACATATTTAAATTGTATTAAAAATGTATATAATTTTTTTTTTCTATTGAAAAAGAAATAAATTTATTTAATCCTGAATTTTGCTACCCTTCTCATTCTGTTATTGAGGATATTTTTTTTTTTTTTTTATAAATTGTCGAGTCGATTTTTATTTGTATTTGTATAAAATTTTAATTTTGTTACTAAATTTACAAGGTGTTAAAAAAAAACTCCATAACATAACTAGTACAGACGAAAAAATTTTTCACTTCTTCAATTTTCGAGTACAGTATTCGATTTTGGGTCCTTGCAAATTTGTACTTTATTTTTTTTTTTTGAATTTTCTAGCAGCAATTGATTTTTATAACTACAAAAATTTATTTCTTGTGTTCTAAATTAATTACAATTTTAATGGAATCCAATGAAATTAGCATTTTGGGTAAATAAGATGAAAAAAATGGTTAGACCCCGATTGATTCCAAATATTTGGACTAGCGTCCGGATTTCAATGTTATATTTGTATTAAATGTGTAGGACAGGTACTAGTACAATGATATTGAAAGAACCTAAAAAATGTGTTCAGCCCCTGGAATGTTAAAATTAAAGTAATGTTGAAATGTTGAAAATTGGCCCTACAAAAAGTAGATTTAGATTTTTTTAAGTCCACCTAAAATTCAGTATAGCGTGTACAATCTAAGACATAAAATGATATATTTTCTTAATTATGAGATCTAATTTTTGTTTATTCTACTTTTGAATATCAACTACTGTGCGTCTGCGAACCAAAAATAAATAATAAAGCGTTCAATTTAATATGTTTAGCACGAATAGAAAAAAAATAAATAAAAATTATGAAATCACGCAAAAAGTAAAATATCATTTACGATAAGTTACCCTGTAATTCTTCCATCATTGCTGTACGATTAAGGTTATACTGTAAGATTGTGTATCTTTTTTCTGTTAATATTTACAAATAAAAAAAAAAAAAAAAAATAGGAAATTGTTTTTCTTTATATTTGTATAAAAAAAATGATTTCTTTTTTATTTTTGGTGGTGATACAATTT
Source organism: Hybos culiciformis (assembly GCA_964007475.1). NCBI lineage: Eukaryota > Metazoa > Arthropoda > Insecta > Diptera > Hybotidae > Hybos > Hybos culiciformis. Next base: position 19,635,432 of record OZ023273.1, on the reverse strand, counting down.
AACCAAGAAGATTAAAAAATATATACAATTTTTTGGTTTCAGTTTCAATTGAAATATTGTTGGATAATGTTGAGTCGGTTCGGTTAAAGTTTTAATTTTCTCAACGAATTTTTTATTTAACTTTTAAATATTTATTAATTCTATTTCAAAGGATTTAATATTGATTTTTTATACTTGTGAATTGATACGAATATCAAATTTATTAGTTATTGTTGAATGAAAAAAAAATTAATCACACCTAGATTTTTTTAAAAGGAGTTTCCTATATGAAAAAAATATGATTTTTTGATTATTAAAAAAAATAAAATAAAATAAAAAAACAATAATAATTAAAGATAAGGATAAACATAAATTAAAATTATTAACTTGAACTTAAAAAAAAAAAAAAATTAAATTTATTAAAAAAAATGAGTTTACCGAGTGGAGTGGATATGTCTAATTTAATGTCACAGCATCCAGTTTTGGGTGCATTACCACCAGCATTCTTTTTACGTGCCGCTTCTGAACGTTATCAGCGAACACCAAAATGTGCCAGATGTAGGAATCATGGTGTTGTAAGTTATATATTTTTTTAAATTACGTATATTCTATTTCGGAGGTTAAATCAAAGGCTAACGATTAAGCACAGTCACATTCGACGAGCCTTAAGACCTGTTTTTAATTTGACAATTTAGTACAAAGTTAAGGATAGGAACAATTTTCTTTTCTTTATTGCTTATCGAACCGTGATGTTCTGGGTTACTCGGACTTTTTATGGCAAAAAATTAAGAGAAATTTTAGTTACCATTAAACGATAACGAAAGTCTCATTTTTTCTAGTTTAAAACGTTATGCAAGTTCTAGTTTAAGTTACATGTTGAAAGCAGAATGCTTTACGAAAACTTACTATTTCTTATCCATTAATAATAATTCAACGATAAATCAGGAATTTGAGACAATATGTTTTCACTGAGTGTACTTTGCCGACGGAAGTTTGTTAGTGTAGAAAATAATAAATCAATCAAAGCTTTTAAAAGGTACATAAAAGAAATAAAATAGTCTCTTAAATTTAAATTACATTAAACTGTAAAATTTTTCTGTCATGTGGTGGTTTGCTTTTCATTTTAAAGCTTTTTAATTACATAAAAATCCTGTAAAAACAAAAATAAATGTATGGAAACAAAAATAATTATTGGATGTACGCAGAAAAACAATTGCTTCCTTCTCACTTTTTCACTCTTTACGAAAATTTGTAAAGGTACTTTTATATGCTCTCAATTTTTCAAATTGTTTCTTATAATCTATAATTATGTATATATAGTGTGTATAAATAGTTTGACAATTTTAGGATTTAAGGATATAAAATCTTTCCTTAAACACGGTCTAATGACACAGACCCCGTAAAACCATTTTTATTTTATATTATACACATAATTTTATACTAACATACATTTTAAATTTTAAGTTTTACCAACCATTTATATAATATTTTGCTTACATAAATTCTGCTCCTTTAGATTCGAATATGAAATTAATTTAGATTATTTCGATTACACTAATCACTAATCTAATAAAAATTGATAAAAATCCAGAGATATAAAAGGAACATCATGAAAGTTTTCTCATTGAGTTGCAATTTTTATATATTGGATTATTGTTTAATTTGCAATTAGTGTAAAAATCTTTCATGCCATTTCTCAGCATTTAAAATTTATTTCATTCATTAATTTTAAATTTGAAACAATAAAATTTTCAAATTGCATAAATTTATTTAAATTTAACTTAAAGGACTCACTCACTATTATGATGATAGAACGCGTTTTTCTACCAAAGAAAATTCTAATTCATGTGAAAAGTACAAAAGAAATTTTGTATTTTTAATTAGAAATAATGTATTTGTATATTATTATGTTTTGTTGAAAAAAAATACATAATAACGTAATTAAAAATGCATCAACATCACAATGAATTTAAATTCACATGAGTTAATTGTTCACGAATCCTTGAAAAGGATTTTTTTCTATAAAATAAAAATGAATATATAGGAAACTTTTATTTTTAGGACCAAACGAATTTAATTTATAAATTATTGTGTTTATATAACAATTATTTGAAAAAGACAATTCTTCCTGTGACTTTTAGTCTCATCACTGTTTTTAATGTTTTTATATATATTTTGATATTAAAATTAGGACAAACAAAAAAAAAAATTTAAACAAATGCGTATAAGTAAGTTCATTATTTCTAATTTATATAGAAGATAGAACTCATATTTTTGACTACTTATCGAAGAATTTTTAAGTTTAGTATAAAGAATGAAAAATGTATTAGTATATGAGAACTTCAGTTTTTGTATATGAGAATTTCAGTTTTTTGTATATGAGAATTTCAGTTTGTTTGAACAGATTTAATTTTTGGGCATTTTTAATAGTTCTTCTATATGTAAGAATTATATTCCTCTTCGTATCGCAAAAACTTTATTTTAATTTGTAGAATTATCCCCATTTATATAAGCTATATGAATGTGTAGTTGTTAACAATAACAAAATTGATATTGGTTGTAATGAGGTAATATGTTTTTTTTATATAATTATGTACAATAAATATCTATTTTAATGATGTAGTATCATTGTTAAGTTCTAAAAAAATATGCATAATTCATTAAAATAAATTATATTTTAAATTTCCACTTAATGTACACACATTATATATGCATATATTGTTGGAAAAATAAAACAATTTCAATTTTCATGCTTAAAAAAAATTATATTTATTTGCATAAAATTTTCATGTATGTATTGTTTCACTTTTCTTCAGAAAATTTATTTACACTCTTTAAAAATATTAGAAACAAAAGGTTATTTTAAAGTAAAAAAAAAAAAATTATTTTATATGGTAATTAATAATTAAAAATAAAATTTTTAGGTCAGTGCTTTGAAAGGACATAAGAGGTATTGTCGTTGGAGAGATTGTGTTTGCCCTAAATGTACATTAATTGCTGAACGCCAACGAGTCATGGCTGCGCAGGTAAAATTCAATGTATTGGACTTTTTGTTTTCCAGACAACAAATGGTATAAATATTTTTTTTATGTGATAAATGTAGGTTGCTTTACGTAGACAACAAGCTCAAGAAGAAAATGAAGTTAGAGAATTAGGATTGTTATATTCAAGTGTGCCATCATCACAAAACTCTCAACCGCCGCATCAAAATGGTAACGATAATAGCCAAGTGTTTCATCCCGGTATACCGTCACCACCCAATGAATTAGATGGCAATCAGAGAATACAATTTAGTGCTAATGAAAATGAAATGGATCGAATTCGTAATGATAGATTAGGTATATATTCACCTGATCGAACAGAAGTGGATAGCCCAGGTGAGTGTGTAAGCTATAATTATTTATAAATGTATGTTTAATTTTTCACTTTCATCGAGGACTTTTAATCTTTTAAAACAATTTTGTAAATATTTTTTTAACATATGAATCTATAAATATCTCCGTAAAAAAATTATTAAATAACGAACGATAAAAAAATTGGACCTTTAAAATGCAAAGGTCAATTCTACTTTACTTTCGGAAACCAATATACTTTCCGCGACCTACAGATCTTACTTTTCAATTTATGTAAAATTCTTTAACATTTATCTTTATTATCGTTCCTTATATTTTACATTTGATACTTTAATTAAATGTATCGTTATAGGCTTCAGATTTATTACTTGTTATATGCATCTCACCAAAGTTTTAATAATTTTTTTTAAATTCATCTGTTAACTATATATTTCAATCTGTTACATCTGTTAACTTTATATTTTAATCCGAATTCTGTATGTCTATAATGATATATTTTTCTTGAGGATTGGGAACGATAGTTAATTTTTAACTTATCCCATAATTTGGAATCTCTTCAGGGCGGCTTGATTATCTTGACAAACTATCTGTACAAGTCCCAAAATCAGCAGCGTAATATATTAGGAATATATTGAAATAGAAATTGATTATGTATTTATCCTTATCATTAATAAACATTTAAATTAAAGGATACGACTTCACAACACATATAAATTTAGTTTCAACATTATATTAAAATGCGAGTTTTAAAATAGTTAGTTTGATTATAAAAAACTTGACCAAAATTATATAAGATAAATTATGTAAGGAAGAAAATGTCCTAACATTAATTTTTTCGTAAATAAAGTTGCAGAAGTATTCAAAAACGAATTTCGCGTCGGATGTGAATTCTTATTTCGCATAAAATTCAATATACATCAGCGTTAATGTTAATAATATTATTATTAATATAAATATTAATAATATAAAAAAAAATTTCTTTAAAAAATCCTATCAAAATCAATTTCAATTTCAACATTTATAAAGAAAACATTTAAGAAGACGGATTGTGATTGAAAAAATTGGGAATGGATTCAAGCTTCTATCCGGCTAATATAAACTTTTAACATAAATTTTTAAATAAGTAAATATAATATAAGATCTGCGCAATACAAGAACAACTTTAAAAATTCTAAATATAAAATTAAAATAAAAATGTAACACGTAATATTTATTTGAAGAAATATTTTTTACCTCGAATTTTTTACAACGATTCTTTGACTAGAACCTCTCAATTCATAACTTTGTACTTGAATTAAATATTAAATAAAAAAAAGGAAAATTTATTGTTTCAAAAATCTCAAGAATATTTTCAAGAGTCATACAGAAACAAAAAAGCATTTTTCTCGTAAACTGTTCCTTTTTTCCGCAAATGAACAGCTTTCATAAAATTATACATGTTGATTTATTATATACATTTTATTTTTTTAAAGAATCATTTTGTTAACAAATACTATTTGCGTTAATTTCAACGCGATTAAAATGTTTTCTTTTAAAAATACAATTGTTTTTTTTTTTTTTTGTTTCTTATGCTTCTTTAAACAGTGCTAAACGTAGGGTTCTTTACATTTTTTATTTGTGAAAGTCAACCCCTTTGAAGAAAACTCTTGTAATAATGAAGTAAAATTAAAATGCTTCAGATACAAGGATGAGAAAATTTCCAACAAAATTAATAGAATGCATTACAAAAAAAAATTGTGTTTTATAGTATAAGCTCACTGTTCAGCGTTAATAGGTTTTCTTACTTTAGGCACGATGGATTACATCCAGAAATGTTGTTGGTAAATTTTCAAACAAAAGTGAAAAAGAATATAGAATTTTAGGATTAGAATATTTTATAATATATTTTATATATATATAAATATTTGTATACATATATATAAATATTTTATACAATATATACTTTAAATATATATAATATCAAAATATTTTATAATTTTAATTTTGATAATATTTTTAAATTATTTATTTATTTATTTATTTTTTATCTATTTGAAAAAAAAAACCACCCAAAAACATTTCCACCTGCAATATTTTCCCGCGGTTTAATATTGTATACACTTTTTAATAACATTTGAAATTTGAAACAAAATCAACAAAAAATAATAAAAAGTATGTATACTTATATATACAATCAAAAGAAAACATATTTTTTGATTTATCTCCGGAATAATGTTTGTATCTATCTCCAAGGCAAAAATCATAAACTTAAGATTTTTTTTATAATATAAACACAACAATGCATATACAACAATAAAGAAAACGTTTTTAAAGATAATATTATAAAAAATATCAAATTATCTAAAAAAATTAAAAAAAGCGTCAAAGAAAATTCAATAAGTTTCCTTTAAGGACCTTTTTTTATTTTTGTATATTTAGCAATTAAATTCAACCTTTTTAAGTGCACTTGTGCAACCAGAATACTTGTGGAAGATCTGTAAAATGGATTTTTTATTTATTAGTTATAATTAATTGTACAGTACTGTACCGAATAAAGCCCTTCATCAATCTTTGAATTGTGTAATCGATATACATTTTGTATATTAAAAATTTATGCTGTCAGCTCGCAATTTAATTCGACATAATGTATTTTAGTTTTTCTTGGCGTAATGGTATAGCAATACAAGAACCATCAACCGTAACTTTGAATTAATAACATTTATTTTTCTTTATAAAGGAATTCTTTTATCAATCGAATAGATAACTTGATTTATTTGTTTATTTCTTACACTTTGAAAATTTATTTTTTGTCCTAAGCAAACATTATGCCTACAATTTTACGAATATTAAAGAAAAAAATATATCATCCCTTTTTTGTATTGAACAATTTATTTTTATCGACTTGTGGTCAAATCACTTAAAAACATAAACATACATAAGTATACAAATAATAAAATTGCAACAAAAAAGGTTAACTTAATATCTTTCAGATTAATGAGATAAATTTACCCCAAAAAATAGATACAATATAGTTTGAAAAAAAAAATATAAATAATATTGCAAAAAAATTTAAAGGGTTTGCGAGTATATATAAAGATTCCAGCTGCCATAATTAGTATTAACCAAATATTTACCAAATATTTCTAAAAAGTTTTAAGTAAAACCTGAAATACACTCAAATTAAGTATTAGTAATAAGAGTTTATATCAGTTTTGTTACAGAATGCGTTAAACTTTTTTTTGAATAAATTTTGTAAATTTTACATAATATTATAAATAAAAATTAAAAAAAATCTATCATTTAACAAGTCTGATAAGATTGCTAAAAAAAAAACGAACTCAATGTTATAAGCTTGATAAAACTTAAATATGTCTAACTACTATTGAAAGTTATAATTTAATATCTTTTATTAAAAATTTAGTACAATTTTTCTTTGCAAAATTTTACAGAATGAATGAATACATGTTTTCAAATTAACGAAAAAATATAATAAAATATTTCAAATTTATTTTTCAAAGAATTATTCACCCTATTTATAACCTTTATTGTTACAAAATTTAATAAAGATACTTTTTAAAGATCAATTACAAGCAATATGTTTGTTTGATTTCAATCATTATGCGGGGTTGATATCATTATCATGATATTTAAAGAAACTCTTCAAGATAATTAAGTTAAATTAGTCAAATAGAAAGGTTTCATAAGGGATTGAAAAAAAAAATTCATATAATATTTCGTTGTGTTGGTTTATTCTATTCTAAAACAGAAAATGTTTCTTTTTTCTTTTACAGGCTCGAAACGAGCACGATTGTCTAATGAAACAGATCAAACAGACACTGGTTCAGAATCATCACCAAGTAGTCCTCAAAATAATAACCACCGTAGTAAACACTCGCAAAAAAATTTAAATTACAACATACCAGGACAATTATCACCGGCTCGAACTGCAGGTCGTCCAAGCTCACCAGAATCTGATTTAGATGTTGATTCGGCACCAGATGAAGCAACTCCAGAGAATTTAAGTTTAAAAAAAGATGATTCAACTTCACCACCAAGTACACCTTCAGATAATTTAACATTATTGCGCCATCATCAACAAAATGGTATCAATGGAAATAACCAAGGATTCATGCCTTATCATCATTCGCATTTCCTGAGTGCAGGATTAACCCAAAATCAACATCAGCAACATCAAAGATCTCCAGTAGATGTTTTGTTACGTGTGTTTCCAACGAGACGTCGGAGTGAGGTAGAACAATTATTACAAAGATACCGTGGTGATGTTGTTCAAGCAATGGACGCTATGCTTTCGGGTGAGGATCTTGCGGCGTTGGCAAATGTGCCAACATCTTCTCCCCAATTCCCATTAAAATCTGCATTTTCACCGTTAGTTCCCCCTAGTGCTGCTGCAGTATTTGGTTCACCAAGTAGTCGATATTCCTTTATGCAAGCGCATGCCAAACGATTTTTAGCAGCTCCATACACTGGGAATAATTATCTATCGTCAATAATTCAACCAGAAACTGATCAATCCGAATCGAATGGAACTATTGCAACTGATAGAAATAGCAATGCGGGTGATTCACAAGAATGAACCGATGATTTTTTTAATTCTTGGTATTCTATGTTAGATTGTTGGAACTCATTGTAAGTAATTAGATGTAATAAATTATTGTATCATTATATTTTTTAAATAAATTTCTGTATTTATTGTGTCACAAAGTCTAAACAATTTTTTATACTTCATTTTCTTATATTAAAGCATTTTATTGCTTGTCCAATATTAAACAGTTATTGTATTTTTTCTAAATAAATGTGAGATTAACTATTTTAGTTTAATGATAATTCGGTTATTTCGGGTCAATTTTCAAGAGTTTTTTGAATACATATAATTCCGACCCATTAGTGTCATTTTTTATCAACTTTCATATGTCTTTAAATAACATCATTTTATCTTATATATTTATTTACAACCAACTAAATTGCTTATTTACGTTTATTATACCTTTCTCTTTTATTTTGTTTTTTAACAAAAATATTTTAATTCATAAATATTTCTTTTTCTATTTGATATAACGACTAGAACATTAATACAATACATAATATAACTTGTAGCTTTAACATTGAAAATTTTTTTTTAAATATACATATTTCTGGCGAAAAAATATACAATCACTTTTTTAGATGCTGTTTAGACATTAAGGCTTTTTGGCAGTAACCGTTTTACTTATCGATAAAATATTGAAATTTAATCTAAATTTTCTTTTCTTTAATTAATTGAAAGAAATTTGATTGGCATGTAAATAAAAATTTATATTATTTCTATAAAACTGAATTCTTATATAAATTGTTAAAATAAGTAAAAATAAGTAAAAATTATGTATACGGATAGTAAATGAAAATTAAAAAATAAAAATAATAATTACTTAAATACAAATTTATTTTTAATCAAAAATTCTAAGTTTTACACTATATTATGTTATTATCCTTGAATAGAATTAATTAATTCAAATATTTATAGAATATGTATATAGTAGGTATATAAATAATTATTTAAGTTAAATATTAGTTTATTACACATATAAAATATATAAATTATCATAAAATATACCTATATAGAAATATATAAAATAAACTCTTAATAAATTGTTTCATTTCATTTTCTTGAATATTATTTTTAAGTTTATAGTATACTTTATATACATTATGTATATATAAAGCATATACACATTATGTATACATATATAAAACATAATAAAAAAAAATTCAAAAATTATATCCGATGTAAATTATTTGTTACCTATTAAAAGAAGATGGATTGAGTTTTAAATGCTTTTACTATTTTTACTTAAGCTTTATAATCAAGGTTGAGTAATATAGTATACCTATGAATATTCAATATATGTATGTGTTGTGTATATCTGTTTAATATATATAAATTCGATGTCCGTTTTTTAAGATAGGGTTTCTCAGTAACAACATCACTAAATGGTCTCATATTTTCAACATGTTGAGTTAATGTCCGTTTATGTTTTTTTTATATTCCCGTTCGATAGGTGGTGCTGGTGATCAGATTTTCACGAAATTCGAATTTATATACGATTTATTTCAAATTCATATTATAAATTGTTTTTAATAATCAATTTTTTTTTGTATATTTCTGGACCCAATAAACACCTCTGGGCGCTGTTGTCTAAATTGTTCACAAAATTCGTATTTACATCCAAGATTTCTTTTATGTTTCAAATACGTATATAGGGTCTGTAACACCATCTCGAAAAAAAAAAAACCCACAAAAAAAAATTTCGTAAAAAAAAATCTAGAAAAGAAAATCTCGAAAAAAATAATTCGAATTTTGCAAAAAAAAAAAAAAATAAAATTCGAGATCTTCTTGAAGTAAACAACAGACAGTTAATCCCGCTTACCCGTCCCATTTTTGGTCTGCAACGGAATTGCTTCAACATAATTGCCAAGAACGCAAAATAGAGTAGAAGCATGGCACCGACGATTACGGGTCATAGCAACAAAATCAGTCTACAATTTAATTTCTTTGCTCCGAAAAGAGCAAATTCCAATGAAATGTAAATTATTGAGAATGGATGCGGGCGAACATCGTATAGTCAGGCCTAAATATGCAAATAAAAGAACGCAGGTGCTTACGATATTCGAACAAAAGCCTCTCCGAACTGCCTTAAATTTGTTTTCTATGTACATTTTATAGGCTTGAAGTAAACCAAATTTTAATTATAAACGCCGCTTCGAAAGTGTTTTTGATGGTTGTAAAAAAATATGTATTTATATTTATATGTCTTCTGAAAATTGAAAAAACTGCTCTTGAATGTATTTTTTTTTAGTTTCAACTTCAAAAATAATTTATTTTTCTAAATTTTTATGAATTTTTCTTAAAAAAGGATAACTCAAAAAACCACCTTTATAATATTTTCTATTGTAATTATTGACATATGTTTCGGTTTGTTATGCCTCAAGCCAAAAAGGATTAATTAGATGTTTTATTGGTTCTTAAGACTCTAATAATTGTTTCCATTTTTTTATCTCATTTCACAATAAAATTGTTAAATTTATTCTCACTAATCGCACTTATTAAAATAAATTTATTTTTAAAAATAATTTTATTTATTGAAAACGTGCTCAATTATCATTAAACACGGTGGTCTATATCTATAAATCAAATAAGGACTTTAACCGCACCCCAGGTAAAAAATAAAACTTTTTAAAAATATTTCAAGTACTTTTTTTTTAAACAAAAAAAATATTGAAATATTTAGACATTTTAAGTATTTAGTTTATTTTAATAGATATTTGTTTTTAATATTAATATACAATAAAGAAGATGTATTAATTTTGTTTTATCTTCATATTTTGTTAAATTTATTCTATTTTATTTTATTAATCAAATATGAATAACAAAATAGGGTAACTTATCAATTAAATACAGCTACATTTGTTTATCAAAATATAATTAAAGTTTATGAAAATATCAGAAAATTTTTGGATATTATTTAAATATTCATTCTATAATACGAGTGTATATAAAAATAATATTAGCAAATCAATATACTAGGAGACGAACCACGGTTTTGTTAATATTCTCGCAGTATCGTAGAAGTTTTTTTTGACATTTTAAAATATAAATAAAAGTTTTTGTAATAATTTTTTTTTCCTTTTAAGCTCGTTTCCATCAAAAATGAATCTGCGCTAAACTCTTATAAATATTAAACTAACTAGGTTTATTTTGTTCGCATCAATGCTAAAAATATGCGTGACCTCGTTCACTTTCATCCGAGAATTCCTAATAACGCAAATCGGTGATGAAAGTGGATTATTAAAAACATAGAAATATTAACAACAAAAATATCTATATGCATTTTTTGAATTGAAATCTTAAGAGCGGAGTTCCTATCATTTTTCAGGCACATATTGTTCGAATTTTTTTTTTAAATGAATATAAAATAATTTAAAGATATTTAAGGTCATGTCTCTCACCTCTCACTAATCTTTTTTTAACTCGTTGTATTTGATGAATTACCTTCCTTCAAATTAAAAAGAAAATCAAATAAAAATTAAAAACAATAAATATATTTTTGATTCTTGGAGGGAAAGTTAAATAAAAAAATATGCATCTATTATATATATTTTTGAATGTCTATTTTTAATTTGTCTGAAATGGAAGATAAGTCTGGAGCCAAATATGAAAATTTGTAAATTCCATTCAAATTAAAAATTTCTCTCCTATACTTTTATTTTAAAGTAACTACCTTAGATTGTTTTGGATATGTTGTTCAGGAAATAATAATTTTGTGGGCAGTTAATTAATAATAATTTTCGAATCTAAAAATTGTCATTTTCATTGTCAGCACTGTTATAGTGGTGCTAGCTAGTTAGTATAAAGGAAAGATGTTCTATACTATATGAGATCACTTTTAATCTGATTTATATAAATGTAATTTTAATCATTATTATCATTGTGTTGATTATATTACAAATTAAGAAAACAAGTTAGTCCGTAAAACATAAACTTTATGAAACAGAAAAATGATTGCTTAAAAGGCGTCTTTCAGAACAAATCTGTTCGTTATATCACTTAGTTGATGTTAAATACTTTTTATTTTAATTTTTATTTTGGCTGAAAGCTATAAAAATTGTAATATTTTGTACTATTTTTTTTGGATGAGAAATATTATCAAATGAACTTAACTTCAAATTATTTAAGTTTAAGTCAGTAAGTTAAACAACTTATATCATCTACAAGGTTGTCACTTTTAATTTTAAAGCTAATTTATTTAACTGCAGATTCTAACTTGGCTCTAAAATTAAAAGTGACATCGTATGTAAAAATAATAAAATAGTAATAAAGTTACCGCGCTTGATTAGGAGTTGTCGGTGGCTAGTTTATTCAAATCAAAAGAAACAATATATTTTGGACATTGAATTTTTTTTTCTGTTTAAACTATCTACTTTGAGAAACAGCAGAAATATGTATTAAGGTAAGTTTTGCACCAAAATGTACTGAACACGAATGTTATACCATAGATTAAGAATACAGAAAGATGGGAAGTTTCATACAACATTTTTTCAGTCTTTTTTGGTATTTTATTGTGAAGGTGTTAGTAAAACTAAATAAAATTCTTTTCATACATTGATAATTATCACGTATTTTATTTTGTTTTACTAACACATTGACTTAAAAATACCAAAAATAATGTTGTATGAAGCTTCCCATCTTTCTGTATTCTTAATCTATGGTTATACTTAACACTGTATAGTGCAGAAAGTACTAAAAGAGACAAAATAGAGTTCTGAGAAAATCGACTTTATTATTTCTATAACAGTGCCTTTTCTCGAAATTTTTTTTTAGTTCAATGTTTCTCCATATTTGAAATTCCACACAGTTAAGGTATTATATTAGGTTTCAGGTGTAACCCTTCGAATCGGGTTATAAATAAAAATATATATTATTTCGCATAAAAATATAATGAAGAACAATAATAATAAAACTTTTTATAACAATTATTCCGACCGAGAAGAAATAAACCTAAAGAAAAAATTCGAAGTTTTTTCTCACCTAAACTAATAATTTATTTTACTAATGTAAATAAAAGTAAAATCAAATTGTCACCCACTTAGTATCATCCGAAATAAATATTATTTTTAATAAATATAAAATATATATAGTTCTTGTACATATACATACATAATACATAGTATATTAAAAATTAAACATTAAAAAAAAAAAATCAGGGATCTTGTGGCATTCAATTAGTTTATTAGTGGTTAAGATATTATTAATAAGTTATAAAATAATTTCAGTTATGCGCCTTGTTTAAAAAAATATAATTTTTTTTTTTTTGGTAAATTTTCTTGGGCGGTTATTTGTTTGCATAATTATTGAAATAATAATTTTTAAAGTTAAATTTTTGTTGATATTTGGAATGCATGTTGGTTATTAATGTTTGCACTTCTGTGTTAACAAATAAGGGAAAAAAATATTGACAACAATGAAATCTAGTTTCAAGTGTGGGCTTTTAAATTATAAAGAAACATTTAAAGCAAAAAGTTTGAAATTTTTTTTTAGCTGATGATTTTAACCAAAAAAAAAAGTTTATAAATTTTCTATAATAAATTTGGAAATAAAAATTAAATGAAACTTTTATTTTTCACACTAACTAAGATTTGTTGACAATTTATATGTGATTTTTTTTGCAAATTTTAAGTTCTCATATACCAATTTTTTGTACTGGTTATTCGCAGTTAGATATATATGAACAAAGGTAAAAGTTAAAATAATATAAAAATTAATTTTTTTTGTTTTTGTTAAAAGGAAAATGATTGGGAAGCATGTGACTCACTATTATTTAAATATTTCTTCCGTATATCAGCACGATAAGTCACCCTTTAAATTTGAGAAATTTTAACAAAAACAAATATATAATATTGAAGTTGGCAAATTTTAATTTTTTTCTTTTCTTTTGTTGTAGCAACTAAGTTTTCACAATTTTCATTGTTATAAATTTTATTGGCAGAGAAAAAGAGTTTACGACAATAAAAGAATTAGTGCAGCTATGGTTAGACTATACACACGACATACGTTAAATGTCAGCAACAGTTTTAACCATGGTTATGGCTTACCATGTTTAATTTTATATTTTATTTTATTTTTTTAATAGAAAATTATTACATTTGTATTGTATGAGAAATAGATATTGCAATTATATAGATATATTGCTGAATTTTAAAATTTGGGAATTCTATATAAAATAATGACTTTTTGTATAAATTTTAACAATTAGTTTTTAACTAAAAGACGTACTTATTAAATATATTGAAAATTTGTTACAAATTTTTTTTAAGTTATTACTTATTAGTTTGGAACCTTATATTGATTTAATTCAAATACAGGGTTGGCAATTTAAAGATGATGGAACATTTGTTTTCAAACCTAATCTTTGTATATTCTAATCTAAAAGTAATAGGATATTTAAGTTGATAATCTTTAAAAGTATATAAATGTATACAAAATTATATTTTATATATTTAGTTTGAAAAAAAAAAAAATAATTCGATGCATAGTTTCTTAACTTTAGCTAAACGATTAAAAACATAAAAAGGTATTTATTCATGTTAAACTTGTATTTTAAGAAGATAATAAAATACAAACTTTTGAAATGAAATGTAAAATTTGCATTTAACAAAAATAAAAAAATAAAAAAAAAAAACAGAAGAAGAAGAAAAAGGGTGACCAGAGGAATCAATAGAAATTTTTTTATTATAGTTTTTTTTTTTCAAAAATTATATTACGGCAAAAAGTTTTGATTTTGTATGCAATGGACAGGTATTAATGTACCACCATTTATTTTTTAATTTTTTTTTTTTTTTATTCTTACTGAATTGGAAATATAATACTTGGAATACTTTGGAAAATATTTACCTGAAACATTTTTACGATTCAACATTATAGAAGAACAAAAGCATTTATATATTTTATTTGTTATTGATATTTTTGTTGTAAAATTTTGCAAATTGGAAAGTTCTGTTTTCTTTTATTGTTGGCAAAAAATACTTACATACAGGAAAGACTATAAATTTATAAACAAAAATAAAAAAAAAAGAAAATAATAATAATAATAATACGAGATAATTTTTGCTAAAGACATTAAAAATTTGTTTTCGAAAACCCTTTAACAATTATAACAAAATTCTAGAAATATTTCGTAGATAGGTTTTCCATGAAACTTTTGATTGTAAATAAAGATGTAAATTTAATAATTTGCAGAATAAGTTGTAAAAGTTGAATAGATGTAAAATGGAAAACATTTAGAAATTTTATAATTAAATTGCCTTTATTTTTATATTTAGATTAAAAATTACAACGCACAATGGTGTCATTTGAGATAATTAATTATTTATAGTTAGGTTGACCACAGTTTCACGTTAGTCCGCACTTTATCAATAACAGAAAAATTCAACAAACCCGCTTATTTGTTAAAAAATATTGAAATCAATAAAAAAAATTTCTAATAAACACATAATTTCTCTTAATTTAGTATTTTGATAACATTTCATGATTCCTTAATTTGGTTTTTAATTTTACGCATTGTTATGTTTAATTAAAATTGAATATAGGAAAATTAAAATTTCAGTTTTTTTTTTTTTTTTGAATAAAAGAAATTTTATTGGAAAATACCTATTATATTACCTTTAAGTGTTTTGCAAAAAAAAAAATTTTTATTCAAAATCATGTCCTTCTAATATAAAATCGAGATAAATGTGACATATTTAAGTAATTCAATACTTTGTTTTCTAGAATTGATATGCGTTATCCGATAGAACAATATTATAAAAGAAGATGAAGAAAACATTTATAAGATTATTTTCTAATAATCATTGTCCATTATATTATTATAAATTTCATTCTTATATTTGCTGCAAAATATTCGTATACATAAATATAATTATGCGAATACATATATTTCCAGGTTAATATGTTGTTCAATATAATAATAAAAATAATATTATATTGTAATGGAACTTACTTTGTTTTCAATTTAATGACTATTATTATTATTATTATTATTAACATGACTATTATAATATTAATAAAATTTATATTTTGTTATTTACTAATTCATAGTTAGTTTTGTTTAAGTACAAAAAAAAAATTTGTTTTTGTTTAATTATACAATACATAGTAAATAAGGGATTTGAATATCCCTAATAAAACCTATACGTATATTACGATACTCTTAAAGTTTAAGTTTAAAGGGCATTTTTTATTGAACCTTTTAGATTCGGATGAATTTCTCTAATAAATATGGAAATAACTATATAAAAAGAAATTTATTATTGAGAATAGAAATTATTGCAATATATTGTTCTTTTATTGAATATAGCTAAACAGAATTTTTAGTTTATAACAGAGTTTAGAAATAATAAAATATATAAAAAGTAAATGATCTAATGAAAAATTGATATTAATTAATATAATAAATACTTATCATTTGTAATATATTGTATTCGTGGCCTTTAATTACAATATACGCTAAAGTCTTCAAAGGAATACAAATGTAGAAAGTTACTTATTAATTATAAATATGGAAATTAAATTCAAAGATAATAATCCAAGACATCAGAAAATTTATCAAAAACTAAAAACCTCATAAAGAAATGAATAATAGCATACATTTGTAATATTCAATAACTCATATAAATAAATAAAAAATTTCATGCTGTGTTATTCGTCTCAAGAATTGTCAATCATGGGTATAAATCAAGTGAATCATTCCGATGACTTGATACCAGCTTGATACAAGGATGCAACAATCGATCTATTTTTTCCATAATTTCACGTAAAAGGAATTCTTAATAATAAAAGCAATATTATTAAAACAATTTCTTAAAATAAATATTAATTATAAATTTAATAATAATAAATTAATATAATTTTGTATTTATTTAAAGTAGAAATTTTGTCTCAATAACATACTTCAAATAATAATGAAATATTAAATTTTTAATGCTTAATTATAATGGATAGAATAAGTTTTGTTATTTACAATTTTCAATTAAAAATTGTTATTACATACGTATTAAAAAAATATTAACTAAAATTTAAAATCTTGAAATCTCTGATATTTATAGATTAAAATCACATTTAATACAGTTCCATTTCAATCTAAATTCCTAACATTTGTTTGATTTATCGATCGATATGAATTGTAAATTTTTAATATACTATATTCGGTCGTTCAGATTGAGCTCCTTCGCTTGATAACTTAAAAAAAGGGAAATTACTATATACAAAAAAAAAATCGTTACTTACTATTTATGTAGTCAGTAACATAGTTAAAAAAAAAAACAAAATATATAGTTATATGAAAATATATAAAATAGTGGGCCTATATATAATAAGCTCACACATTAAGTTATATATAAGTAGTTGACATAAAGAGACTACAATTGCACAATCGTACAGAACAAAAGGAATAAAAAATCATAAAGAACTTTTTTTTTGTATTTTAAACAGAATTGTGCCATTGGTTTTTGTTATATTGTTTTTTAAATGAAAAATAAAAAAAATAAAATAAAAAAGAATCCTGATCCTGAAAATAACCTAAATTATATACAAAATGGTTTGTTTAATTTTATTTTAAACAATTGATTCTTTTGTTCCTATTCTTTTGAATATTAAGGATTTTTATATTTTTTTTTTTCAAAATTATTAAACGATTGTTTTTAAAAACCATTATTATTGTTAAAAAAGAATGGCGAATTTTTTGTTCGAATTTATATAAATTTTTAAGGTATATGTAATAACTTTTGTTATATGACTGAAGTACACTATAAATCTATATATATAAATATATACATATGTATATATTATTTTTTTTAAATTTACTTTAAATGTGCAATGAAACTTCCTTGTTTTGTACGTATAAATGTAAATAATTTTAAATATAATGTTGATTGTAATTGAGTTTTATTTATAAAAAAAATAACGATCATGAAATAATTGCCTTTTCTACGAAAATAGTTTACTATATATTATTAAATTTTATATTGTTAGCGATTTCAATGTGTTCTATATTTTGATTTCACAGCCGTATTATATTTAGTTTGGCTAATTTATATGATGTTATCCTGACAATAACTACTACTATATAATAAACATTTAGTTGAAAGGCAAAAAAAAAAAAAAATAAAGAAAAAAATGATTTTTTCCAATTCGCTTTGAAAAAATTATTTAATAATTTTCTATAAATAATAAATATCCTGTGCAAAATTTAAGTTCAATCGAGTATAATTTTTAATCTGTAACAGCAGTGAAACGATATAAGAATAAATTTATTAATAAAAAATACCTTCAATATACCTACATAAGTATTTGAATTAAATTTTTCCTAAAATTATACAATATTATTTTATTATTGTTTTTATGGATAAACGATTTAAGGACCACGTACTGCATTGCATATTGTTTATATATAGTACATAACAACATAATTACATAACATATCATTTTTATTCAATAAACTATTTTATTTTTCACGTTAAACAATTGAGATAAGTATTAAATTTTATTTTAATAAAATGCAATTGATATTTACGATAAATTCATTTAAAAATTAATCCGCATATATATGTATATATGTATGTTGTATGTATTACAATAGTTATCCCTAAAATAATATGTTATTTTCTTTTCTTATATATTTTATTTTATTAATAATGGGTGAATACAAATAAATTATATTTTCAGGAAATGAGTATATATAATAGGTATTGCATATATCTAATAGTTAGTTTTGTCGTTATTCGCTGAAATAAGGAAGAGAATACTTTAGCAATTGAAAAATATTATAGTTTTTGAAACAATATAATGAAAAATTTCATTGAAAGAGGTTGAAACTTGAAACAACTTTAAAACGCACCAAATAATACGAACAATTAATGTGAAGATTAAATAATTATTATAATATTAAATTTTGAATGAAATTTTGTCAAATATTGCAAAAATAAAAGTTACGTCGACAATAATTAACATTATAAAGGGTAGACCATTTAAAAATTGCAATTTCATTTCGCTATAAAAAAATAACGGCCCAATGATTGAACTTTTATTGGAACGGTTGTTTTATGACATTTATTTATGAAAAACAATTTCGGTCAAATGACCACCACGGCTGACTTGGCAGTAGCCAATCCGATACACCCAATTTTTGAGTACATTTTCGATTGTTTCGGGCCTTATGTCAGCAATAGCAGCTTGAATCTCGTGCTTGAGGTCTTGAATTGTTTCTGGATGGTTGGCGTAACATTTATCTTAAACTTCTCCTCAAAGAAAATAGTCCCACGTTGTCAAATCGCAGCTGGTCGGAGGCCAACTCACATCATCGTTTTTGCTGATTATGCGATTTTCGTTTTTCCGCCCAAATTGCAAATCGTAGACGGTTGGGATGGTCCACTGGCTCTAGCTGATGCACCTATTGAACTTTATATGGGTTCATGACAAGGTCTTTGCACAAAATGCGCATCAAAGATATGTGTGAAAGGTCCAATTGCTGAGAACGATGACGAGTTAATGTTGATGGTTGTTCCCGCACACTTTCACCAAACAGCAACAATGTTTTCAGTCGAGCGCACCGGACGAGTACGTACACGGGGTGGTTTATCCACCAACATTCCAGTTTCACGAACTCGCTTCACGAATTGATCCACAAATTGAGTTTTTGGAAGATTTTTTTCAAATATCTCACAGTTTGAGACTTGCCAATTTGGAAATAAGTTTTTAATATTTCCCAACTTTCTTCAAGCGAATAGCGTCCCATTTCGTAAATGTCAAGGTTTTTACTAAATATCTGTCACTTGTAGAATAACATTTGACTTTTTAAACGTCAAATAATCGATAGATCGAATTCCAAGCACTTGATGGACCACCCTTTATTTATCAATATGTATCTTAATATGATTTTTTTTTATACATTCTAAATAACAAAAATTATACTAAACTTATAACATTGAATTTTCTTTTTACATTACAAGGAACAAAATTTTTATAGTAAAGATCTAGGCATTTCGAAAATCTGATTAATTTTAATTTTTCGGAAAATTTGCAGAATTGCAATTAAAACATAAACATTGTTTTTGAACAATCTTTATAAAGTCCGTATTTCTGTATCATCCGTATAGCATTTTGAGGATTTTGTTATTCCAAAACATTTTTTTTTCCAACATGTTAATTATATTTTAAAATTATCACTGTGAACAATAAATAACATTAATCTGTGCATAACATTCTGATTCGATGTTTCAATTTTCCCCAGAAAGAAGGTTTTTCTTAATTTTTATTTTATTTTTTTCAATAAAGTTGTAACACTATCAAAGTGTATGCAAAAAAAAAAAAAACAAAATGTTATTTTTATATTGTTACAAATTCATTTCGCGCTTGCTTAATATAAAATTTTAGTAGCTGAGTGTGTATTCAAAAAATGGATTGAATATATGTTTATTTACGAAAAAATTTTTGTTAAATAAAAGAATTTTCATTTGGGAGTGGCTTCTTATAGTTCTAATACACAGACACAATTAATTTGTATCATTTTCAGAAGAAATAATTAAGAAATTATATTTTAGTATATACTTGAAATTATATATACATATAGTTACTAAAGTTATATAGTATAATAATGGATATTATTTCTATACTTAAATACAGAATTATAATTCCAATATGACCGATAATTGAAATACAAAAATTTTATTCGTCGTACATGATATTCTTAAATATATCTATTAAATATTATTTCTTAAAAAAAATTAAATATTTTGATAAATTTTACGGGGTCCCAAAATAATTTATACGGACATAATTTATACGAAAAAACGACATTATTCCTACCATACAAATGAATTATGTCGCTTTCAAGCACATCATAATTTATATATGAATAAAGTCGTTTTTTTTTTTCGTATAAATAATGCCGCTTTTAAAACGACATTATTTATCATATGAACTATGTCGTTTTGTTTTGTATAAATAATGTCGCTTCTAAACGACATTATTTCTACATGAATAAAGTCGTTTTTTGATCGTATGAATAATGTCATTTTTAAAACGACACTATTTATCGTATGTGAGTAAAAACGAATGTTGGCCGTACAAAATGTAGGTGAACTGACATAACCGTGAATATTGTGTTCTAAGCAAAAGGGGAAGGGGGCAGCAGGGCGGCGGGCGGGCGGTTGGTCAGTGGGGTTTGCGACTGCCGCAAATCCCACTGTGTGTCTACCTCACAAATATTTTTTTCACTCACATACGATAAATAGTGTCGTTTTAAAAATGACATTATTCATACGATAAAAAAACGACATTGATCATACGATAAATAATGTCGTTTTAAAAGCGACATTATTTAAACAAAAAAAAAAAAAACTTTATTTATCGTATGAATAATGTCGTATTTTTTTGTATAAATAATGTCGCTTTCAAACGACATTTTTTATTGTATGAACAATGTCGTTTTTCTCGTATAAATTATGTCCGTATAAATTATTTCGGAGTGCCAAATTTTACTTCACATTTTTTTTCCAAAAATATTGCTTTTCTTTATATTCATTGTGTGTGGAAGAAATGATAGAACTTATATAATTTAATACGTATAAATAAGACAATATTAATTTATTATATTAAATGCATATTGAATATAAGATATGATGATTATATTAAAAGGACTAGGAGAGCAAAATAAAGTTGTCAATAAACTATGATTTAATTAAGGAAGATTGAAAGATTATATTTTAAGTTTAACTAGCTAAAATGTCAATTTTTTCAAATTTTCATCCCACATATAATAATTATAGGTTACATTTGTTTTTACATGTATATGTAGGTATATTGATTTAATTAAATATATTTATGAAGTACAAAACCGCTTACCAAAAAATTTATTTTAGTATTTTAGAGGCTTTTTCCAAAAATCTGAAGCGCTAATATACAGATGTTACATTTATCTAACATACAATATACATATATGGATGTTTGTAAAGTTATCCATATATATGTACCTACATTGTGTATTACAAATGCTGATGATATTTCCAATAATAAAAAATAAAAAAAATTAACCACCATTTTTTTTATGCTATTGAATTGTTAAAATAATAACCATTCTTTTGTTTCGTATAAAAAAAAAACTATATATATATACATATATATATATACCTAGTTCCCGCCTTTTATTTTTCCAAACTTATAAACTCAGTAACGTTTATACAATATATAATATTATTAAAATTTTTAAAATGTAAAATTTAAAACTATACTTATTTAATGTATACATAAAGAATATAAAGTTCACTTTCCACTCCAGGATATCATCATTATTAAACATTTACAAATTCCCTAAAATGTTAAAAAAAAAAAAGAATTTAAGAAAAAAAAAACAAAACACTTCTAACCCTAAAAAAAAATTATTTGTGAATTTTATTTGAATAAAAAGAATAAAAGGATGAATTTTTTTTTTATTATATGGATTTTTAATGTTATTAGAATATATCCTTTTTTTATTGCAATCATTTTAATACATGAAAAAAAAAACCCTTTATACATATTTTTTTTTTAATATTTTTTAAATACAAAAATATAAAATAAACTATAAAAATTGTTTAAATGTTTTTCCCATTTAAATTGAATTAAATACAGCAGAATGCGTCTTTAATGATTTATTTTTTAGTTTATGAAAACAAAATTTAAAACTATAGAAACTATTGTAACTAGAATTTAAAGGTTTTTTTCAGACCCAATAATATTAATAGAGTAAGGTGTGAAATTTAAGCAATGTTCAAAAGTTAAATATGTTAATTTATTAATTATGTGAAAACTATTTAAAAGTATAGATTTCATATACAGAATTTTACTTATTTTTTTTAGTTTTAAAAATCATTCACAAAATTGTTTTTGAAAATTTAACATAATCTGATCGATTAAATTAAACACCTAAGTTATTAATATTTCAGTGGTGGAATCATATTATAATATATAATTAAAAGAAATGAATAAACGACCCGTCAACAACGAAATAATTAATCATTATAATTAAAACTTTCTAACAAGATAATTGATGATTGAAGTTTGAAAATTGTGTTGTTAAAATATTTTAATTATAAAAAGAAACCTTAACTTTATTAATTAAATAAAAACTTAGATAAAAACATTTATATTTCATATTTTCAAACAATAAAAAACTGATCCCTGTTAGTCGTTAAATTCTTATTTAGAATTTTGTAATTACAATTATTTTCAAATTTTGTGATATATATATTTATATATATGTATGTACTTTTGATTGAAATCTCAATAGTTTTGTTAATTTTTTTTTTCTTTATTTAACATTTTAATAACAGTAGAGTTTAATTGTGGGTTGTTCCTTGCTTTTTGTTTGAAACCTGCAGGAAAGACCACAAAATTATTTAATAATAACGTATGAGTAAAATAATTTTTAATCAAAAAGGATATCTTTAAAAAAAATATACGATTCTACATAAAATTTATAAGTTTTTTATTATGTATTTACTTAAAAATTGACAATCAGAAGTACATAGAGAAAGATCAGATATCCTTTTATATTCGCGGTATTTATATGCTTTATTTATATTTGTATACTAAAAATTTGATATTTATTTGATTAAATGTCTTATGGACCAATAAATCTATTCAATTTTACAAATTACATCTTTCTTTACAAATTTGTACCTTCTCAATTGATATTAAAATAATGGGTTCTGAATTTCAAAGTAGATTGATTCTGAGCTTATTTTCCCAAACGGTTAAATAGAAATATTATTTGATTGAAGCACGTCCAGGTTTAATGTAGAGATGATTATAAATGTTCAATAGGAAGTTAAAATTTGACTACAAACCATTCCTACAACCACAGGTAGTAGAATATTAGATTAGATATCTACAAATTTACAAAACTCAAATGCTAAACTATTTCCAAGTGAAGATGGAGAAACTATTTTAATTTTAATTTTAATTTTTTTTATTTTTTTTACCTTTTTTGAAACTATAAGTTTTATTTTTGGTCTGTAAAGGACTTTTTGTGGTCAACAAAAAAATTATTTTTTTTTTCGCGAAATTCATTAATTAAAACTTTTAAAAAAGTTGTCATGAAAGAGAATTGTTAAAAAAAGTTTCCATAGACTTAATGAATTTTTTTTATTTTTATATATATTTTTATTTTTTTTGGTGAAATAAAAGTTGAAGCTATTAATTAATTTTTCAAGAAGTTTAAAAGTTAACTTCAAATCCATATATAATGGAAGCATGTCTACCTCGATTTAGAAACTAGGATAATCTGTGATTTCAATTTGACATAAAAAATTGTGAAAGGATTACTTCTTATGATTAAGTACCTATTTTGAATTATGAAATTTATACGCTTCACTTTTTTAATTTTCTGGTTTTGTAGTTAATAAAAAAATCTTTAATAATTAATATTGACTACTGCCCACTTCTTAATAATATTCCACAATTGACCATGTACATAATTTAATATCAATTTCTTCTCGTGATGTTAATCGAAACGGAGCTAGACATACCGGACGGCAGTGTAGTCTAGATTAAAACTTTCCCATGACGACGACACAGCCGATAATAAAAACTTATAAATATTTTTTTTTTTTTAGTTTCCATTCCTATAAAGAATTCTTTGGCATAATTTCAACAATATTTATTATCTCATAGATATGATTTAGTAAATCACTAAATCAATTTTATGTGTCATAAAATATTTGGATTACATTAATTTTCTAATAAAAATAATCTCACATAATAATTGACCGAAAAATGACCACATTACGTAAAATAATTCTTCACATTATAAACATATTAATTTTATAAAAAAATTGTTAAGAAAATATAATAATCATTTATATAATATAATATATATGTGTAATTCGTACAAAAACGTGTTGTCAATTTAATACTTTTTTTGTTAAACACTATAATTCCTTCAGTTTTTCTTTAAAATAAAAAAGGGGAAACATATTTAAATCATAATAAATATAGTTTCGTCAAGTCAGAATAAAAGTTGATTTTCGCCTTTTTATATGAACTTTATAAGGGTCGGCACAAACATTAAAAAAAACTCGGAAAATAAACTTAACTAATATTTGTTCCAATACACAGATGTTATTGTTATTATGTCTTCTATGTTATTGCTAACTTTTGCTTAAATCTACCTACCATATAACTTAACTTCAACAGCATCACGAATAGGTCGAAATTTAATTTTTCACCATAAAGAAATTGGCTGAATTTTTTCACAACTTTTAACTTTTATTATTCAACAATTAACTTAAAGTATTCTCAGATTGGATCAAAATTTAGGGATGTGAAGTTATCCACTATTTTACAGTAATATGTACATTAGCCCTGCAGGGTCACGCAAAAATGTTTTATGTATACGGCGCAAAATCACCAAGGTGGTAAATTCCAGTTGGAATCGATTAAATCATAGAATATAATAGTTTTTTATAAATAATGCGTCATAAGTAATCCAAACCAACTTGCTTAATCGCCACATCAAAATATTTTTTTTTAATTTATTGATTAAATATATTTTTTTTCACAAATTACCCTCAAAACGTCATTCCGGGAACGTGTCCCAAGTCAACATTCACTGACAACATCAATTAAAATACGTATTAAAAAATAATTTTAATGCTCTGAAAGTACTTTTTAACTCAGTTAATATTATAATGAAATGATATTCATAAGTCTTTTAGTATTTACAATATTATATTTTCCGAAAATTTAACTCAAAGTCTGGCGCAAGTTTTCGCGTCATTCCGGGAACGCCTTCATTTTTTTAAAATATCTTATTTCAGAAAAGTGCTAAAGATAGCGCCACTCGGTAATTCTTTAGAGCACCTAAGGGGAAATA
Organism: Hybos culiciformis; assembly: GCA_964007475.1. Taxonomy (NCBI): domain Eukaryota; kingdom Metazoa; phylum Arthropoda; class Insecta; order Diptera; family Hybotidae; genus Hybos; species Hybos culiciformis. Next base: position 19,609,661 of record OZ023273.1, on the reverse strand, counting down.
AATGCCTGATTTGTTTTTTATTAAAATGTGAGAACTGTAAGAGGTAAGTGCGTGTTTGTATCGAATTTTTGTAGCGTACCATAATTCACCGTCATTCCGGGAACGCCAATAATTCTAAGAAAAAAAAAAGTAAATGACTTTAAATATATTAATTCTCAAACATTATTAGGACCTTTTGCAATATTAATCTTAATAACGGATGTTTTTGAGGTTATTCTATGTTTTTTATGCAATTCTATACGAAAACGTCATTCCGGGAACGCGTCATGTCCGGGAACGCTTATATGTATATAAATATTGTTTAATTCATGTAATAATCCATTTTCAGCTCTGCCTGCTCAGATATTACTTAAAGATAATATAATTAATAAATAGGACTAGTTTTGGAAGTGAAAATAAAAAATTTTTTTTAGAAATTTTTTGTAGAATTTCAGACCCGGAATTTACCACCTTGGTGATTTTGCGCCATACAAGGGTTTCAAGAAACTGAGTTTTTGCTTACTGCAGGGCGGAAAAAAAGCAATCTGCCCCAACTTGAAAAATTAATAACCAATTTGAAATTATATTTTCCTCTTTTAAAGAAATAAAATTTGATGTTTTAGATAAAAATATTGAGCATATGAAGTAAATATTGTAAATAAATATTTAAAGATTAATTTTGAAAAAAAAAAAGCAATACATTATTATTCAATATTTCAGGAATTTAATATGAACAAAAAATTAAAAAAAAAATATTTAAATAAAAATTGTTCAACATTGACGCGCCCAATAACCCATAAAATTTAAATAAAAATATAATAATATTATAATATAATTTTGATGTAAGCACTTCCATTCCATCTCCAGGTAATAAACTTAATAGAGTACTACTCTTTAGACTAGAAAACTTTCAACATTTAGGTTTAAAGTGAATGATTACAATAGTAATTGGTATATTGTACTTAGGTTTTGTAAATAATAAATCAGAATAGTTTTTAATACTTTTATGAAAAAAAAATTTAGATTAATTAATAGTGAATTGAAATGCTGTTATCTTCATATAGAAAACTAGGTATACCTTTAATATGTAAATTTAACTTGCATAATGTTAGACATCTTTACAGGTTCTAGAGGTCGTTAGCACTATCTAACCTATATACATATTATATAGATTATATAGTTATGAAATTGATTATTTTTGAAACTATAAACTATTCTATACTAAAGGATTGAAAAAAGATTTCGTAAAAAAGACATAATATGGGGCATTAAAAATTTCTTCAAGAAAATATCTAAAAAAAAATTTAGTATCAATATCTGTTTATTATGGGTTTTTTTTTTCATTCATATCAAAAAAAAATTAAAAACAAAGTTAAAAAAAATCAACCCCTTTATTTTATAGACATAAAATAACTGGAATAAGCTAAATAAGATTCAAGTGAATCAATTTGTTTTCAACTTGAAAAAAAAAAAATTAATATTATCTTTTTTAACTGGTAATTTTCCGTCAAATTTATCTTTTGTTTTGTTTTTCAATAAACAGAAAATCCCTTTAAAAACTCCAACAATCTATAAACGAAATTGCACAGGCGTTTCACATAAACACATAAAGTCATTAGGTCGTGTCAACAATTCTTGCGGCTAAATTATCAAAAATAAATAACCCCCCAAATTAATGAAAAATTATTTCTGTTTTAATTTTCAATGACGGAAAATTCTTATATTATTCTGAATAATAAAATATTACTTTTATTAATGTTTATCTGAATAATGGATTGAGATAAAAAGTTAATTAAAATGTTGATTTTACTATTAAATTAAAGCTTTTCACTGTCCTAATGAATAAGTCGAGCTGTATATTTATACTTGGCTGTATATTTATACTTTCTTGGATCTTAATTTATCTCAATTGTTAGTGCTTGACCGTAGTTAATTTTAATACCAATGTTCAACTTTTTCAAACTCTAATTTCTTACAATCAAAAATTCGAATTGCTACCAAAATGTAAAAAAATATTACATATATGAAAATATACAAATCTGACCGTGCAATTAATAAACTAAGATCAGACAAAATACAAAAAAAAAAATAACACTGACAAATCAACAAGGGAGAATCGAAAAATTTTTATGAAATTCTGCACCACATATTTAATGCTAACAATTTAAAATTGTAAAACCTCCTCATAAAATTCAAATAACTTTCCCAACCCCCAAAAATTAATAATGAAAAGGATATTTGTAACTCTCTTAATAAATAACACAAAAAAATTATTCTCCCTTTTTCCCCCCCAGAAGAGAATCAATGTACACAAATTTAGTGAAAATATATGAAATTTTTCGCTTGTATCACCATAAAAATTTTCTTTTGTGTGAAAGCAGTCAATTCTATTATTTTCTTCTTTTTTTTTTTGACAAAAAAAAAAGAAATGTGATAAAAGAAAATCTTTGAAAATGTCTGCGGGTGACATTTCACACACCAACTACATAAAAAAAAATGTATATAAAGAAATTTTCTTCAAACATATTTTAATTTTCAGGGGTGATTTTCTTTTTAAAATTTAACAAAATTTTCACATGGAATAGTCTTCGTGCCCAGAAATCCAGGTAAAATTGTATCAACTGGCACTGATGTTATTTAAAACTTTTAGGAATACTTAATTGGGATGTAATATAGGGGAAAGGGGGGAGATTCGGACAGTTTTTACATTACCCACCAAAAATATGCCTAAAATATTTTTAAAAATATTTTCAAATGATTTTCCAAATAATTCAATCTTTTGGCTTGTTTTATGCCGAATTTGAAGTGTCTAGATTATAGTTTGGCTTTGCTGTAGCGATCCTAAAAATTTGCGGCAAATGCCTGAATGTGCCCCAACGTGGGGGTAGTTTCAGACAGGGGGTGGGGTAGATTCAGACACTTATTGAAATAGTTCTCTACAATGGTAAAAATGTTGTATTTTGTATTGAATTTAAAAATTTTATTTTATTTTCAGTTACTTTAAACTCAAAGTACAAATTCTAAGAAGGTACATCAGTCAAAAATTCAATTGGTATTGATAACAGAAATAAGATTTCATTCATTTAAAAGATTCAGTCTTTTTTCTTACATTTTTCAACATTGTCATCAATTCATTATTATTTTTATTATTATTATGTCTATTGGTTTTTCTTTTATAATTTCGAGGCATCTTGAATTAAAAAAAAACTAATTATGTTCAAAAAATGACACATGGGATAGTTTTGGGCAAGTCCGAATGTACCCGATTTCGTCTGTCCGAAAGTGACCCACCATGACTCTTCTTAATAAATTAAATTTTTAATATATTTATAAAAGAAAATTTAATTTCTCAATAATTAAATTTTTATAATTAAATAATGGCAAAAATAAATGTATAATTTTTACTTTTACTTTTACTTTTTGCGAATTTTTTTTTTTCCGAAGTGAATCACTGTTTAATAAATTTAAAAAAAGTGACTTTGACAAGCCGAAAACATAAAATTCACCGCACATGTCAAACCACAAACCACAACTAATTCAAATTTTTTATGAAGTGAGAAAATGAGCATCTGATAATATGTCTAAAATACCAAAATTAGATGCTACAAATATTTTGTGAGTTATAGGCCATGTCTGAATGTGTACACTGTCCGAATCTCCCCCTCTTTCCCCTATATAGTTCTGGCACACAAGTAAAAAATAAGTGGTCGTTATATAGTACATATATTTAGATAAGTACTGGCGGTAATTAAGACTCTAAATATAATTCAAATCGGACGACTGAAGTAACCAGATACTTATAGTATTTTATTTTGAAAGTTTTTACAATCGTTTTGACAAATTATTTTCAACCTTGAATATAAATAAATTATATTGAATCTTGCAAATTTAAAATCTAATTTATCTTTCTTTAAAGTTGTCTTAATATTGGAATAATATTGAATCAAATCGAACGAGAAAAATTAGCGAATTTAATCGTATATTATATTTGAATGAAATTAACTTTATAAAGCACTTGTTGTGTATTTTTTGGTATTTTAATCCATAATATTTCATTTGAATTTTTTTTTTCAATGATAATAAAATTAGAATCACGTGCCTAAAACCAAAGGATGATAATAAAAATTAAATTGAAACTGTTTATTAAAAATTACTTAATTTCTTACACAATTTTTGCCAAGCATATGTATGCTTTGAAATATTTTTAATCTTCACCAGAAGAGATTAATGTCAATAAAATGTTTTTCTTTAAAATTTAATATTTTTTTAAAATTATTTACCCTTTTTAGAAATATTTTAAATATTTTTACTTCACTGTTAAAAATAAAAAAATTATTAAAACATTAAATTGCCTTTTTTTGTTACTTGACATTCGAACTCAAAAGAAGGATATGATACTACAATTATTCCATCGACAAGATCTCAGATTCAATTTCGCATGTACATTTTTTTGACTATACTGACTACATAGAATAGTTTTTCGATATTAAAAGTCCTAAGAAATATTTATAATCCACAAATTTTCCAAGATAGAGTTGCATTATCTACAGCCTGTCGCCGTAATAAGCATTCTGCAGCGAAACAAAAGTTTTCCAATTGGTATTCATATTACACTTTAAAGATGTTATTGATTTAAGAGTGTGCGATATTCATAAAAGATAAAATTTTAATTTTATCAGTATCTAATGTATCAAAAACTTTGATAAAACCGTTGTTTTGCCAACATAAATAAATAAAAAAAAAATTAAATTTAAATGAAAATAATAAGAAAATTTATTTTCATTCCAACATCATCAGTGGGGGTTAAAAAGCAAATATCATCAAATAAATAATATAAGGACCATGTTAATTTTTATATATACTTATACAAATAATATAATATTCACATTTTTTGATTAATATTATTATTACTATTATTATTAAACTCATCAGGACATGTGTCATAAATAAGTCCAATAAATTAAATGCATCCGATACAGAAATTTTCATTTCAAAAATGATATTATTGTCCCTTTTTTTTTGTGGAAATAAATAATCCTTTTTTTTATAATAAGAGAGGCGCACTAAAGTTTTTTTTTTTTTTCAATAAAGAAAATTAATATGAATTTAAAGGATGAGGGACAAATAATTTCAAATACAATACAGTTAAAAATTTTGGAATGTTGAATCAAAAAAAAAAAAAATTCTTTATTAAAAATTTTTTGATCAAAATATTTTGAACTCTTGAATATAATTCTATTGTTAGTTACATTTTAAATCAAATTAAATTAATTTTATATTACAAAACCAGATAAAAATTATACATTTTGTATATTCATTGAATTTCAATGACAAGGACATTCTTATTAAAATGAAAATAATCTTAATAACCGCGCACATCCCTCTTGTATGCTATTCAAGAATAAAAATTATTTATCGTTGTATATAGAATTTTATTATAATCATGTTTAAAGACAAATTATGGTAAATAGTTTCCTGAAGAAAATTTAAACTAACTATATATAAATTTACCTAAATGAATTCTTATATACCAAGAATAATGTAACAATGGCAACGTTGCTGAAATTTAGATGAACACCTTTTCAACGGACTAAAAATTGTAATTTGTCGATAAAGTATCTTAAATTTTACTAACTATAACAAAATCAATTATATTAGACTTTCAATAACCTATCTGCTGTTATAGAATCAAAAAAATATATTCTATCTATCTACATAATCATTGTAAATTAAAAAAAAAAGCTCTGTTAGTTGGGTTCTTAATCTAATGTCGAATAATAATTTTCTAGATTAGCAAATATTCAATATGAGCTACTACACAGTGATTACAAAAATAATTGAGTTATAATACATATTAATAATTTACATATACTTATGTGCTTATATTTTTGTTTCAAAAGACTATTGAAGCATTGCTTCTAATTAACTGGAAAATATGTAATTGCATTGTTATTATTTCATTAAATTATAACAAAAACTTATTTCAGACAATATAAAATAACAATAGAATTATGTTTAAAATAAAGACAATAAAGTATTAAAACTCATATGTTTTGGAAGCGAAACGTCAATTAATTTGCAGATATAGTGCTTATTTATCACCAATAACAACCTTGTAGAACATCATTATATGCGAAGTGGTTAAGTTTTTTAATATGTTATTATTATGTTTATCAATATTTACATGCACTGAACTTATAATAGCAATAATCTTTATATGGAGCAATAATTTGTCAGTCTTTCATAGTTCAATTTAATATTTCAATAAAAATTTTAGTTATGAAAAGTTTTCATATGTTTCCACGCATTGAAGTATTTCAAAAATTGTTGATTAGAAAATCAATATAAAGTCATAAAAAATAATTTCAGATTCAATTTATTTTCAGTTTTAAATTTTTTGTTTATATTAATAACTATTAACACGATTGAATTTTTTTTATTATTACATCTATAAAATGTATATTTCTTGATTTGGAATATTATATTTGGAATATTTTGTTGTTTTTTAAAAATTGGAATATTGGAATATGTATATACTTATACAGAATAAAATAATCGACTCAGTGCTAACATACACCCAAGTGAAAAATTTCTTATTTTTAATTAACAAATCCGTGAAATAATAAAAAAAAAACAATTTTAACTATTTCCGTACTTTGATTTTAAATTTATTTAATTAATCTTGTAAGAATGGCTTACAATAATTATTGGTCTAGAGTCAATGTTTGAATTAGTACCCTATAAAGTTTTCTTTTCATTTAATCAAATTTAAAAATTTTCGCATGGGCATTAAATAGATTCGCATATGAATTTAAATATAAAATAATTATTCTTTTGTTTTCAACACTAATAACCAATTTGTATAAAAAATATCCCTTTTTATATAATATTCACGTTATGCATAATATTGCATAAAATATAATAAGTTTTTAATTTTCCTTCTACAGATACTTGAATAGCATAAATCGTACATATAATATTAATTTGGAAAATCTGTTTTCAATTGCATGTTTTTTTTTATCTAACTATTGTTATAAGATGCTTTTGAGAATATTGAAATAAAAGTTTTCTTTGCCAAAATTGTTATATACAGGGTTGCCAACTCTTGACCGAGGAAAAACTGGAGAGTTGAAAAAACAACACACCTTAAAAAAATTTAAGAATTTCAAATTCTGAATTTCAAATTCCTAATGTATTTTGTTAGTGTGATTTAATGTCAAAAAAAAGTTTCGCACGAAAACTTTTTTTTTGACATTAAATCACACTAACAAAATACATTACTTTTTTTCACTTTTTTTCATAAATTTCAAATATTAATGACAAAGCTGCCAGAGTAGGATTTTCTTTAGAGGATTTTATACATCGGGGCAAAAATTATGAACAAAAAATTATTGTACAAGGAAAATCAATTAGAATGACAGAACTTGAATTTCAAAAATTTTTTTTGTTGTGTGAATTTCAAATACACGCCTCAGCCAGAGCGTGTATTCGAGATTCACAACAACAAAAAAAAATTTGAATTTTACACAACAAAATACATTAGAATTTGAAATTCAAAATTTGAAATTCTTAAATTTTTTAAGGGTGAAGCACAATTATTATCACCATAAACAAACGAAACATAAAATAAACCGCATATACAAAAATAATTCAAATTAGAATAAAACTTTATAAAAAGTAATATAAAATAAATACAATTATTGAAATTAGAAAAAAATTAGTTAATTAATGAGATCAATTATTTCTTAAAGGTATTAATAACTTTGTTTTGGAACAAATGATACTATAGCCAAATGAATAACAAAGTAAAATGACATCTACTGGTGAATGGCTTATGTGAATTTCTTTTTTACTTTAAAATTATTAATTTTGAAAAAGTTGGTAAAATTTTAAAAAACCTGGAGACTGGAGTTTTAGTTGAAAAACTGGAAACTCCAGGGTAAAACACCACAGTTGGCATCCCTGGTTATATATTTAGATACAATTATTGAAAAAGAATTGGATATATTTTTAATGAACTACTTATAATAAATTATTCTATCGAATAAAAAGAACTTACAGGGTTATAAGCTTAATAGTTATTTTGTTTTCAAAATCAAGGCCAGAAAGTGGTTTATTTAATGTGGGTATGTAGTCTATACATTTGTACAGTGAAGCAAAATGTGCAAAAATGTGAGCGCTAACAATAGAATTTATTCAAGAATTACATGAAATAATGTAAAGTTGAATGTGGAATATTTTAAGGCATAGAGTGAGTTTACTTCCAAAGTCAAGTAACATTGGGTACACTGTTTTCAATTTAAATTTTTTTAAATGTGATAAAATGTTTAATTTAAATCGATTTTAACCAATTTAGAAATTTTAGAAGGTACTCTGTAATGATATCCTGAAACTATTTTAGGGTTCCTTAAGATCATACGTCTGTAACGTCTGCAACTGGTTAGAATATAATAGTATTTATAAAAGATAACTTTGGTTTTACAAAACTGTTATACAAATTACGTCAAATATTATGAATTTTTAACTTTTCTAGATTAACCCAAAACCTGGCAGATTCAAAAAAAAAATGGAAAAAAATAATCCCGACGATACAAAATATACAAATATAATATATATAAACATGATTAGCTAACCCTTACTTATAAACGGAATTTAATATTTAACTTTTGTACAAATTTTATTCATAACACTTAAATTGTGTCATTGTTAAAAAAATGTTTGCATAAAAAGTTATGATTCTGTATTTAAATTATAGAAATTGTTTTAAAATATCTGCAGTTGTAATTTTAATTGAATTTATAGGTTTTTCCCTAACAAAATTACAATTCAACTTTATTATGAATTAAAATGAAATAATAATAGACCATCATTGTAATTGTATATAGATGTATAAAATAATAACTGTATAAAATGATTTTTAATATTCCTGGTCTGTGAATTTTTGGATTCACTTATTATTTGTTACTAAAATAGTATATTGTTAATTAAATAACTTTATTCAAAGTTGCCAGGGATTTTAACATATTAAACTGTCTCCCGATTATTAATAATACATAATTTTCGAACAATAAATGCAGATTTTAGATCCAGATGCAGAAGTTTTTAAAATTTTATAAAGTTTGAAAAAAAAAATGTATGTATTTTGTATTCTATATACTTATGTATATACTTGAACGCTTTAACATTTAAAATGAAAAATTCTTTGGAAATTTAAATATATAAAACACTTTTAATAAAAATATTTATTATCCCACGGATTTCTTTTCTTTGGAAATTCTTGTTTGAAAAAAAAAAAATTCTTTTACTTACGTTGCCACTTTTGGAATCAAACTATAAAATGAACAACATGATATTTTCATTGAAAACCTCAGTAGGAATAAAAAAAGATGTTTAGATATGTAACACTGTACTCTACAAATAAATAGGTAGATATTATTATGTTGCACCAAATTATAATTTCCATTTCTAATTTTTAGTAAAGTTTTGAATGAGTCGCAGAAGATCCGAATGAAAATGCAATAAAAATTTATTTATTATTTACTAGAATTCAGAAAACATCTAAATTGCAGATTTTTAGGTAATTTACATGATTTTTTTTAATGCAGACATATTTGCAATTAAATAGTTTCAATACAATTCAAAGTCATCTATATACCTTGCTTCGGAAAGAACTTAATAAATTTAAATGCACATTATATTACGCTTCCAACTCAGAGTGAGAAAATCTAATAAATATTATATAATTTTACTCGAAACCATAAATTAATTTCCATAATTTTTTTTTCCGTTTCCATAAAAACATACAAGCATCCTGTTTTTTTTCCCCACATTTTTTTTTCCAATATTTTGTTAATTTTCTTCTCTCAGTAAGAATTTTCCAAGGATATTGAAATTCCAATTTCCTTAGAAAAATTGTTTAGAAAAGTAATTTAATTAAAAAAAAAAAAAATAATAATAAAATAAAAGTGGGTTTAATGGTGTTTCAAAATCATTTAAAAAAATTCTAAATCAATTAAAAGAAATATAATAAAAAAAAAAACTTCAATGTTTCACCCACAAATTACTTAACTCATTAAAACTTGCGGTCAATTATTTCCTTTCATTTTAATTTCTGTTTTTCGCAAAAATTCAGAGCTTTTCTTGTGAAAAAAGTTTTGTGATGATAATTAATAAATAAATTCTTAACCAATAACTCCTGTATGCTCTACAATATTTTATTATTACTTTCTATGTGGTTTGGCTGTTCACTAAAGAGCTATATATATATTTTTAAATGTGTACTTGTAAAGCTCGAAAACCATACTCAATCTACGATCTAAATTTATAATTTTTAGATTACAAAATATATCATCCTGAAACAAAATATTTATACCAGTAAGTTTCTTAAGAGCTCTTTAATTTCGACTCTGGGCATAATTTTGGACACATAACGAGAACTAATCAATTATTCCCAATTTTCTTACAAATTTCACTCAATTTTTTATTATTGTAAAAATATTAATAAGAAAATTTTTAAGGTTTTCTTTTGCATCCGACGGGACGTTGGAAAAGCAAATATCATCCCCTTTTTTTTTGCATACAAATTCAAAAAAATTAAACAGAAGAAATATAAAAATAAAAAAGTATAATTGAAGAACAATTTTTTTAATGAGCTCAAATTACCGTTATTTTAATTGCTTTTTAAGGTTAATTTACTGTAATATACCTATATTTTCGTTATGCCCAATGCTGGACCTAACTTGTATTTTCTTTTTTTTGTTTTTTTTTTTTTTTTCACTGGCATACTTAAAAAAAAAAAATTATTATTTATTTATAATAAAAAAAAATTCATAGAATATTTTTATAGCAAAAAAAAAATAAAAAATCTTCCCTCTTCGTTTTTGTTGCATTTTAATTACAATTTATACTAAAATAATTTTGATTTTTCATTACACTAAATTCGTAGCCCAGACAGCTTTTTTTTTTGACATAAGAAATTTTCAGAAGTTTTCCGGATCAAAATCAAATATAATTTGTTGGGGGCGATTATTTAGTTAGGTGTTATAAGGGTCTCAGAATTTTTATGGACACGGAAACTGAAACCCATTAAATTTATGAAATTATATTTCGCTTATTATTTAATTTTTATAATTAAGAATAGGTGCTTTTAATTGAAATTTTTGAAAGATTGTTTCGTCCTGGTATTAAGCATATAAAGGACTCAGCAGAATTATTCACCTATCATTTCATTTTTAATAATTAAAAAAAAATTTAAAATTTCAAAAGTTTTTGATTTTTATTTAGTTTTAAGTTTGATTGCAAGCATCAATTACAAGTTATTTAAATTTAATATTTTTTAAACTTTAAAGTATATTATTGATGGTTCAAAATTTTCAAAAAAATCCGAGCTTTTTTTGTGAAATGAAAATGGTAAAAAAAAAATTCTATCGTCTTTATTTTGCTTTTGGACAAACTCTTAACAGTCTTTGATATTCCAATTTTTATGATTTCATTTATATTTTTTTTTTCTACATAAAAAAAATAATAAAAATGTGTAGCCTTTTTATTTTCAGTTTTAAAAATGTATTTATACATATTTTTTTATATTTTAAAAGTGGAGCTCTAGTGTATTTTGCAAGTTTTCATTTAAATAAAAATATATAATAAAAATAAAAAGAACAAAAAGAAAAAGGAAAAAAAAATTTATATATATATGTATACAATTTTTCCACTCTCATGGGGAGTAACTAAAAAAAAAAAAAGCCACTCTTGAATTAAATGAAAATTTTTTCATTTTATTATTATTAAAATAATATACAATATTATTATTTAAAAAATATAATATTTTTTCCCTTTTGTGTTATCATTAAAAAAAAGCGAATTTTATTAAATCCATAGAAAATATAAAACTTTACAATTATGTTTATTTAATTTTTTTTTACTTTTTTACTTTTAATATAGAACGCGAATATGTTTATTTAAAGCAGAAGTCGTTAGATTTATTTCGACGAAGGGCCATTCAGAGTATTAAGGAATTGAGCCAAAAACATATTTATAACGCAGAATTTGACTTTAATTTTATTTTGAAATATTCAAAAATGAAGAAATTTAAAAATTAGATTAAATTTACCTGGGATTTAGTTGGACTTACATTAATGTTTATATTCTTGAGATTTTTTTTACGATAAGTGAGAGTTTATATTCAAATATCTATAACTATCCCAGAAAAATAAGATGCAATTAATACTATTAATTAATACTAATACTAATATGAAAACGTATATGTATTATTCTATCTACAATATAGCATAAAATTACAATCATTTATTTTTAAACAAACTTATTTATGGAGCTACATGCCTTGAGCACAGCTAATACCGCAAAGAAATTTAGAGCTACCGTAAAAACCGATTATCTGTGTTATTTCTTAATTAATTTAAATAAGAATTATAAAAAACGCAAGATATTAATTTTATTGATTTTTTGTAAAAAGAATTTCTTAAAATTAAGTATCATAAAATTGAATATACTATAATGTATTGAAATTGAACCGAATATATGCACATCATTTCAGCAATTTCGGATATCTGGAAGTTTCCGAAAAATCATTCACCAGACTTTTCTCTATAGACTTGAATCGAAGTTAAATAAAAGTTCGTAAAATTAAAACTACAATTTCGTTTTTTTAAGAAAATCTTATATTTGTTAGGATGAATTTATTTCTCAAAACATTGAGTGTCCGGCAGGATTTTCAAAAAAGTCCAGATTTGGACTGCGGGATTTAGTTTGTCGAACCCTGATTTAAACTAAAAAAAAGGGTCAAAGTTGATTTGCAGCATTTATAAAATCAAATTTTAAGAATAATTAAACTTTTTTAAATTGAAGTAATGAGATTCAATAAATCTTAATGAAATTAATTTTATTAATTGATCTACCGTTATATTGTGTTGATTTAAAAATGAACCCAATGAAAAAATAGTGCACATTTGTAAAAATAAATAATAAAAACGTACACATTTTCATTATGAGTGAAAACCAATAAAAAGAGATCTATCAAACATTATTAAAAACGAGATTAAAAAATCGTACTATATATTGATCGTATTGATCCATATGACAAATAAATTAAATTTTTGTTATTATTGAGAAAAGTTAGTGGCGGCAATGGGTCAGGCAAGGAAATTTAAGAATATATTTTCTTTTTGTTCTTTTTCGAAAGATTTGTATAATATAATTTATAATGTTTATCTTATACCGAAGAAGGAAAAACGGAAATAAATAAAAAAGGTGTGTAACTACGGTGACCATATTTGTCCTCTTAAAAAGAGGACATATTAAAATATTTTCGATTTTTTGAAAATATCGCGAAAAAGGTTTTTCAGTATTTTTGAGGTCGGCCCATCGGTGACCATGAATCCAACTTTTAATTACGTATTTGAGAAGCCCAAGAACTTGCAAATCTATCCAAGGGTTAATTGGATATTGAATTATGAAAAAAATATATATATATACATAAAAATAAGCGAAGCATGATAATGTTTAATATTTTTTAAATATCTAAGTTACTCTTTGACCGGAATCAAATTATTATTCAAAGCAGATGACAGTTGTTGTAATACCAAATTATGTATTAAACTATTCTTAAAACTCTAAACGCAACTTTTTCCAACTTCTTAACTTTTTTTTTTATTCTAAAAAATAATAAAATTTTTCTTAAAGGAACACAATAATAAATTTTTTTTTTTTTTGATTAAAATCCGTATAAATTTTACGTAAACATAAGTAGAATTTTTTTTTTCTTATGTAAAAGAAACAGCTATTATTATTTTTCACATTAAAAAAATATAAAATAAAAGTAATTAAATTTCTTTGTAACTCAAAAGAAAGTTTTTGTTTTATTTTAATTCTAAAATTCTATTGTGGACTTTTTATTTTTTATCTTTGAGGTAAAAAGTAAAATATCCTTTTTGACTTTTCTAATAATTCTATTGTTTTTTTTTGTTCGTTTTTATTTGTTTATATTTAGTTTAGCTTTACAACTAACCCGCTTGTTATTCGGTCGTATATAAATAAAAGCATTGTTTCATATACATATATATAGTATTTATGAAAATCCACCATTAAAATAAAGAAAAATCTTAAAGAAAATTTCGAATAGAAAATTTTCTTATGCGAAAAAATTATTTGAACTAAAATTTATTTTATATTTTTTATAAGAATATTTTTGTACATTTGTTAGTAGGTACAATATGCCGGTTCTGCGCCAACAGCCGCAGCCATCTGCAGCCACTTATAGAGGTGAATTAGGTGAATTAGGTGAATTTAGGTGAATTAGGTGAATTTAGGTGAATTAGGTGAATTTTTGGCGGTTATTTTCAAATTTTTGGCGGTTATTTTCAAATTTTCGCTGTATTAGGTGAATTTCTTCGCTGAATAAGGTGAATTTTTTCGCTCAATTAGATGAATTTTTGGTGGTTATTTTTAAATTTTCGCTGAATAAGGTCAATTTTTTAGGTGAATTAGGTAAATTTTTGGATGTTATTTTCAAATTTTCAGAGGATCAGGGGTGAATTTCATATTTTTTATGTGCGGAGAAAATTGAAACTAACTTCATACTCATGCGCTTTTATTCGGATAGGGAAAATTAGTAAACATATTTATTATCCGCTTATTCCCCTCGATGAAAAAAAGTTTTATTATTTCCCGTCAGGTGGCATAAATAGTTTTACGTGCAGAATAATTTCGGATAATTTCTAGGAGAATATTACGATCAATAAAAATTTCAAGAAAAAGAGCGCCTTTATTCGGATACGGGAAATTAGTAAACATATTCTTTATTCGGCTTTGAGAGCTTAAGATTATATTAATTCAGCATTATGAAAAAACATTTTTATTATTTCCCGTCAGATAGCATAAATAGTTTTACGAGGGAGATAAAATGAGGATATTTCTAAGATAATATCGATCATCTGAAAATTTTAAGAAAAAAAAAATAAATAAAAAACAATTTTGCAAAAGGATAACATTATTTTTATTGTATGCAATAATTACATTTCTCCATAAATACGAAAATTTTAAATATATTATTTAAAGCGCAGCGGTTAGTATTAATAATATGAGAAGCACAATCAAAATTATAATTATAGGTCGAATTAAGATTTATCTCCTTATTGATATCAATAATTTTATCCGATGATAGAAATTTGCTCAACATGATTTTTTTGTTATATCCAGCAACAATGATTGTAAATTGATCGAATTTCCTCAAATAATCAGCTAATCGTATATAATCTAAGTCTCCATAATCCCAATCCAAACCATTAATATAATTTTTGCAATATTCATTTTGCTTAACCGCTGTAGGGTTTAATTCATTATACGAATATGGGGGTTTAAAAGTTGTGCATTCCGGAGTAGGATGATCAGCCCTCATACAGCATATCTCTTTCACAAATAATTGACCGAAGTTACCGAAAACAAATTGTAAATCAATAAAAACAGTTGTTTCTCTTGAACAGATCATAATGAAGTATAATGTTAGAATGAGGGGGAATCAAGTTGCGGTATGTTTTTATGGATATATTTTTACACATCAAAGAATATGAAAAACACTTATCCAATTCATAATGAAGTAGAATGAAAAGAAAAATCAATTGCTCCATATTTTTATTTATAAATTTTTTTCATGCAAGATCGTAAAAATATAATTAAAAAAGATTAAAATAACGGAATTAGAGAGGAGAAACCCCAATTTTAGTATAAATACGTTAGCACAATTAGTTTTAAATCATAAGTTTCGTGAAAGTCGCTCTAAAATAAAATAAAAAAATTAATAAAATAAAAAAATTAAAAAATTAAAAAAATAAAAAAATAAGTTTGTGCAAGAATACATATAAACAAATTTTTTAAGAATTATTTAACTGAATTATTTAAGTTTAAAGTGAATAAAAAATTTAATTGAAATTTTAAAAAATATTATTATAAATCCGTTTTTCTTGTGTTATCATCTACGTATGATATTCTTAAAATAAAGAAGTACAAATTAAAAAAAATTAATTAAAATTTTAAAGACAATTCAGAAGGATAGGAACTTCTGAGAAAGAGAATTGAAAATAAGTCAGTACAATTAGTTTTAAATCATAAGTTTGATTAAAGTCGCTCTAAAATAAAAAAAATTAGAATAAAAAAATTAAAAAAATTAAAAAAATTAAAAAAATTTTCCTTTGATAAAATCGGTATCGCCAATAAGGTTTTAAGAAAGAAACTTAAATTAACGCGGCGGTGCGGCTCGGAAAAATAAATTAAAATAAAAAAATTAATTAAAATAAAAATTAATTAAAACAAAAATTAATTAAAATAAAAAAATTAATTAAATTAAAAAAATGAATCGCGTAAAAACAGTGTGTGACAAGTGCGGGCGGGAAATGTTTAAGAAAAATTTATTGGCGCATATACGTCGAGCTCATAATGATGATTATATGAAAGAACCGCCAAAGAAAATTTTAAAAGTGGGAGAACCTCAAGCGTCCACATCAGCAGGAGGGAAAATTTTAAAAGTGAGAGAACCTCAAGCGTCTACATCAACTGGAGGAGGCGCCAATAATGTTGCAAAGAGTCAAAAACAATACTGCAGGGATTGCGGTGTGTTTGTCGATAAGCGTCAGTGGAATTATCATATAAGAACGTTTGGACACAAAGATAAAATTGCTATTGTTGTTGGTGGTGGAATAAAAAAAATTATGCAATTATTTAAAAGCAGAATCGCTACGTATGTTATACAAAATCAAGACGAGTCGCTGCTAGACCCGAAAGAATTTATGCATAGAATAAAAAATGATGCTGTAAATTTATTGAAAAGGGAATTAATTGAGCATAAAGCTGTAAAATTCAACATTGAAATGATTGGTGAATACGTAAAACCAAAAAAATCCGACGACAATGATGATGATGAGCTGATTATTAGTATAAAATCCTTCAACACGAAAATGATGCCTTTAATGGAATTAGATGATGCTATTATTTTGTACGAGCAAATGATTGAAAAAGTGAATACCCAAACAGAAGAATTTCAAGAAAAAGATAGCGGTTGGAGTCTTGTGAGAATAATACAGCTTGAAATTAACATATGTGAATATAAACCGCTGAGGGGTTCCAATTATATTAAAACTCCTGACTACATATATAGAAAACATGCGTGCATTAATATTCGAAATGAGGATGAATATTGTTTTAAATGGAGCGTCATATCAGCAGTGCAAAATACGGTTATAGACCACCCAGAAAGAGCTGCTTCATATAAAATTCAGAATATAGCATACGCCGTTATAGATTTGCAAAATTGCAAGGTTAACCAACTCGATTTTACGGGGTTAGAATTCCCGTTAATTATTAAAAACATTAAAACATTCGAAGAATTGAATCCGGAAATAAGTGTTAATCTATACGGATTTGAGGGCGGCAGCAGAAATAAAGAAGCTAAAGTAGTGGGGCCGTATTACCATACAAAGGAGGAAAAAAATATCCGCATTAATTTATTGTTGCTAGAGAACGGAGAAAAACAGCATTTTATATGGGTGAAAGATTTATCCCGACTTATAAGCAAGCAAATTACTAGGAACCTACATAGAATATTATTATGTACAAAATGTTTAATTCATTTTCATAATGAGGAAAAATTAGAAGCGCATAAGAAAGAATGCTCGCAAATTGTATCATTGTTGCCAAAACCTGATGATAAAATTTTAAAATTCAAGAATTATAAACATATGCTAGATGCGCCGTTTGTAATTTATGCAGATTCTGAAGCAATTTTAAAACCATACGATGTATGCACTCAAAATCCTGCAATATCATCAACAATAAATACAAAAGTTCATGTTCCAGCTGCATTTGCATACTACATAAAATGCTCATTTGATTCAACTTTAAATAAATATAGAGTATTCACAGGAGAAAATTGCGCAAAGGAATTTATAGAATCATTAGTTGACGACTGCAGATTTTTATTTAGAAATTACATAAAGAATGAAGTGCCAATGAATCCATTATCACCACTGGAAATAAGTTTGTTTGAAAATGCACGAAATTGTAATATTTGCGAGAAGAAATTTAATTTTTGTGATATAAAAGTAAAAGATCATTGTCATCTTACTGGTAAATATAGAGGAGCAGCGCATCAGAAATGCAATCTAGAATTCGAGATATGCAATTATTTCCCAATATTTTTCCACAATTTTTCTAGATATGATATCCATTTATTATTTAAAGAGTTAAATGCTGTACCAGGCGGAATAAATGTCATACCGCTGAATAAAGAATTATACATCAGTTTATCTAAAAGAATCGCGATTACTGACGAAGTAAGTTTTCTTTTGAGATTTTTAGACTCGTATCGCTTTATGTCCTCAAAACTGGAGACTTTGGTGTCAAATTTAGATGATGACGATTTAGCAGAAACAAAAAAATGGTGTAGCGATGCTGAGCAATTCGATTTAATAAAACGTAAAGGAATATTTCCATACGATTATT
Organism: Hybos culiciformis; assembly: GCA_964007475.1. Classification (NCBI taxonomy): domain Eukaryota; kingdom Metazoa; phylum Arthropoda; class Insecta; order Diptera; family Hybotidae; genus Hybos; species Hybos culiciformis. The sequence goes on along the minus strand of OZ023273.1, from coordinate 19,591,175 downwards.
TCGATTCTTTCGATAAATTAGATGAAATTTCATTACCCGATATTCAAAGTTTTAAAAATACATTGAATGAGAAAGATTGCAGCCAAGAGGATTACGCTCACGCTCAAAATGTGTGGACTAAATTCGGCTGTAGAACATTCAAAGATTATATGGAATTATATTTGAAAACGGATGTTATGCTGCTTGCAGATGTTTTTGAGAATTTCAGAAGCGTTTGCAAAAAAATTTATAAACTAGATCCAGCTCATTATTTCACAGCACCAGGATTAAGTTGGGATGCGATGTTAAAGTACACGAAATCCAATTTAGAATTGCTGACGGATATTGAGAAAGTAAAAATGTGTCAACGTGGTATACGTGGAGGTATAAGTCAATGTAGCACGAGATATGCTGAAGCGAATAATAAATATATGGATGAAGAATTCGATCCGGCAAAGAAGACGAAATATATAATTTACATTGATGCAAATAATTTATATGGATGGGCAATGATACAATACTTGCCATATAATGGCTTTAAATGGTTGGAGGATTTTTCTGAATTTAATGTTCTTGAGATAGCAGATGATTCTAGCATAGGATATATATTAGAAGTAGATTTACATTATCCGAAAGAGCTACACGATAAACACAATGATTTACCATTTTGCGTAGAAAATATGATTCCACCAAACGGAAAGAATAAAAAATTGATCCCGAATTTGAATGATAAAACAAATTATGTCATCCATTATAGAAATTTAAAGCAATGTTTGAAGTATGGTTTGCAATTAAAAAAAATTCATAAAATATTGCAATTTAATCAAAAGCCGTGGCTGAAATCATACATAGATTTAAATAACCACCACAGAACGTTAGCTAAAAATGATTTCCAGAAAGATTATTTCAAAAAGAAAAATAATGCTACATTTGGAAAAACAATGGAGAACGTTGAAAAAAGGAGAGACATTAAAATTGCGGATTGTTGGGAGAGCAGGGGAAGACATTTAGGATGCAGAGCTCTAGTTGCTAAACCTAATTTCCGTAATGCTAAACATTTTACTGAAGACTTGGCAGCTATCGAATTGGATAAAACGCATATTCTATATAAAAAGCCTATTTACGCCGGATTTACAGTATTAGAACTTTCGAAGCTGCATATGTACAATTTTCATTATGATTATATGCTGCCTAAATTTGGTGATAAGCTAAAATTGAATTATATGGATACTGACAGCTTTCTATATAGTGTTGATACTGAAGATTTGTATAAAGATATAAAAATGGATTTGCAGAAATATTTTGATACTTCCGATTATCAGCCCAATAATCAATTCGGATTTCCATTGGTAAACAAAAAAGTATTAGGTCTCATGAAAGATGAAAATGCTGGTAAAATTGTGAAAACATTTGTGGGGTTAAAATCAAAAATGTATGCTATGGATACGCTAGGAGCTAAACCAACTAAAAAAGCGAAAGGAGTTAAGAAAACTGTTGTAGATAAATTAAATATTGTGGATTATAAAGATGTTTTATTTAATAGCAAAATTATTTATGGAAGACAGACAGTATTTAGAAGTGTAATGCACGATGTTTATACGCAAAATTTAAATAAAATAGCTTTAAGCCCTTTTGATGATAAGAGATATTTGTTAAATAATAGTTTTAATACTCTAGCATGGGGTCATTATAAAATTCCTATTAATGAATAATAAAATTTTATGTATTTTGAAAAATTGTTTTTTATTTATATAAGTTTTTTAACTTCATTTGTGAACATATTGTATTCAATAATTCGATCATGAATTAGCAAACAGAATGCCGATGTTTTAGCTGGAATATTTTCTGACGTCCGAAATTCTATTTTAATATCAACTGGCCCCGATTTTATTTCTTCATCTTGATGCGAGCAATCAATAACAGCGATAGGAGCTAACTCTTTAAATTCATCGAATGTTAATAATGCAAATAAGTTTCTGTTATTATAATATGGTTTTGTGAAATCCACGTACATTTGATATAAAATCGAATATCTATCCCAATCATATTTGAGATCGAGAGATTCATAGGGGTAACTGCTTGAATTCAAATGCACTTTAACATCAGTTAATTGACAGTGATCAAATTTGCTTGGATCTTTTGTTTTATCATCAACTCGATTTGTTTGTAAACCTAATATTACAAATCTAGGTTTTTCTAGCTGTGATGATGTTTTTACAGTCCAAATGGTATGCGTTGTTTGAGGTATTACAGGATATTCGTGCATATCCCAACTTCTAAAGCTTAAATTTATCGACTTTTTATTCTCAATTTGCTTATAAAGAATAAGTTTTTGCTCATCAGATAGGGTTAAATGAGGAACTCTCCATTGAATTTTCAGCAACTTTACTTTAACACTTTCAGCAGCACCAATTTTATAAAAATTATCATCAGTTTTAGCTCTAGTCAATATAAGATCATGTTTTGCATTCAAAATAATTTTTTGATAATCTTCAGCAAATCCAAATAAATATTTTAATGGGATGCAAAAGTTGAATCGTCCTTTTTTCGCGGCAACTCCTTTGTACATCCATCCAGCATTTCGTAGCATAATATTCTCACCGTAATTTAATGATAAATAATTTTTAATTGCAGTAGTATGACCAAGTTTCCGTGTTTTATCAATTTCAACTCCATTCAACTCATATCGTATTTCCTCAAATAAAAAATTTGAGCCATTATTCACAATTGTAACTTCATCTACATCCGTATCATCTGATTTTAGAACTACCCCATTGATGTATAAATAGCTTTCGGATGGAAGTAAATTTAAATTTTGCTGTTGTATTGAAATTATAATGCTGTCATTATTCCCATACGATTCATTGAATGGAGAATAAGCATGATATTCAAATTTTGAAATTCTGCTATCAAATGCTATAGGATTTGTTATACTTAGCACGTCACTCATATTTTGCTATTTATTTTATAGCCCAAAGATTTTAAATATTCTTTATTTTCTTTAGATATAAGCGACCTTCCCGACTTCTTAGTCTTCTTCGGACTGATGATATGATGATCTGAGTTGATATATTTATCGAATATTAGCATATTTAGGTTTGAAATGAAGTCTGATTGTAATCACTTCACCTCTAAAATTAATTATATTGCTGTTCTGGTCTAAGAGTTTTATTGCAATCGACCTTACTTCCCTAGTGTTCACGGGTAAATAAATCACATTACTTGGAACCTCGCTGATTTTATAGCCTGGTTCAACTGTTGGAGCGAATTCATGTAAAATATGTACTAGCTTATTATTAAAATAAGACCCGTCTATAATATTACAATCAACGCGAATTGTGTTCACTTTAATGATATTAACAGGAACATCCGATGAATGCAGAATATTAGGCTGTAATTCTCGCTCCGAAAATCCTAATAATTTTCCTATAGATTTTTCTTTATTAAAATAAATCATATGCTTTGATTTAATTTCGCATTGCAATGTGTTATTATTCGCTCTGAGTATAAAATCATCGTCATTATTTAATGCGCTTTTGATGTAAGTGTAAATATCATTTATTTCATATGATCCGATAGGTATTTGAATTTTACCTTTCCCTATATAAAAATTCTGATTCTCCTCATCAATATTTGGAATTGAATTATATGTTTCTAAATCAATTAATCCGCATTCGTACTCATTGTTTAGTTGTATAGGTGGGAAAAAATTAGAGCTTAAAATTGAATCCGTAGCGCTTAATGTTACTGTGAACGCCATGGTTAGCAGAAGCTTAATAAAATCTAATGCTTAGCGTTGTTTTATTTATTCGGAACATGTCACTCGATAAATTCGGTCGTTCTAGAGCTCCTAAAGAATCTTTAAGAGGCTTAAGAGGACCTCAAGGAATTGGATTTAAATTATTAGGCGATAAGAATTATGACTTATTAGGCAAAAAAATTAGAAATATCGATACTCCTGAAAATGATTTTGACGCTTGCAACAAACAATATGTTGATTCGAAAACTAGCATTTTGAAAAATCAATTGATTCAAATAAATGAAACTGTAAAATTTTTAAATCAATCAGTTCTCGCCAGCGATAGCGTCATAAAAAACGTATTAAGTCAAATATCCGAGAATAAGCTCGATATAGATGCGATAAATACTAAAATAAATAACGATCATTTCGAAGTAATAAGACAGCAGCAAGAATTTGAAAGAGATATTTCAAATCGTTTAAGTGAAATGCAATCTTTAATTCGAGATTTAAAATAATGAGTAAAGCTGACGTTGTAAACGAAATTCATAAGCCTGCTAGAAGAAAATTCAAGCGAAGACGGGTTATTATGCTTGGTATTGATAATCATTGGCAAGCTGATTTAGCAGAAATGGGGAACTATTCTAATGAAAATAAAGATTTTAAATATATATTAACAGTAATTGATACATTTTCGAAATATGCTTGGACTAAACCTATTAAAAATAAAACTAGCGAAGAAACGGCTAAAGCTTTCCATCAAATTTTGAATGAAGGACGTGTATGCAAAAATTTACAAACAGATCACGGTAAAGAATTTTACAACAGCAAATTTAAAGAATTGATGTTAAAATACAGCATAAATCATTATTCAAGCTTCAGCGTTATTAAATGCGGCCAAGTTGAGAGATTTAATCGTACAATTAAGGAGAAAATTTATAAGCAATTCAGTCTTCAAGGCTCATACAAATGGCTAAATATTTTACAAAGCATTACAGACGATTACAATTCTACAAAACATCGAACAATTCGAATGATGCCGAAAAATGTGACAAAATCGTATGAGAAACATCTTTTGAATACCGTTTACAATCATATAAAAATATTCGATAAACGTAAATTTAAAGTGGATGATATTGTTCGTATTTCTAAATATAAACATATATTTGAGAAAGGTTATACTCCAAACTGGACAACTGAATTATTTCGTGTGCGAGGTGTCAAAAACACATATCCAGTTTGCTACATGTTGGATGATTTTCAAGGGCATCCTATAGCCGGAACATTTTATACAGAGGAGCTCCAAAAGACATATCACCCCAATATTTACTTAATAGAAAAAGTATTGAAAACAAAAAAAAATAAAATTTATGTCAAATGGTTAGGTTTTAATTCTAACTTTAATCAATGGATTAACAAAAATGATTTGAAATAAAAACACACAATTTAAGAAAGATTAATGCATTTTATTTATAATTTTCACATTATTTATTTTTTTTAGATTCTGCATCAAATTTCTCCTTCACCTCCTTTTTCCATTGCTTGGTGGATTCAGTTGATGTATCACGTATTTTTTTATACCCATCCCCACCCGATGATTTTGAATTAATTTTTTTAAATGCGTCTCTAAGTTTATCCATTGGCGTTCGAAAGTAGACTAAAATTGAAGTGCACCTGCACGCGGGCGTATACCTACGCGGGCGCGGACCCTGGCGGCGCGGACCCGGGCGGCGCGGCGGCGCGGAAATTTAATCAATAATTATTTTAGCTTCTTTCAATTCTTCGATGATGGAATTTATTTCATTATCCATAGAATTGTTGCCAGCCATCTTTGATGCAATTAATAGTTTCAATCGTTCTATAATTTCATTATAATCGTCGAAATATGTATATTGAATTTTTTTGTTTGTCACACGATTTAAAAGACCTTCTCCGGTTTTCGATGGCTTTCTTATAAAGTTTTTATATTTGAAAGTTTTACTATATCCCGATCTTAAAGCTTGATTTTTATCGGAATTTTTTCTGTGAACACTGGTATCGTAGATAATTTCTAGATAGTTTTTGCGGTCATCATCTGTGTATTCAGTAGGAGTTTTTGTAAAAATTAATTCTTTTAAACCTGATGTAAAATCGAATGCTTTATCCCCAACATATAATTTGTTTTCATGGTGACGTATCGTTTTGCTACCGAGTTTCCAGCTTTCTATTTCATCATCGTAATGAGGTCCATAGACCGGATCAGAATTACTTCGTTGAGCAAGTTTTGTTATAGTTGTATTACCATCTTCAAATTTCATCTTTTTTTTCTTATTACTTTTAGGTGTATAGTCTGCCAAAGATAACTCAGGATCAGATCCCTTTTTACCCTTTACTAACTCCTGCAGCGGTTCTATTATCGGCTTAAATGTTTTATTTAGCGTTATTTCAGCTTCAGCCTCGCCCCGCTTCACTGCATTAAATTTTCTTTTTAGAATGTTGCGTGCTTTTACTAGATCTTGTAATAAGTCGGACATCTTGAATGGAATGACGAGGTGAACAGAATGATTTAACATTTATGGTAAAATAAAATTATCGAAACCTCTTCGATATCTACCTTCATCGATCCGACTATCTTTATCTATAACTATGAAGCCATATTTTTCATTCCAAGCGTTAAAACATGCTTTCTTAAATTGATCGAATGATATATCACCATAAATATGATCATTATATATATGTTTTAAATTTAAATCATCTTGTTTAAAAAGTATTATAAAATTTGCATTATCTCTGATTAAATGTTTAGGGATTCTAGTATAAGTTTGACATAAGTAAAAACTGTCGATCTGTTTATGTCGCCCCATACAAAAGTAATCTCGAATGTTGTTTTGCTTTCCTGTATTTACATCATCGAAAATGAATATTGAATTTGGTTTAGCATTTTCGGGTGAAATAACATCATCATTAGAAGAATACGAATAAAAACCCATACCTTTAATCGGTTTTATTATTTCTTCTAAAAATCTATATTTTGGCTGAGATAAAGTCTTTGAATAGATATATACATTATTAAACTTTAATCCATTACGATGTAATAATAAACTCAGCATAACATTAGTTTTACCGCAACTTGACGGCCCCACTATAAGCGATCTCATTGAATTCGGCAGCAAATTACTATGTTTCTTCTTTTTCTTTTCATTTAAATCGAAATTATTTACGGATAATGAATTGACTTGTTTAACATACTTCATTATTGAAAAGCAATATAAATCTGAGTTCTTTATATTCAAGGTGTCAGTATATATTTAAAGCTTCAATATTAAGCAAGGATATAAAAATGATTGCGCATTCAGATCATACATTCAGATCTAAAAAAGCTGCTCAAGGTGTAGGGTTATTTAATAATTTTATTAGCAGCCTACCATTTGAGCTTCATATTCCCGGCTATCAATATTGCGGACCAGGCACTAAATTACGAGAAAGATTGTCACGTGGTGATCCTGGTATAAATAATTTAGATAAAGCTTGTAAAGAGCACGATATTTCATATTCAAAATTAAAAGATCTTAAAGATCGTCATATAGCAGATAAAATATTGGAAGGAAAAGCTTGGGAGCGTGTTTTAGCTGACGATTCCTCACTGGGAGAAAAAGCTTCCGCATATTTAGTCACAAACGCTATGAAAGTTAAAAGAAAAATGGGAATGGGTATCAAAAAACAAAAAAATAGCTATAAAATTTTCAAGAAAGCAATTAATGGAATTAAAAAATCGATCAAGAAGAATAAACCTCAAAATAATGCTGCAGCTGTTGAAATGGCATTAAGTGCCGCTAAAAATGTTTTCTCAAATAATAAACAAGCTAAAAAACCTCGAATAATTCCAATTCCTAAAACTGGAGGAATTCTACCTCTAATACCTATTTTTGCGGGGCTATCAGCATTAGGAGCACTCGCTGGAGGAGCGGCAGGTGTAGCAAAATCTGTTAACGATGTGAAAGCAGCACGAAAACAATTGGAGGAAAATATACGTCATAATAAAACTATGGAGGATAAATCAGCTTCAATAGGAAATGGACTTTATCTCAAACCATATAAAAAAGGTTATGGTCTTTATTTGAAGCCAAAAAACTCATACAAACTCTACCCAGGACAGCATTAACTGACGCCGATATCAGAAATTATATGTTAGACGTGCCATATTTCAGAGGAGTATTTATGCGCGATACTTTACCTTTGAAACCTAACAACATAGAATCAGGAATAGTTAACTTGGATACATCATATGGATTTGGTACACACTGGGTAGCATATTTCAAAAATTATGGTTTTATCGAATATTTCGATAGTTTTGGAAATTTAAAACCAACATCGGATATTATAAATTATTTAGGACGTAATATTAAATATAATCATGAATCGTATCAAAATTATAATCAAGTAAATTGCGGTCATTTATGTATAAGATTTATTTGCAATAAAATGATGGATTTATTTAAAAAATAAAAAAAGAGTCTTTTATTAAATAAAACATTTAATTCTATCTTTTTCAGATTTATTGAAAATAAATGCAAATACAAATATACAAAAAATTATATTTATCCGCGATGAATCAATAACTTGCTATCGGGCTAAGCTGAGCTATCTCTGCATTCCTTTTTATTACAGGAGCTGCAAATCATAGCCTTATCCATTCTTTTATAGATGTTCATTATATTCGATATTCCATGCCTATATCTTGAATTCAGCATCACACAGTCGCATGTTTCAGCGCCGCTTTTATTATTTTCATCAGACCACTCACAATTCATAAAATGATTTTTATATCCGTAGCCTGAAATCATGGATGTTTCTAACTTTTTTAAATAATTCTCTAAACTATCGCGGTGATCATCATGCAAAACTTCTGCAAATGTTCTCAAAAAATTCGAAACTGCGCTATGTTTCTCAAAGTCTGATTTGAATGCTTCCATCTTATTCAACTTCTAATTAAACACTGAAAAATTCTTTTCTCAAAAATTCTTAATAAAACACAATTTTTTATTTTAATTTATTTTTTTATTTTAAATATTTTTATTACATTTGAGCCAAATGTTTTTGAGAGTTAGGTGTAAGAACTAAATTCAGCATGTAGCTTGCATCATCTTCAGCTTTACCTCTGCTGATTATAGAAAATCCTCCCTTATTGATTTCATCGACATGGTTTTTTGTTAATCTTCTACCATATCTGTCTGGGATCATTATTTTGTAGTTTACGGTTTCTACTACCCATTTCAATCCAAATCTTGTATTTTCTTGAGCAATTTTTTCAATTTCATAACAATATCCAGGCTCCATTGCTCTCAAGCTCAAATTCTGCTTATCGTTAATAGCCTCATTGAATGCTTCAATTGCTGAACAGCTTTGTTGAGCGCTATCCAAATCCCCATAATATTGGAATCCTTCGCTTAATTGATTTTGATGCATCTCATTGCTATTATGGTAATTCATCCTTCTTTTTTTTTTTTTTTTTTTTTTTTGATTGCTGCTTGCTTCAAGATTGAAAACTTATTAAATTTAAATTAAAAGTCGCGGAATATTTATACCCGAAATTTCACTCCCACCGCTTTTTTTTAAAAATAAAAATTAAAAATTAAAAATATTTATAGCCGAAACCGGCTTGATATTTCTCTTTAATTTGCAATCTTAAAATTTTTCGAATTCATGTGATATTTTCTCTTAAAAGTTTTATTATTATAGCTGATCTTACTCTTTAATTTACAATAATATGATTTCAAAATTTTTCGAATTTATATGATATTTTCTCTTAAAAGTTTTATAATCGTTTTATTGAATCTCCTATACTTTTCAATATTATAAATGATTAAAAATTTCCTTTTCTAAAATATTAATAATGTTTATAATTAAAGACCACTTTAAAATCACATATTAGTTGTTGCTAAATGAAATTAAAATTTAAACCAATAATTAAAACTATGCATAAAAAATTAATATTATAATGTTTACAATATCCACAATATATTTTCTTTTAAAAGTTTTATTATCGTTTTATTGAACCCTCTATACTTTTCAATATTATAAATGACTAAAAATTTTCCTTTCCTAAAATATTAATAATGTTTATAATTAAAAATTATTTTTAAATGAAATCAAAATTCAAATCAATACTTATAATTAAAACTATGCATAAAAAATTAATATTATAATGTATACAATATCCGCAATATATGATCTAGCTAAATAATAATATATTTAATACGAATTTGAAAATAAACGGTAAAAATTAAATTTTTCATCTAAAACTGCTGAATTGAAGCATTTAATAAAAAGCGAAATCCCTCTAGGATAAAAATTTATCTAAGTCTGCAATGCTTTCGATAGCTTTCGAGATAGTACCTCGAGTTTTGATTAGAGAGCGTTGGAGATCTATGATGGGAATGATCCTTTTATAAACTTTTTTTTATATGTGCGTAAGGTTATTTCCTTAAAGGATGAATTACTTTTTATCCATATTTAAAAAAAGATATTTTATGCAAGGGTAGTTCCACGCAAACTGTCAGAAAACTAAATAAAAAATGTAAAAAAAAAAAATATATTTTTTAAACTTAAACCAATATTTTTTAGATGTTTCAGATAATTTCGAATTTATTCTCAAAGAGAACTCAGCATTTTTCGATTTTTCAAAGAATTTGCACCGAAAAGTCATTCCCGTGTAAGCAAGCGATACCTAATAAAATAATGGAAAAAACCAATTAGAACTGCGCTTTCTCAACTTTTCTCGAAATTTTAGAGAGTCTTTTATATATTATTTTTTTAATAATAAAATTTGCGAAGTATTTATTGAGCATTAAAATAACGAATTTTAGTTTTGAATATGAAACAATTACTTAGCAACAGCCATGGGAGTGGTGAAATCAGTATTTATGCTGCGATTTTCGCTAATAACAGTAAATATTTACATTTTTTTTTTTTATTCATCATATAATGTATTTTTAGAATGGAAATTTTTAATATTTATACTCTTCATCCAAAAAAGTGCGGTAACATTGAATCGATCAGTTTCCGTGGAACTACCCACAAATAAAAAAATTAAAGTGTCATAAAATTATTTTTCTTTGCCGCCTCGTTAGACACTTGAAAATCCCATAAATTATTCTAGATATATATATATATAGAATTTTTAACTAGGAATTCGTAATGCTTTATAATGTAAACAATGTGCATATTCACCGTATACGAGTTTTTTTTTTTTTTTAGGATTTATAGCTAAATACAAATATACTTATCAGTTTCTTAATTTTCAGAATTATGAAATATTAATATTGCAATGCGTATTATCCCCAATTATGAGTTAGTTTAGTAGGAATATGTTTACTAATTTCCCGTATCCGAATAAAGGCGCTTTTTTTCTTGAAATTTTTATTGATCGTAATATTCTCCTAGAAATTAGCCGAAATTATTCTGCACGTAAAACTATTTATACCACCTGACGGGAAATAATAAAAATGTTTTTTTATAATGCTGAATTAATATTATCTTAAGCTCTCAAAGCCGAATAAAAAATATGTTTACTAATTTCCCGCATCCGGATAAAGGCGCTTAGTTTTTCTTGAAATTTTTATTGATCGTAATATTTTATTGATCGTAATATTCTCCTAGAAATTATCCGAATTTATTCCGCACGTAAAACTATTTTTGTCATCTGACGGGAAATAATAAAACTTTTTTTCATCGAGGGGAATAAATAATAAATATGTTTACTAATTTTCCCTATCCGAATAAAAGCGCATGAGTATGAAGTTAGTTTCAATTTTCTCCACACATAAAAAATATGAAATTCACCCTGACCCTCCAAAAATTTGAAAATAACATCCAAAAATTTATCTAATTCACCTAAAAAATTCATCTTATTCAGCGAAAATTTGAAAATAACCGCCAAAAATTCATATAATTCAGCTAAAAAAAATTCACCTTATTCAGCGAAAAAATTCACCTAATTCACCGAAAAAATTCATCTAATTCAACGGAAATTTGAAAATAACCGCCAAAAATTTGAAAATAACCGCCAAAAATTCACCTAATTCACCTAAATTCACCTAATTCACCTAAATTCATCTAATTCACCTAATTCACCTCTATAAGTGGCTGCAGATGGCTGCGGCTGTTGGCGCAGAACCGGCATATTGTACCTACTTTTGTTAATAGATACATATAATCATGTAGAGGTATTAAGGCCTTGCTAGGTATAAAGTATTATTGTATTTATGTATTTATGATAAAAAAAAATTTACTAAAATAAAATAAAAATTATTTTTCATGTTCAATACAAAATGTAGGCAACATAAAAAGGTACGTACATATATTATTTGAAAACTCTATAAATATAAATGATTCTCATGTCATCATAGTGGATATCTTTTAAAAATATGGTTGGATGGGTTGGAAATTATTTATGAAATTAAACCATCATCGAAAAATTTTGATAAATAGTCCTCAGACGACATTTCGCTGGGTGGATAACTTTGCACTGATAAATGTACATCGTCCGCTCTGAATTTCAATTTCCTATGTATATAGTTTGTTAGTTTTGAGAAATTCAATCCTAAAGTTTGCAAGCTTGTTACTTGTTTCGTTCTCGTTTCATTGTTGTGTAAAATTTGAATGAAAATTGTTGATTTAATGAACATTTTCCGATTATGAAACCTTTACGGTACTCAGTAACACAGAAATACATAATTTGATTCAAAATATCCAGCGCAATCTCAACACCCATTTCGTTTTATGAAAAACACAACATTCAACAACAAATATAGGTAGGTACAAATATTTTATAATTTTAATTACATTTTCTAATAAATATTATATTAATAAAAAAATACCTTTATTTATCTTTTAAAACATAGAAAATGTGCAATGCATATATATCACGAAGAAATTATAATTATGATTTATCATAATAATGTAAGAAAGAATAAGTAAAAATAAATTTGAATTATACAAGATAAAATGAATTTTCAATTAAAATTGGAGAAATTTTCTTTTTCCTATTTTAACATTATGAACTTATTAATATTCCAATTTATTATCTTACAAGATTAAATTAAAATGAACTGAAAATAACGTAAAAGTTTAGAATCCTGACAGAGTATATGAAATTAAAGTTCATTAAAATTAATATTCAACATAGCGACATTGAATTTGACGGTATATGGAATAATTGTGAGGTAAAAATTTCATAAACTTAATATTTAACTGAATTAGGAATTTAGTTCAAATTATTTTCCAATTTTGGAGTATGGAATGATTAATTACAAAAAAAAAAACGTTTTTTAATATTCAGAAATTGCTCTGAAAAAATTATTTAGTTCATGTAAAAAAACCATAAACACGTTTCTATCACGCTTGCTAAAGACCCATCAAATATTCTTTGTTTAAGCTGCTAATTTTTTTGTACCTGTTTCTTTACTGGAGTATATAATGTCTGCTCGGAATAGCTCGAAAAATGGCTTTATCTGACATAGCTTCTTAAATATGTTAGTTGTAATAATCCGAATACTAAAATCAAATAAACATAACTTTATGAAAAATAAAAACTTTGTTTTAAATCAAGGAAGTCATCCTGTACAAAGAAAATTTTCAAGTATGCCAAAAAAGTAATAAAGTCTAACAAACGTGTTAACAATTCAAAATTACTTAATATCATAAAATATGTTTTAAATAATTTCTTCAATTTTTTTTTGTAGGTATATGTTCATCATAATATAATACACCACCAACCAAATATATATATGTACCACAAAAGGTACATGTAAAATTTTTAGATATTAAGAATATATTATTGAACAATAATGGTTTAGGATTTTTGTTAGTATTCTTTAATATTCACTTAACTTTTTGCCACCCTAAAAAATTCAAAAAATATTTTTAAGACATTTTATTTATACCCTAAATACCAGGGGTTAAATACATAAGATATTTATTGAAAATGAATAAAAAATAATGTACAATATTTTTTAAGAATTTTTTTTAAATTCAACCCTTAATTTCTTGGTAGTTCAAAAAAAAAATATATAAATACTTACTATTCCTTACAGAATTTTGGATTTTACATATTATTTTTTTCTTGATGATTAATATTAACGTTTGATAATATAATTTATTGCATTATGTGGGTTGTAGAGATTTAACAGCTTCCTTATTTTGTTTGAATATATCTACTTAATTCAATTTAGGTTTAAAAAATTAGCTATCTATAATGTTAAGAATTAAAGTACGAGCTGCTCTCTTAATAAGTACAGAGAAAACTATTCAGTATTCAGGATCGCACTAAAGCTCCTTGTGATAGAACTTTTTTAGCTGATACTATTTGCCTCTTTTTTTTTAAATAATAAAAAGTTTAACAAAATTCTTTACTTATTGGTATAAAATCTAAAATATAACAGATAAAAAGTCATTTATGAACTTTTCAAAATAATAAATTAGATAAATCTGTTCTGAATGGGAAAACAATTTATTTCGAATTTCAAAATTGAAAGGATTATTAAACATCAGAGGAAAAAATTATTACTATCAATTTTCTTTTTTATACCATCATTCTACGTATATAATAATTCAAAACTATAACATACTATTTACTAGATATAAGTAAACCATAGGTAGAATAATTTTTAAGATTCAATGAAAAAAATAAACCGTAAATGTGAATGATGGATATCCAATGGTTTATTTATATTTTACCTTTCTAGAGAAATAAGTAAGATATTAACTTTGTGTCAAAAACGTTGTTTCGTTACGCTAGCGGAGCAACCATCATACAGAAAATAATCTATGTATATATATATATATATATATATATATATTTTATATTATATATTATATATATTATATATATGATTGAGTCAGTTCTAGTGCTATTCAAACTACAAAGCCCATTTGACAATGAATACCAAAATCATTGTTCTTGATTGTTGAATTTACGTTAAACCAACTAGATCGACAAATCTCAAATTTTCTCTATAAATGGAAATGTAAACACCTTAATCTATTTAGAAACCTTACAATGAAATAAACCTATTCGTATGAAAATGTTAACCGATTAAAAAAGTAATCAATCATAAATGTTAATCAAAATCATACGGAAAATTGATTTTTTAAATTGTGAATTTTAAAACAATCAAATTCAGGTAAAACACATAATAATTTTTTTTTTCGTCAAATATTTAGTTGAAGAGGATAAAAACGGAAGGCAAATAATATTATTTTAGCTCTAATTGGTGGAGCTTTAAAAAATAAAAATTCTAATAATTCTATATATTAAAAATACCGAAAGACTTACTGTGTACATTATACAGTACACATATTATGTATAGAATATGTTCTCATGATTTATGTTTCAGAAAATTTGAATAAAGATAAAAAAAAAAAACGATTTTATGTACCAATATCGTTATTTAAGTTTTTGTTTTTGCTCGCATAATAAACTTTGTTGGCAGAGATTAACAAATTGAAATGGCATTAAGTATGTTTTATTCCATATGTGAGACAAAATCAATGTTAATAAAAAATGTATAACCATTATGTGCGGAAAGTCATCTAAACTAAAACTATATAACTCCAGAATTAGAAGATCGAGGTTCCATTGAACTATTAAAAAAAAATGGGTTTCCAAAAATGAGATTGCGCCAAACATTCGTCTGTGGTATAGAACACCATGAAGGTCGAGTCAATTTCGTAATAGCGAGGTTCAAAAAATACAAATACATTACTACGAAAAACTTATTCGAATTAATTACTGAGTCAGATAATTGTTTCACAATCATTATGTCATTATGGATTCAATGAAAACATTGAATCAGTAGGAAAAAAGCTAAAAGCTTGCCTGCTTTAAATTCGATTTCTTAAAAACAATAAACTCTACATATGTTATAAAGTAACTGTTTTTATCTTTAAAGATATTCCGTTTGTTAAATGCTTTTCTGTAATTTAGCTAAAACAGAATTATTAAAATCGAACCATATGAACGGAGCTTACGAGAGCTTAGATGTAAATAAATTATTAACTATAATATCAGAACAGGTAATTGTTTCATAATGTAATAAAATTAAAAAAATACTATAAAAACTGAATATCACAAAATAAAATGAAATTTAATCACTGCAGTTTATACATAAATATGTGCTATCAAGTGCTTGGCATTGTTTTTATTTTAGGAATTGATTTTTAATTCCTAAAAATTCAATAAAAATCTACGTTTTGAATAATTTCTGCTTGAAAATATATTGTATTTCTTAATTTTTGAAGGTCCACAGATTTACGTCAAAAGTTTTTAACATCTTTATTTTTTTTCCATCATTGATTATAAAATGTTTACTTGTAAGTTTGTGATATGATATTATAGTACATAGATTTTGAAATTATGAAAAAAAATAATTGGGAAATACAATATACTTTTCAAATGTTTCTTAATATTTTTAAATATATCGAAAGTGACGTTTTAATTTCTTGCAAATGCAAACATAGCAATATTTTTAATTTAAGTATCTGGTTTTTTGAGGAATACAAATCAATTAAATTTCCTCTTCAAAAGGCTTAAGCAAAAATTTTGTAATAATTTTTTGTAAAAATATTCATTCAAAATTATAAAATTTAATGACAACTATAGATAGCATATAGATATACAAAATCAATTATATAAAACAAACGTTGAATAATAAAATAATGAATTTCTTCATTTTTTTTTTACAGCTATTTGTCCCAACAAATCCCACATAACATCCTTTAAAATCAAATATCCTAACTTTTCCAAGATTTGAAAACCAAAATTTTACTTTGAAAGACGTTAATCAATGTAAAACCTTTAATATAATTTACGTATATTAATACTTAGTAATTTCTATTTATATATATCATATAAAAGCAATAAAATAAAAATATGATTTATTTATTTTATGTAGTTAGGTGTGAAGAGAATTTAATGGTGCAAATGCAGTTATTTTTTGCATTATGTTTTCATTAAAAAAACAATCATACTCAAAAATTCATTCGTGAGATGTAGAATCAGTGAAAGAAAAAATTTATTATTTTAATGAATAAAAAAGGGAACTAAAAAGTTAGTTACATATTTAATTTTCAGAACAAATCAAAATAAAGAGAACGAAAATATTTTTTATTTTTCTAATTTTTTTTGATTATTTTTAATTTAGTAGATTTTAATTGATTTTTTTACATCAAAAATCTTAATATATAATTTAATTTGAAAATTTAAAATTTTCATGCCAAAATAAAATACATATATATATATAATTAAAATATATATAATGTAAATTTTCATGCACAGGACATCAATATTTATTTACATTTTCTTCTCAATAATTAACAATCTTGTCTCCCTACTATTCTTTTTCTATCAATATCAGTATGTAAGAACTAATCATAAAAATTGGTAGGACAACATTTTGATGAAAATTTATAATTCTGTAAGATTAATTTTTTTTTTCTGAATAAAAGACAAAAACCATATTTATTTTTATTTATTTGTAATATTAGCCTAGCCTATCACGGTACTTGGAATTAATTGGTTATTCACTTAAAAAAAAAAATTAATTTTCTTTATTCCATGTAAAAAAATTATAGTCGATTTTCTTTAACAATGTAAAAGTGTTTTTGTATTAAAATTTTTCCTTTCATTTTTTTTTTTTCTTTTTTTATTTATTTTCAATTAATTTTTTTTTTCCCTACTTAAAATAAAAAGTAATAAACAAAAGTGTCATAAACAGAAATCAATCGTCGCTTCCTTTACATATATTTTTAACATTTTTTTTCCGATATTTTCATTATTTATGTTTATAAAGAATTTTTTTTTTTTTTTATTTTAATTTGATTTTATTTTGTAATAATTTTTTCTTCAAACATCTTATTATTGGTTTTTATTCAGTAGG
Source organism: Hybos culiciformis (assembly GCA_964007475.1). Taxonomy (NCBI): domain Eukaryota; kingdom Metazoa; phylum Arthropoda; class Insecta; order Diptera; family Hybotidae; genus Hybos; species Hybos culiciformis. The sequence continues at coordinate 19,573,541 of OZ023273.1, read as the reverse complement.
TTTGTTATTAACTATCAAAGATAAAATGTAGATATACATATAATAATATTATATATGAAATTAAGTATACGAAGTTTAAAACGTCTACGAAATAATAAAAATGTTGCAAAAACAACGTCAGATTGTATTTACTTGAATGCATATTTATTTTTCCTTCCAAGTTGAGTTTTTTTTATAGAATTTTGTGATTTCTATAGGTCTATTTTGTAATTTCCTGTTAGGACGAAAGGATCGATATCTTTTTACTTCATTTTTATTTAATAATTTATTTTACTATGTTTATTTCAAAAAGTACAATATATATACACAGAAATGAAAAAATAATGCATAATACTAAGTTGCTAAATGTACTTGTACTTATAAATTAAATAAACACCCATTTTCCAATGTTTTCAGTTATTTAACTTACATATTGTTGGAAGTGTTGGTAAATTATAAAAAAAACCATAATTTAAATAAGGATAATCGCGTTTTCAATTAAAAAAAAAATTATTTTACCTAATCAAATTTACACATAATATTTGCGGACCAACACTTTTCCTATTTCACAATAAAAAGTATAATTTTTATTCAAAAATAACAGGGTTGATATTTTTCGTAAAAAAAAAACATTGTTATTAAAATTATAATTGAAATTCAATCAATTATGTGCTTTTGAATTTTTTTTTCCCCACAACTTTCTATTTGAAAGTGAATTTAAATAATTATATATAATGATTGAAATGATTCTTTTTTCGCGTTGAATTGAATCACTGAAGTCAAATTAAGTCTAAAATTAAGTCAAAATTTGGAAGAAGGATTGAAAAATTACTAATTTAGTTTGCTTTTATAACCACGAAATGTATATGAAGTTTTAAATCTATATATTCATTCAAATTCGACTAGAGATTAAAATCAATTATGAAAACTTACAATATTATTATCAATAAAATTAAATATAATCAGCAAAAATTATAAGGAATATCTTTTTCTATGACTTTATCATGTTATAATAAAATAAAAAAAGAAATTAAGATCAATTACTATTATCCATAAAATCTTGAAATGGCATAGAAAAATATGTTTACATAAAAGGATCATCGAATTTCCCACAAAGTCTACAATTGAATTAAAAAAAAAAACCCTGCAGACAGGTCACTCAAGTGGAAAATTTTCAAATAAATGTTGTGGTTTAACAAATAAAAAATATAATATTTTTTGTGTATACATTCGAAATAATAACATTATTATTTTATCCACCTCAAAAAAGGAGAAAATATTATGAATCTTTTAATTTTATGATTATTTAGTTTTCATTAATTGGTTTATTTATATAAAGATGTCAAATAAGCGAACAAAAAATAATTGAAGCTTTAGATCGATTATTTTAGTTGTTGGGATAACTTCAACATGGTCATAAAGGGAGGTACATCAAATGAAGTTATTTTTGTTTTTTTTTTGCTCAATGATTAATAATCATTTCAGCGCATAAGTAGAAAATTTTATAATTCTGAGTTCTGATAAAATTGATGCATTTGTAAGGAATGCGTTCAAAGTCTAAAAAATTGACAAATTTTTAAATTGATCTAAACATTTTTTTGCAAGATGAAAAAATTAAGTTTATAATAACTGTTAAGATAAAATTGGCTTCGACAGTCGTCAGTCGTATTGTACAATTTCAGTTTATTTGCCAAACAATCTGATGTAAACGGATACAAAAAAGATTTGTACGCACAAGATCTGGTATTTTCAAGGGTTGATTATTTCAATATTTTAGTAAGATTTCAAAACAGAATATACTATAAAGTTAAGTACGTACAGCATACATTATATTATATATAACTTATTAACAAACACAATCGTTTATTATCTTTGTTTTAGAGATACGTAGGTAGTTCCTATGAATTTCTTTTATGTAAATTAATATAATGTTAAATTTTCTTTTTAGTGGAGAAGAATTAAGTTGATTTTATAAAAACAGTTTGTTATGTAGAGTAGACGAAAGAAAAATACCTTCACATGTAATGATTTAAAATTTTCATATAAAAAAAATGTTCATATTGTATACAAAAAAAATTAACAGTATGGGGAGGCTTTTGAAAAATAAAATATTTTTATTCAAAATCTTTTTCTACTTCAGTTATAAAAGATTTACGTTAATACAGCATAAGTCTCCATCTATATATTCAATATTGTATATAATAGTGTTATATGATACATATATGTAAATACTATTACTTTTATTTTTTTCTCTAAAAAAATTACTTTTGTAAAATAATTATGTATGTACATAATAATGTACCGTATCTTATCTATAATGTGCAATAATCAAAATCATGAATTTTAGTAAATTATATTACGATGGCCTATTTATATATAAGTATAAGAAATAACATTACGCGTTGTTTTTCCTTGATATTTCAAATAATATTTAACTTAGATAAAACACAATAAGAAACACTGAAAATGTGTTGATATCTCATATAAAATTATAAGTAAAAGTAAATACGTACAGGTATATAATATTTATTATTTTAGATTCTAGAAAATATATTCTAGTAAGATACCACTATTAATGCAAAAATCAAAGATATTAAACGTAGTCAACAAGTATACCAAATTGTAATTGGTTTCAGTTCTTGCAATTTAGCGTATTTAAACAGGAGGCCTTAATAAATACTTATTGATTCTAATTGAACATTTTAATTTAATTGAAATGAACGTCCGATAAAGTTGGATTTATACTTTCACTGAGATTATAATATATTTTATTTATAAATATATTCATAAGATAATCGCAAAACTTTCCTTGATAAAATAAAAGCAAAGTTGAAGTAATCGAATCTGCATAAATTTTGACCGTATTGACCGCAAAAAATTTTATCAAAAAATTAATCGATAAAAAATAAATAAATTAGTTATGTATGCTGTTGTAGACAATGATAATAATAATTTTATTTATAAAACAAAAACAAATTATTTTTAAATCAACCTGATCTTTGTATTTTGGCTACTGTTTTTTAATATTTTTTTAAGATTAAATTATAAAAGCTATAAAAAAGCAATAATCTAGGTATACGTATAATGGTAATAAAAATTCAAATGTTCATCTCACTAAACATTATTAAAAAAAAATTTATTTATTAAACTAGTTTAAATTTGTCTATAACTGGGTGTTGATTTAAGTCTTGTTTGTTTTTAATTCATAATTTTATTTTTCTCAAGGATTTATTTTTCTCTCAACATTTTGCAGAAGTAGAAGATTAGGTGCATTATTAATAATTTTGAAAAGAACATAGAATTCTTAATTTCGATGTTGTAATGTAATTAAATATTTGATTCAATAACATCCTTAAGAGCCCTCCATGTGAAATTCTGTTTTCTATTTTTGCAGTTTTTTTTTGTTTTATTTTACAGAAAATAAACGGCCGTGTAAAATGCGAAAAAAAATGTACGAAAAACACCTCTACCAGAAAATCACAAAACTATATTTGAATTTTATTTCTGTGCAGAAACTGTAATTTATCAAAAAAATTAAAAAATTCTTCGAAATAAATGAAATTAATTAAAAATTGTTTAGGAAATTAAAGGAATTCAAAATTTCACGTCACCAGCCCTGGAGAGTGGTATTTTAGCTTTATTTCTGCGTTTGAGATTTTTTATTATCTTTTTCCTTTACTTCAGAATCCAAGCAAATATGTTAAAGATTTTCTAAGGCTCATTTGGGCCAAAAAAATCAAAATTTAAAAAATCCGCCTCACCTACCCTGGAGCCAGTTATATACTCTCTGATATATCAAAAAATCACTTCAGTCTAGATTGTAGTAACCCTACAATCAAAGCCAAACTAAGACCAATTTCTTGCAATTTTTCACATTGAGGGCTCTTAAATAATCAAATATTGTTTTTATTTGTCTGTAAGAGAATGGAAGTAAGACAATTATTCTTATTTATTATACCTACATCTCTTCGTATTTTATAATAAATATTCATAGCATAGGTATATTCTATATAAATGGAAACAAAAAAAAAACATAAAAATTAAATTGAAGAGAGGCACTAATATTTTACTTGTAACTCATGTACTTATATTTCAAGCCAGATGTCTGTATCAATATAAAAAAAAATGGTGAGACGAATTATCGCATAGTATCATAACATATAAAAAAATACGAATTATCACATAAAAATCGATTTGTATGAGATTATGCAGTAATGCATTTAAAAACGAATTATCACATAAAACCAAAATGAATTTGAAAATAAATGAATTATCTCATAAATTTTATGTGATAATTCGTTTTTAAATGAATTAGTGCATAAAATTTACGTTAAAATTTTTTTATGCGATCATTCGTTTTAGAATTTATGTGCTATTTCGTTTTCAAATGAATTATCACATAAAAACCAAAAAACACATTTTATGTGATAATTCGTTTTTTTACGAATTAGTGCATAAATTTTAAAAATGCAGATTTATGCGCTAATTCGTATTCAAACGAATTAGTGCACAAATAATGACTCCGTCAATTATCGCATAATGACATATCACATAATTTTTAAAATGAATTATCACATAATTTTTTTATGAGATAATTCATGTACTTCCAATAATTACCGCATACCATTCGCTTCGCGCGAAGCCCGGCAAAAAAAAGCCCTCCATATAAAATAGGCCAAATCGGATAAAAGAGAAAGTTGTCCGCACAAAATGTACGAAAAAGAAATTGTGGATGATAGAGGACCGCTAACGCGTCCCATTCACTTCGCGCGAAGCGCTCCAAAAAAAGAAAAAAAATTTTGCCTTTTCCAAATAAAATAGGTCAATATTTTAGAACAATCGGAGGTATGCGCTTTTCGTAAGCTTATCCGATAATTCGTTTTAAATGAATTAAAGCATAATCTCATACAAACCAAGTTTTTTTATTTTATACAATAAAATATTATCTAAATTCAGTTTCGCTACCTTTTTATATTTAAAATATTTTTTTTATATTTTTCTTATATATTACATAAAAATTATTTTTTTGTTTTTTTTTTCAAGTATTCTAATCTAGCTTTTATGAACTTATAGTTCCTAATTAAATAAAATTGAACGTAATTATTACTTAAAATCGAGTGGCTGCGACTAGAATTTGGGTGGCTTAGAATAGGAGAAAATAGGTTGCAGGAAAATGTTGCAGACAAATGTTGCAGCAATATGTTGCAGGAAAATGTTGCAGGAAAATGTTGCCGCATAATGTTGCAGGAAAATGTTGCAGGAAAATGTTGCAGAAAAATGATGCAGACAAATGTTGCAGACAAATGTTGCAGAAAAATGTTGCAGCGACATGTTGCAGGAAAATGTTGCAGGAAAATGTTGCAGACAAATGTTGCAGCAACATGTTGCAGCAAAATGTTGCAGGAAAATGTTGCAGGAAAATGTTGCAGGAAAATGTTGCAGACAACTGTTGCAGCAACAGGAAAATGTTGCAGGAAAATGTTTCGTTTTTAAATGAATTAGTGCATAAAATTTTCGTTAAAATTTTTTTATGCGATCATTCGTTTTAGAATTTATGTGCTATTTCGTTTTCAAATGAATTATAACATAAAAACCAAAAAACACATTTTATTTGATTATTCGTTTTTTTACGAATTAGTGCATACATTTTAAAAATTGCAGATTTATGCGCTAATTCGTATTCAAACGGATTAGTGCACAAATAATGGCTCCGTCAATTATCGCATAATGATATATCACATAATTTTTTTATGAGATAATTCATGTACTTCCAATAATTACCGCATACCATTCGCTTCGAATTCGTGATAATTCGTGATAATTCGTGTTTTTTTATATGTTTTTATGCACTAATTCATTTTAAAATGAATTAGCTCATAAAATATGAAAATATAAATTTATATGCTATTTCATTTTCAAACGAATTAGTGCATAAATAGCGAAAAATAATTTTTATGTGATAATTCACTTCAAAATGAATTAGTGCATAAAATTTTCGTTCGAATTTTTTTATGAGATAATTCATTTTTTAATTTATGTACTAATTCATTTTAAAATGAATTATCACATAAAAATAATTTTTTATGAGATAATTCATTTTTCAATTTATGTGCTATTCGTTTTTAAATGAATTATCTCATAAAAAAAATGTATGCGATAAGTCATTTCAAAAATTATGTGATATGACATTATGCGATAATTCACGGAGCCAAAAAAATATGAACATTTAAAAAAAGATATACAATTTCAAGTACGTTGATATTTAAAACCAAATTTTTTATGACAACACTCTGTATCAATTTTTTTTAAGAACTTTCGATTTATTATTGATTTTAAGTGATTTCTATAAAAGCCGAAGCAACTGAGTAGAATGTTGTCAGTTTAAGTCCGCAAACTCCTAAATAAAGTTAAAATAAAATAAAATGAAATTAATTATTCTATTGTGTGCTTTAACAGCATTGGTGAGTTTAATTTAGAGACAATTCCATAACAGAGTTTTTTGGGTTTATTCAAAAACGATAATATGTTAACAACTTAACAATATGAAGAACATGTTAATCGATTCAATGTAATGTCTTCCATACTTTAAAATTTGTTTTGCATTTTTCAAAATCTGCCAATGCGAGATTCGAAATTCACAATTTTTCCAAATTTAATTACTTATTTTAATGGAAATCCCAAGATCGGTGAAAGATGAAAAAGTAGTTGATAGTCCAACAAAATGAATGAGCTTGACTTTGTGCGTAAAGGTGCTGAAGTGACACTGTTTCGCAGAAATGAATCAAAACAAACGTTTTGTATCAGACAAATCGTCGATCTGTTTTCCGGTAAAATGTTGTTTCATAATTCTGATGTTCAGAATGGTATCGTATGCAATAAGATTTGGCTCATGTATAGTGTATGGTGGAAAACCACTATTTTTCTTATTTGTAACTACTTATAATTTAATTAATAAGTATTATTTTGACGTTAAAATTTATGTTTTCTTTTTTCTAAGAAGTTTAAGAGATGAACCTATAAGAAGAGTTTGTAAATAAATCTTTATAGGAATAATTTACATATTCAGGACCTTCATTTAAATAGGTAAACCTGTTACTTAGTAAAAATAATTTTAATTTTTTTTTTTTAGACTTCAGCTGAGTGGTCTTTGAAAAAGCCTGAAGAAGTTGCTGAAATCAGGCAAAAATGTATCGTTGAATCTAATGTCCCTGAAGACATTATCGAAAAAATTAAAAAATATGAATATCCTGATGTTAAATCTGTTCATGATCAAATTGAGTGTACAATGACTAAACTAGAAGTATATGATAAAACCAACGGCTACAATGTTGATCACGCCATTGAACAATTTGCTCACGGTAAACAGGAATTCAAACCAGTTATGGAAACTTGTGTTAAAGAAAATGGTGGAACAAATGTTTATGGTGTATGGACATGTTTACTTAAAAATGGATTATTGACTCAACAGGTTAAAGAACAAGTTCAAATTAATTAGTTGAAATAAAGAAATAATCTTTTTATAATGTTCATATTTTTCTTTTAATCCATCACGGAGTTGTGAGAAAAGGAAAAAATGTTTTGATTTATTTTCAATCCCATAGTAGTCCATCGGTTTGCATCCTTTGTTTTACTGTATATAACTATCTTTTGGTATTAAACTGCAATAAATCTAAATATCTATGTAGACTTTTTTTGTCTACATACATTTTTTTTGTCTACATACATTTTGATTTTGAACTTTTTTCAATCAAATTCAAATCAATATTCATTCAAAAAGTGTATAAATATCAGTATTGAGTATGGCAGAGCTACTTCAAGGACGGTCATCTCCCAGAGTAATATGTGAGTATACGTATTATTATGTAATTAAAATTTATTGTTTGCAATAAGCTTAGTTGAAATTAAAGGATCATCGATAAGTTGATTAAAGAAAAGAAGTTGATATATAAATAAAAATTATGTTGATAATAATAATTATTATTAAAGTAGGGCGCGTATAGGCATAATATCATTCATTAAATGCTGTCTTAACTTGTTTCTTGTTTGCAACTAAAAATATTTCCGGAATGAAAATTTCCACTTTTAAAAGTTATGTTCATACCTAAGAAGTGAGAAGTAATTTTCATACTTGAGAAGTGGAAAGAATTTGACAGTTCCGGAAAAAAAAATAGGTCTGAACAAGGTATTAATCAAATAATGTCTTGACAAATTGACCAAAAAAAATTCTCGTCATATCTGGAATACATTTTAAATGATTCTAATAAAAATAATACATTTTAAATGTTCTAATAAAAATAAGTATCATTCTTGAATTAAAGCCACGGTGACCAGATTTTGAGATTAAAAAAAAAGGACATACTGTTTGTTAGCCTTTCTCGTGCTTGTTCACCAATTCAGTCGGAGCTAGTAAAGTATTGCGTGGGAATATGTACACTAGGTAGAAAAAGTCTGTGTACGGTCACGTTTTAATATTTCTTGTTCAACATGTTCCCAGTTTATGATGTTATTTAAAATTAAAAGAACTCTATAAAAAATTTTTTTTTGTGAAATATTTTTTTTTTTTTTCAAACTTACATTTTGAGAAATATCAAATTTTGGAAAACTGCGTACAGTAAAATTTAATGCAGCGTCTCAGAAATTAACGGCTACGATAAGGGAAAGTGTCAAAAATTGTTGAATTTAAAAATGGGTTATAATCCTCCGTATTATTCATATGTAAATTGGAATTCGAACCTAGGAAGTTAACTAGTTAATATGACTGATATATGCTGCAATAACAATTACTCTCCTACCTAGCTTTCGCACTTATACAATACCTCTTTAATTTGGATTGTTTTTATTTGATTTGATTTTTCATTAATCATTAGTTATTATAGACTCCTTTTGACTTCCAAAATAAATACATCTGGATCTAGAATGTTTAAAATATTATTAATGCAAAAATGGAACTATGTATTATTTTTTTGGAGACTTGTACTCTAATTATGTTTATTTCATTTTAAGCTGATGCTGTAACTGGCACTATGGATTCTGTTTTATATGTACTATCAATAATTCTGGTAGTTGTGACATTTCCAATTTGTTTATTTTTCGTTATAAAAGTTGTCACTGAATATGAGAGAGTGATTATGTTTCGCGTCGGAAGAGTTGACCAAGGTAAACCGAAAGGACCAGGCGTTATATTCTATCTACCATGCATCGATGAGATTTATTTAGTAGATTTAAGAACAATAACCTTTGACATTTTTCCCCAAGAGATATTAACAAAGGATGCTGTAACGATTCGTGTGGATGCAGTAGTTTATTATCACTTAAGCGATCCGTTGAAAGCAATATGTAATGTAAAGAATTATTTAGATGCCACGCAATTATTAGCTCAAACAACCTTACGCAATGTTTTTGGTATCAAAGTGCTTTCAGAAATCTTAACTGATAGAGAAGCAGTAACCAAAGAAATGGAAAAAATTTTGGATGAAGCTACAGATCCTTGGGGAATAACCGTTGAAAGGATTGAAATGTAATTTAATTTAGTTAAAAAAAAAGTATACATGAAATTGAAATCATTTCCACTAAATTATTAAACTTTGTGCTAGAATTTTATATTTATTTATTTGTTTTCAAAATGTTTGATAGTCCAAACCTATACATTTACGAGCTAAAATGTATAAAAAAATCAAAAAACAAAATTTATTTCTTAAATACTGTGTAAACTATACTATTTTTGTTATAATACAAAAGATATTATTTTCGCTTTTTCTAATTTAAATATTTGAGTTGCTTTTAAGTCGTTAAAAACAAAAGCTAATTTATTGTATTTGACGTCTGTTTAGAAGTTATAATATGTAGTTTGATAAAAAAACCAGAGTTAAAAATTTTATTTTTTTCACTCCTTCGCTCCATTCTTTGCAAAGGAAATAAAAAATAAATAAATTAAATCGCTCTTTGGGAACGAAATTTTAAAAAAAATTTTTTTGCTCCCAAAATAAAAATAAAAAAAACGAACAATAAATTACGCTCTTTGGGAATGAAATATTGTTGTTTATTTATTTCACTCCTTGTAGAACATTTTGTTAGGGAGTGAAAAAAAAAATTTTTTTTTTCGATCTTTACTAGGTATAGAAAATAAAAACAAAACAAAAATCGCTCTTGGGAGTGAAATAATTTATTTTTATTTTTTCGTTCCCTAAGAGAGAATTTTTAAAATATCGTTTAAAATATTATTTATTAGATCGTTTTCATGAAGAGCAATAAGAGTGAAATAATAAAATAAAATTTTTAACCCTGAAAAAAACGACAAAATAAACTGACAAGAAGAGTAATTTTATTTATTTATTTGACATTTTGATGTATGTTTGACATCTTCGAACTTTTTAGTATGTTTGAGCATCTTTTGGATGTAAATTATGTAATGAATGTTTTTGACCAGATTTCAATTGTAACAATAATGTAAAGTTTCTAAATATTTCTTAAAAAGATGTCTTACATACATTGAAACATCAAATAAATAAAATTACTCTTCTTGTCTTTCAAATTGGTCGTTTTCATCAAACTATTTATAATTTCTAGCAATATTTGAGTTCAGCTGTGAGGTGATGAAACGTTAAAAGTATTTCTTTTTAACAATTTTGTTACGAATGCCTTGAATCCTGAAAAAAAATCTTATTTTCAATTTTAATTATAATTTTACTTTCTAGAAAAGATGTTCGGCTCCCGGTCATGATGCAAAGAGCAATGGCGGCTGAAGCAGAAGCAGTAAGAGAAGCAAAAGCTAAAATTGTAGCTGCTGATGGAGAAAAACAAGCCTCACAGGCCTTGAAAGAAGCTGCTGATGTTATATCATCAAGCCCAGCAGCACTTCAAGTATATACATTTTAAATCTCTTAAAAGTTACATCTGACTTTCATCATAATATATCGATAGTGATTGTTTTAATTGCGGTTTACCACATCTTAATTAATAATGTTGAGTACATTTCTTATAATTTTCTAATTAGTAGGTACTCTCAGGTAGGTTATTTGTTGAATAATGATAAATGGAATAATGTAGCCCGATTTTCAAACTAAATTCGACATTTTTTTTTTTAGCCAACTCGAAAATAGAAAAGAACATTGATTACAGGAAATTAATATACTTTTTTGGTTTTCAAGATAGACAATAGATTTAAAAACATTTAATTTCAAATTATTTATTTACCATCATGATTTACATTTTATTTTATAACATAAGATCACTTTAGTCTAAGAGATAAGAATAATTTTGATTCTAAACAGCTAATTAATTAATAATATTTACAACTTGAACAATGTTTTATTAACATAATCAATATATCCAGGGGAAGAGGATAAAAATGTGCGAAATTAATTCGTACCCTAAATTTCTTTTTATGGTTTTATATGGATTTTATTTAAAAAAGTAAAATTTTCGAATTTTTTATATTTTTTTTTCGTCTACTTCTACATCTACTAAAACTGAATATGTACCTATATATTTTTTTTAATTTATTAAAATAATCTTTAAATAATACCAATTTAATTTTTTATAACCAAAAAAAATTGGCAATGAAAAAAAAAAAGTTAAATAAGCAAGCAAGTTATTTATTTATAGAATCGAAAAAAAACTTTCAAACGAATTCGAACGCAAGATAATTAAAATTAATTACCCTCGAAACTTATATTTCGTGGATTGCGAATGCATATTGCATAATGTAAAATTTTCCAAAAAATATTTGCAAAAAATTTATCTCCGGGAGCCAGATTGTTAACTTTGTTTTTTTTCATCCAAACTTTAATAAAATCTCATAAACTTTTATTACAGCTAAGATATTTACAAACGTTGTCTTCAATTTCAACCGAACAAAATTCAACAATTATATTTCCATTCCCTGTAGAATTATTCAAAGGTTTTAAATAAATGTTCTAATTCTTTAACGTAAATATTTTTAAAGAACACAAGAGTAAACTTCTAAATGGATCATTAAATTACTCTTATTATAACTAGCATAATAAAAATTGTATCATAAATAAAATTAAAATCTTTAAAATTGTTCTAATATACGGTATATCAGTCTCAAAATAAAATTAAAATTTTGTTTTTTAATCATGTGAGGATAAAACTTTCTTTTTATAGCAGAATGGTTTGTAAAAGTATTCACTAATGATCATGATGCCAAAGTTTTAATATTAGCAAATTTTTGCAAAAAACGCAAAAATAAAATAATAAAATGTGCCATGAAATAAAATTAAAATAATTTTCTTCTGCAACCAAACGTTTAATATCTTTCTTTTATCATCCTGAATCAAATTAGTTATAAAAGTTTGTTTTAACAAATTTTTTTTTGATTTATTTTGTTATTAATCTTTTTTTTCAATACTTTTCTTGACCAATGGTAGATTTTTACCAATAAAGCACATAGCGCCACGATATAACCAAGTGCATGAATCAGATTTCTCGTCATTTTTATCAGCACATTTTTCAATTGCTGGTTTGACTTCAACTTCGTTTCCATCTTGGCCTAATTGTTTAGTCAGATGTTCCACGTTAAAACCATTTTGCGCATCAAATAAACCCATTTTTTCAAATACACATTGCATATAGCATCGAGTCATTTCATCATTGGGGTATTCCCACTTTTTGAATTTCTCTATATGATCAGCAGAAACTTTCTTAATTGCAATGCACTCACCTCGAAATTTGTTTAAATCTTCTTGGGATTTTATTTTCCATTCATCAGCGAAACACTAGAAAAAAATTTGTTTATAATTAAACCAAATAAACCAAATTCCAGAAACAAAATAGACATAAAACAAAAAACGGAAAACGAAAATCACTAAATTTTTCGCCGATAACTTATACCTGCATTTCTAGCGAGACAATCAAGTGATTTCAATTTATCTAAAAGAGGTTTTGTTCTTGCATTGGAATAAGATTTCTTTTACAATTCGGTCTTGTGCTAAAAGTCATCCTTTTTTAAAAGTTTATTGTAAACATTTTCAGATGAACTACAATTTTTGCATAAATTGTTATCATACTTTTAAATTTAAGGATCTTCTGAATGAATTTAAGAAAAATTGTATTTTATACTCACCAATGCAATGAAGGCAAAAACTATGATGCAAATTTTCATTGTGAATATAAATTAAATTTGATAAATATTGAATATTCTAAGAAATTTCGTTCTTGATGCTTGAAATAAAACTAACATATTTTATGAAAAAGCCGGTGATTTTATATAAAAAATTAGTCATTTGACAATAATTTAATATGCTTCTTAGTTTAAATTTTTTTTATATTGTACAAAGTTTACTTAAACAAAATTAGAATTATATTTATGATTTTTTTAATCAAAAAAGATAAATACGCATATGCCACTATATCTATGTACTATGTATAAGTATATATTCCATGTATAATGTGTACATACGTAATGTATGTTTATCTAACATAGGTCAATTTAAAATATGGACAATTGTGCGAATTAAATTGGTTTAAGTAGATTATAAGCAAAAAAATGTTATATACCAGGTGACTTAATGTAATGTAGATTAATAAATTTTTTTTTTTTGAAAAGCTTACACTTATTACCCTCGTTCGTTCCTTGAATTCTTTCTAGCATTGCTAGAAAGAGAGCTCAAAGCAATGTACGAGTATAATATTTCAATTTTTCATAAGTAGGTGTAATATAGTAGATTACAACATATGTTAAGAAAATTTGTTATTACAACGAGTTGTGTATACACAAAAACACATGGACACGCGTCAATACTTATATCACGAGACCGTTAGGTCGAGTGATATAATATTGACAAGTGTCCATGTGTTTTTGTGTATATACACAACGAGCTGTATAACAAATTTTATTAACATGTTTTGTATACTGTTAATGTGCATGTGAGAGGTAGTTGCAATCAATACATTTGCAATGCAAAAAATAAACAAAAGTTCAAAATGAAGAAAGTAAATAAAATTGAAGTGTGTAAATAAAATTTTCTTAAATAAATAATTGACGTATTTAATGTACCATTTACCGAGCTAAATTTACGATTGTAAATACAACTTACCGATCACATGCGCATTAAAATTTATTACGCAGAGTGATCATTTTTAGTGATCATTATTTGCGCGTAAAAAGAATGTGCCTGTTTTTACAATAAAAGAAAAGTATAAAATATCTGTATAATATATTGAATTCACTACATTTTTAACAAATACGAGTATTAACAAATCTTTACATTTACAATATTAAATGAAAGAGTAATTTCTTTTTTGTGCAATATAAATTTCATGTAATACAACATCTATAAATAACATAAGCGAAATCAAGAATATTTTAGAATAAAATTAACTTCTAAATAAAACCATTGATTAAGAATACTAAAATGATTATCAGTTTCATATAATTTTTATTTTAAGGTTTTAGTAAAACAAAATAAAATACTGTTAATTATTATCAATTTATGAAAAGTATTTTATTTCGTTTTACTAAAACCTTTAAATAAAAATATAAAAGAGTTTAAAAATCGTTGTTTGAAGCTGATAACCTTTTTAGTATTCTTATATTCAATGATAAAACTTAATAGATCTTATTTTCATAAGTTCAATGTAATCAACCTGTACTTTCAACTCAATCATTTAAATTAATAATAAATGCAATGGAATATTACCGCAATAATGTTTCATTTAAATTATTTTTACAGTTCTTTCGCGGGTATTCAAAAAAATTCCCAAATATGAATTATTAGCTACTTATTTTCAAATTTCACATAAAATAATATTCTATAACGACCAAGTCTTTAAGTTCAATGTCCAATTTTTTTTTGTTTTGATCTATTTCTTTAATTCCATTTATTTGCTATAGCTATTAAATTAAATTATATTCATGTTCGTACATTAAGTTTGACACATAAAACATTTCCATACTTAGTCATTTTGCTCGGAACTTAGTTTACTGTTTTTTCTTAAGATTTTCAATCCGTATCTTCGATCACAAAAAAAAATGTTTATGGATATACTATTACTATCGTATTCAGATAATATTTTCGTTCTAACATTAGAGTATAGGTATGTAATTAAATATAGTATTCCGATAACTTTGGAGCAAATGTCCTTCGATCAAATGTTTTTCGAGCAATTGTTTTTTGAGAAATTCGTAGAAGCATTCAATATTTTACAACTTATAAAGTAAGTAAAAAATATTTACGTTGGATAATTCAAAAATCAGACTTTGAATAGAATTTTGTTAGAGGTTATATTGTTTCGGTGCACTACAGAATAATATAAAAGCAAAAAAATATTTTGATTATGAAATCGAAGATCATAATTTTATGATATTTTTTATCATAATCTACATTATACATATAATGTGTTGACATGCTCATAAATTACAAGAAATTTATTAGTATGTATACATATTCAAGTTTAAATTGATGTGTTCCCATCAAATGACCTGACAATAAACTGCATTTAATTCTAATAAATTGCATGTGCTTTTGTATATTCTAATACATATTCTCATTTAGTTTATTGAACTTATTCAATTGGAAAAATATTAAGTTAAAGTTGTTATTTTTAACGTAAAATACTAAAACAAGAAACATTTTTAATGGTCGTTTGTATTTGTATCAAATCTCTAAAAATTCTTAAAAAAAAAATTTTGTAAAATTCTGTAGTTTTTTTTGATAAGAAAAGTTTAGATAAAATTTAATAGTTAAAAGAAAGAAAAAATAATTTGGTTTTTTATCGGTCATTTAAAAATACTGTATTAAATTGTAGTTAATCGAATTTAACTTAAAAAAGTTTCACGCAAATTACACCAAAGTAGTAGTACGCATTCGTTTTTGAAAAAAAGTTTCTCAAATTAAATTCTATAGTTTTTTATATAATAAAAAAAATTTTAATCAAAAATATTTTTTCTTCAATAAAATATGCGTTTAGTTTAAAAAAGTATCCTTCCATTCCAGTACTTTACGAAATTAAAGTAGGTAGGTATACCTAAGCACTTAAATAGAAAGTATTATGTAATTGATCACAGAATTTTGTTTGTAATCAAATCACTTACAATTTTAAAGGTAATCATTTTAAGTAAATGAAGCTATTCCAATCTACACCTCGTTATATGTTTGAGATACCTTCCTGAAATGTTCCTCGAAAAGTGAAATGCCGTATAACGAAGCACTCTTCATAAAACCAGTTCAGTTTTTTTTTTAAATTAAAAAGTCATGTTTTGGGGATGAAAATTTATTAAAAATTTGTCATTCACCTTATAATAAAATAGCATTAATGAACACAAAATAAATGATTTATTTAGTTAGTAACAGCTAAACAGCTAAAGAACATTAATTATTTGCATTTGAATTTAGATTTTAAAAAAATGTAAAAGATATTGTGAAAATATGTACAAAGTATAAATGTCTGAGCTCGTTTACAACAAGTTGTAAAACTGTACTAGGTCTAATTATGTATATAATCTCTAATCTTTATTTTTGTTACATCAGAAGTGGCTAAAGATGTCTATATCAGGAGGTTGTAGAATTTTATAGTTTATCAGTAAGTAAATAAGAAAATGTACCAAGGTTCCGTAGTAATCAAATTGTGAATGAGGAACCGTTTATTCATTAGATGCAATGGTTTAACATTAGAAACCCAAAACAAAGCTATAAGAAAGCACGTAATTATGAAATGGTTTTAAATTGAAATCATTTCATAATTACCGATGGCAGTTATAACGAATTTCCTTATAAAGATATATGAATGAGTGTGCACGGCTTGAGCTTTCTTAGCTACTTAGTTCATCAACTAAGCGATTTGAAGCTAAAATTAAAGTAACTTTGATTCGATGTTCTTCTCCTATGTATCTTTATTTAAAAACATTAAAATTCTTACAAAAAAAGTATTTACCGATAATATTTTCCATTAATCGACTAAAGCGCAATCTACCGCTTAAAAATTGTAATATTTTTCTTGGTTTTGCAATTGAATTTCTTTTTTTCGAAATCGAAAAAACATACCGTAATACTAAATGTGATATATATAAAAATAATAAAAAACATTCTTATCTAACATGATGGTTTATGATTTATTTTATGTTATTTATCATATTATTTCGATAAGTAGTTAAGTTTCTTGAAACCTGATTTACATAATGTATATAATATAGTATATTTTCGGTTAGGTTGATGGTTCGTCAACCACCCTGTAGGCCTGTTGCATTCCTCTATCCGGTTGAGCTATTTATCTTCACCGAGATAACCGATTCCTTTTTATATCACATTTCGAACCATTTATTTTATTCATTGGAAAAAGTTGATGAACCAAAAGGAAATATTCGAAAAATCACAATTCTTAATTTGAATAAGACGGAGATCCTCAGTATTCTAATTGAAAGCAACCGTACTTGATATAGTTGTTACAGCGTTGCAAAAAAAGTGACCTAATACAATTTACAAAAATATTTTGCATAATTGTAATTGACTGCTATGAATTATTTTCTTTATTAATTGTAATTGGTAATTGTTTTTAGAGATGGGATGTTTTGTTTTTCATATAATTTTTATTTTATTTTAATCTATCGGATACAGACCTTACAGATTTTAACTTAAAATTAATAGTTCAATATAGTTATGCCATTGCCAGTTAAGATCGGAAAGCATTTCTCAAAAAGGTTAAGTTTTCATTTCACTTGTATATTATCCAAAAATGGGTAAATGTTCCAAAAAGAGCATTATTTCTTCACGATACTAATAGTATTTGTACTTAGTTACTTGCTATGTTCTTTTAATATGAGAAAGAGAAAAAAATATATATTTTTCTACGTGACTGAACTTCAGGTATTAAAATGGACGATATTTTGTTTTTTTTATCTAAATCTAAAAGAACTTGTTTTTTTTTTCGATAAATATTTTATGAGTAGTGGAAATAAAATCATACGATCCTTTGCAGGTGCATTGGTTTTTTTCCATTTTAAAGGATTTTATTATAACAATTAAATAATTTTTCTGATGAATAAAGAAAAAATGTTTATGCATTATAAAGAATAATATTTAAGGCCTCGAGATAACATAAATAAATATTGTAGAGAATTCTGAATAATGTAGTATGCATTTTTAAAAAATATTTCAATAATAGAAAACTTTGTAATTATTATTACATGATTAAGACGAGCTGAGCGTTTATTCAACTGGTCTTCTAACACAATATATATAATCAGTTTGAACTCGTCTTCGCGAATATTATGTATTGTTTGATATTAATTAATTTAATTAAGTACTTATGATTGATCTAAAAACATTTTATTATGCGTTATGCTACTGAACAAAATCAATATTTTCATAAAAAGTTTTCCAGTAACAGAAAAGTTTTTTTAAAAACTAGTCGGTCTGACGCGAACGTTGCTTCACTGTAGCCAATTTTTATTTATAAAAAAAAATTAGAAATTTGGCATAATAAACGGGCTTTCAATTACATATATAGATATATTAATATAGATATATAATTATGTATAGATAGAAGATTTTATTCAGATATTTAATTTATCATATGCATGTTATCAAATATTATCAGATTATCATATAGCCAATCAAAAAATAAGGAATACAAAATTTAAAAAATTAAAATTAATTATACACACAAAGTATTTTAATCATAAGCTAAATTTGATAGTCAACCATAAGTCATTAATAATTATTTTTAATAATTCTTGTTATTATATGTACTGTAGTGTACATATAGTCAACTGAAGAATATTATAATGTAGATGTAGTTAGATAGTTAAAAAATCGGAACAATTTTCGGAAATTCGTTTGTAATGAATAAAGGAAAGTTCGACAAGTAAAAATTATTTTTTGTCAGCTAATTTTCAATAGTTAACTGTTTATTAATGACTAAAGTCATAATTCCCGATGATTGAAGGAAATGTATTTATCTAAAAACAGAGATAGTCACGCTCACATTTTAATTAAGCGCAGGCATAAAGTAGCATAACGTTTCTAAAAAATAATATTGAGCTTAAAAATCTTAATACAAATAAATAAAATGTCTCGAAACAAAAACCAAACTAATAAGACAAAAATATATACTCCTATATGTTTAATAAGTTGTTTATTAACTTTTTGCAGGAAGTCGATTCATTTCATCCCTTAATCAACAGACATTATAGTTTTTATAAATTTTTTTTTGATTATTATTATTTATTTTTCAAAAGGTCTCACAATTGATGTATGAAAAAAAATTTTACACTTAGCGGAGGTATGTAAATTATTTTTGAAAATATACGTAATTAAAATTTTTCTTCATGTCACATTAACTTATTTATTGGAAGGACATAACAATATACTTAAGAAAATAAAAGTATTATATTTTTGGTTGTTATTAAGATACTATTTTTATTCGTTATTTTCTTATTTATTTATTTATTTATTTATTTACTTATTATTGCAACTGTGGTCAAAATGGATAGATAGCTTTAAAAATTTAAAAAATCGGGATTTGACCAAGTTCTAAATCAAAGGTCGTAATATTTCAGATAATGATTTAATAGAGAAAGCAATTTGTTTTACTTTATCCTTATTCTCACAATCCAATCAAAGATCTTAATATTGTTAGTAAAACTAAGGGTTTCAAAACATTTTAAATGTTTAATTGTATAAAAATATTAAACAAGTTAAGATACCAATATTTTTTTCCACAATCGTCTAGATATTTTTGTTCATAAAAGAAAATTCTGTTTATATTACCTATGGTGTCAAAATGTTAAATACATATACTGTTGCTGTGAATAAAATAGATTTTCTAACAATTTACGATATTCCTAAGGGGATGAAAAATCTGTTTCATTTTATTAAGATTAATGTTTAATTGAAAAAACAAAATATTTTACAACCGTCTTCAATGCTCACGGATATTTAATCTGGAATATTTCTCACTTTTGTTGTTTTTTCTTCTTTTTCAAATTTAATTTACACAATTTTGTTTATGTTATTTCTTTCACAAAAGAAATTTATTTTTTTATTTTTTAAGAAATAATATCATAAAATAGAAAAAAAAACCAGAAACATATAGATACCTATATTTTTTGGCTATAAAAAGAAGGTTCATCAAAAATTTGGTTGTCAGTTCAGTGTTTATTATTAAAAGAAATTTATATTCATAAAAATAATTCAAGATGAAATTTCTAATTGTAATTTGTGCAGTAATTACCATGGTAAGTATATAATGTTTAAATAAAAATTAAAAATTAAAATTTATTTTAAAAACAATCAAAAAAGTTCTGAGAAACTTTAAAAAACCGAATTATTAAAGATCCAATAAAACACAATTTGAGACAAAAAAATGGCTATAATAGCAGAATTTTATATAATTGATTTTCCGCAATTTGGAATATTATATTTTAATAAAAAAAAATTACTAAAATCAGGCCAATATGAAATCGACCACAATTAATTACAAGAAATTGAGACTACTAAAACTATTTACATATCGAAAAATTGTTCCCATTATATTATATTATATCGAAACCATTCTCTGTTTTTACTTATTCAGGCAGTTGGTCATGATGGATGGACTCTCCGAACTCCTGCAGATCTATTAGCCGCCCGTAAAGAATGCATTGAAGAAGTTAAACTTCCGGCTGAACATGTTGAGAATATTAAAAAATTCAATTATCCTAATGAAGAAGTTATTCATAATTATGTAAAATGCTCTTCAATAAAATTGGGTTTCTTTGATGATGAAAATGGCTACCATGTCGATCATTTAGTTGATCAATTCGGTCACGGAAAAGATAAAGTTGCAGTCAAAGCTCTAGTTGATAAATGTATGGATAAAAATGAGGCAAAAACTTCAAGCGCTGAATGGGCATGGCGTGATTACAAGTGCATGATTGATGCTGGATTAATGACTCAAGTGAAAAAAGAAGTTCAATCATAAGGAAAATGGGAGAATATTTAATTTTCCTATAATTACATTACAATATTTTTTTTTTAATTTTAGATACTTTTTTTTACAAAATTTTTTAAATAAAAAATTTTAAAATAGAAATATTGGTTATACTTTACTTATTTGATTGTTGATTCTTAGAAAATCTAGAAAATTTATTAATTTAAATTCAAAACAAGAAACCGGTTTAATCATACACGATTTAACTACACGGAAGAAAAAAATATTAAAAACCAAACTTAAGTTAAAATACTCTGATGACTTACTGCGTAGTTTTGGTTATTTTAAGACCGGACACGAAAGCCAAACAGTTTACTAATTCTTAGAAGATTTCTATATTACACATAATAATATACTATGTTTCTGAATTATAACTACTATTATCTATATATTATATATCTATTTGTTTATATAAAGTCCTATATTTTTGTCATAGAACTAATATAATACTTTTAAAAGTTACGTATGAGCGTCAAAATTGTTTTTGAATATATGTATTTAGGGTGGTCCTTATTATGGATTTTTCCGAATTTCTTTGCTCCCAGGGGCTTAAATGGTTCCAAATACATAAAAAATAATTGCCTCAAAATTCTAGCTAATAATATTAACTTTAAGATAGTCCGCATTCCAAATTTTCTCATATAAATAACATGGGAAAAATTTCATTTGTTCTTTAGAATTCCGTAGCTCTGCGACAAATGAATCAAATGTAATTAATTGCGTCATGTTTATTGTAAATTAAACGCTCTACAAAAAAGGTCTTTTATTATTTTTCGCTAAATCTATTGGCTTAAGAGTTATTCGAACTCAAAGTTTAATTATTATATAATTATTAATATTATCAAATATAATTATATATTTATTTATTTTATAAAATATAAAAAAAATTTCTTATAAAATTATTATTTATGGTCAAAAAAAGCGAATACAATCTTATTCTTGGAATTGTAGTTAATATGTGTGATTTTTCAATTAATAAAACAGACAGTCCTTAGAGTTTGAAAATAATAAAATAGAAGTACAGGTGAAATATGATTTAACTTTGAGCTCGAATAACTCTTAAGCCAATAGATTTAGCGAAAAATAATAAAAGACCTTTTTTGTAGAGCGTTAAATTTACAATAAACATGACGCAATTAATTACTTTTGATCCATTTGTCGCAGAGCTACGGAATTCTAAAGAACAAATGAAATTTTTCCCATGTTATTTATATGAGAAACTTTGACTGGAATGCGTATTATCTTAAAGTTAATATTAAGAGCTAGAATTTTGAGGCAATTATTTTTTATGTATTTGAAACCATTTAAGCCCCTGGGAGCAAAGAAATTCGGATAAATCCATAATAAGGACCACCCTAATATACATATTTATAAAAATATGAAGAATGTACATTTTCATTAAATACTGAACAGCTGAATCAATAATTTATTTAATCTCAATTTTCTGTTAGTTTTCTGTTAATTTTTTAACATTTTTTATTTTATATTTAAAAAAATTAAGGTTCAAGTTCGAAAAAGTAAAATTTTCAAACTAATTTATAATTCTTTATTTAGTAATTTTTAAATAATTTTTTTTTCTTAATTTATCGTTTAATTTTATTTTGCGGAGCGTATAAGATTTTGTCTTTTTAACTTGTCAATTTAATCCCGAATTAACATTTTGATCCAAAATTTAATCTGGCATTTTATTTCATGAATTAACCAAGAATGAATTTCTGATTCTTCATATTCCTATTGCGCATCCGCCGTAGTACAACGAAAAAATTTAATAAGGGGACCAGCAATTTTTTGTTTCATAATGCCTATTTCTAGGAAGCGATAAATAGTTTAATTTATTATTTTGTTTTTGTATTCAGAAAGTTGTGGGCTAAAGTTATGTATCTTTTTCTTTCATTGAGTCACGTCTGGATCGTGTGTCACCCAATCAAAAAAAACGCAAAATGTTCCTGAAAGGTTCCACTTTTAAAAAATAATAATGAACGAGTACTAGTTCCGTAAAGAATATTTATTAATTAAATTTATTTGAGAAATGTACAAAATTTCAATAATTTGTTTATAACTTATTGTTTTCTTACGTTTATTAAGTTTTCGATTTTAGTTTTTGATTTTAGTTTTGCTGTGTAAATCTCAGATTCAATGTAAATTTGATATTGTAAATTAAGTATTTTTTTTCAAACTTAAGTTAAAATTGAAATATGGTATAAATGGTTTAGCATTCTCTCCTCTTTTCATCCCTTTTTAGATAATAAATATATATATAATATATAATATCATATTTTCGGCCACAAAATTTACAAATTTGCAGAGTATGTATTAATAAATATCATGATACATTTACCTAAATAGGAAAAATATTTTTTTCTACATTATCTGCCTTTATAAATATAATGATTTTAAATCCGGAGGAAAATTATTGATCATTGTACTCCGCTTACAAAATGTATAAACTACAAAAAGAATTATGATAGTTTGACAAGTCCATTCTATGATAAAAATTGTATATTTTTTATTAATTAATATCCTACTCTTAAACAACATTGTCAAAAATATAGTTAAATTTAAGTTCTAAAAAAGTATGATAATATATGTACACTGAAAAACAAAGTAGCTGCTATTTATTACATATATAGGTCAAATAGAATAGGTGGATGACTTTAAGCAAGATTAGTTATTTGTCATAGCAGGGAAATATATCTCTACTTTAAAATATATCTTTTCATATGGTTATTGTAATATTCGACATAAAAATTGCAGAAACTAATTTTGTATAAAATTAATATTTTCTCGCAAGCGGAAAAACTGTAATTTTGATACAAGCAATTTATTTGCTTAAATATTTTTTGAGAAGTTATTATAATAATTATATATTTAATAATTAATGCAAATACTGTTAGAAGATAGCACAGTTATACGTATCATAGTTATAAAATGTATTTGGTATATTTTATACGTGATTTTTCATCGAAGTTTTTTCTTCATTATTTATTCAACTTACAACAAATTTATATGACAGTGTCTTTAACGCCAGATTCTTATCAGTCAATTACTTTTTTCTCATTGAAAGCTTCTCATTTTATTCTGAAAATCTCTTATCAATTTGTTTTTCGCCTAATATTGAACTTTTATAATACGAATAAAAAAAAAATATGTTCATAATATTGACAATAATATGTACATATGTAATATTTTTTTGAGCTTATGGTTTTTTTTGTAGATAGATAACAATATTTTTTAATATTTAAAATTTCTATTAGTTTATCACTAAAATACACATTAAAAAAAATATATATATAACAATATATATACGTAATTCTTTATGAATGCGTTCTTTAATTTTTTGTATATTTTTTTATTTTTATTTTTTATACAATACTATATGAAATTTTGTATAATACTTTTTTTTTTTTCATTTTTTAATTTTCAATTTCAGTCTTTAGTTTAATTGCAGACAATGTACAACAAGTTGGTTGACGTTAAAAAAAATCATTTTCAAAATTTTCCTCTTTTCTTTTTGATAATTGTACTGTTATTTATTTTATTCAATCAAAATGAGGTGCATAGGAATGACAATTTATTTATTTTTTTTTTGTTATGTTTGCCTTTTATCAGTGCATACAATAAAGTGAATCGAATTTAGCCGAACAAGGACAATATAGGGTTAAAGATAAATGTATGTAATTATTTTTGAAAAAAATATTTTGTTAAATCTATAAGACAGTTTGTTGGGCTTAAAAAACTTTGAATTCCATAAATTAAGATCGAAAAAATGCAACTGAATTTTATAAGGCATTTATGTGTACAGATACGTTGCAAAATATGAATTTTAAAAAAAATTGGGTATATACATAAATGTGATCGTTATTACTACCTACATAAATTTCTCAAATTTACAAATTGACAGGTTCTATTCTATTTTGACATTCTAGTTGATTCCTTAATACTAAATTCGATTCAAATGTACGAAAGAAAATTTATAATTGGATTAATCTAAATATTTTTCGTTTTAATTTATGTTCTATGTAATTTGTATTTTTTTTTTCTTATTTTACCGCGCCAATTATACACATAGTGTACTTTTACTCCAGCTGATAGTTCATATTCATTTTTAAAATGTCAAAATTCAACGACCCAAGACACGATGCTTCAACAATTGTGGAAGTTATGGCAATTTCCAAACGATAATGAAACTCATTGTTATATTAAATGTTTGTTATTCAATTTGGGATTAATAAATTTGAAAACACGCGGATTATATGTAAGTGAAAAATATGAAAAATTTATTTAATATAGAATTTAAATCGACAAAAAAAAAAATTCGCATTATGGTTTAATTTAAGTTTAATCAAAGAATAATAGTATTTTATAATTTGAATATATATATTTTTTTTAAGTGAAATAAAAATAGTATTTTATAAAGTGAATATCATATTTTTTTTTTAAATTATGACTTTTCAAATAGTAAATTTATGATATTAATACTATGAAATTTGTCAAAATATTATTCTGGAAATTTACAAATTTAATTTTGCGGTTTCAATAAAAATAATTTTCGACCAATTTGTGAATCTTAATTTTTTTGCCAAATATTTTGACCAAACAAATAAAAGGCATTTAAATTTTATTAATATTTTTTTTTGTTCTAATTTAAGCGCCGCTCAACTATAGTTTAATTTCTGTTTGCAATATTTTTATTATTTTTTTTTTGAAATATAACTTTATTATATTATACGCAGGATAAAAAATTTGATGCTCAATTTCAAACTCATCAAATGAATTTAACAGAAGCTTTCAAATTATGGCTTAATGAACCATTAGATAACACTTGTGTATCATACTACCATAAATGGAGATTATTAGGAGATGCATTTGGTTTGAAGTTGCAAGATGTTTTTTATGGGAATGAAGAAAGTGTTAGAAAATTTTACAGAAAAGCAGTGAGTACTTAAGCTTTTTTTTAAAATTCTTACGCCCATAAAATTAATAAAATAATTTTTATCTTAAATTTATATATATGTATATATGTATATTATTTTGGTTTTCAAACAAAATTTCGTTCATAAAAATTATTGAACAAAAGATTGTTGAATCTAAAATATTTTATTTATTTATTTATTTTTTTATTTCTCTCGAATTGTTTTTGATATTTTTATGATTAAGTTGACTGATAGGAAAATATAAACAACAAAATACTAATTTTTCAAACTTCAAAATGAAGAAAATCGTCTACAATTTCCAAATACATATGCATATTTCAAAAATTATAGAATAAGAAACAAAATGAAGAGTATGTATAAAAGAGTTAAATTTTCACATAATTGTAAAAAATATCGTTCCTTGTAATTTAAATGAACTGTCTACACCCATCCGGCGCCGTCACGTCACCGAACCATCAGTCGTCCCACCGTCAAAATTAAATTACTTTCCGACGATATTTTTTTTTTTGACTGACGGCATTTTTAAAATTTTAAAGCAAAACAAACAAAACAAAGTTTTTATTTTTTATTTTGTATATAAAAAAACGGGACGGAACGGTGACTTGACTGAAGTGTGTAGACACAGGTCAAGATATTGACGGAAACTTGACGGAACGGAGACGGAACTTTGACGTGACTGAAATGTGTGAATCAACCTTAATGAATCTAAAAAATGTGTTGAAAACTGAAAATAATTTTGATAAACATTTTTTTTTTGGTTATTGTTCTAAATCGAATCTCAACTTGAACAATTTGTTTGTTGCAGCGTCACATTAAAGTTATTTTTGTTAAACTCTTTTGAAAGTGCGTTTCGGCGGCTTGAGAACTTAATAACGACAGTACAGTTTAGTTAAGTGTATGAGACACGAAACAAACACTTAAGTAAAGTAGTATTAGTAGGAATAGTTAGTAAATAAAATTGGTTACAGATAGTAAATCTATGAAACTTAAAAATTTTTATATTTTGGACAGAAAATACGTTAACATAAGGTTTTTACGGAAGCTTACGCACAAGAAACACATCCATTTATTCATTTATTTATAAAATTTTCAGGCCAATGGAGCAAAAGCCATCGGAGTAACTGCTAGTGAACATTGTAATAAAATGGTGGAGGAGTTGCACAAAACACATAATGAAACTGATCCAAAAACAATAAATCACCAAAAACTAGGACAATATGATTGTTATTTCCATTGCATTTACTACAATTTTCGTTATCTTGACGCATATGGAAGAGTAGATGTGAGTTTTTTGGGTAGAAAGATATAATTTTTAGATCTTTCTTTGCTTTCAACATAACGTTGCATATAATAATGCGAATTCTACAAATAACCTTTTAGAGGTAGTGTCTCTCTCAAGTGAAAAGTAGGTCAAGCCAAGATGATCCATATCCATAATTATGCTCCATTAGTAATAATATCTCTTTAATTTGCACAGAACATAAGTAACATCTCTCCAGAATACTATTGTCATAAGCGTTAATACTAAATAATTTAACATAATTTGAACACAATTTTATTTTTAGCCAAATGAAATACTTAAAAATATCAATGAAGCTAATAAGAATATTGATGAATTACAAGAAAATAACAACAAGTACCAATACAATTTAATTGAACCAGATAATAATTTGAATTATAATTCTATAACGAAAAATTGTGCACATCGGGCAAATACGTTATTCATTAATGGGCAGTGTCAAGTTTCTATTAATCTGCACCGGTGTTTGACAGGAGCAATAACCGATTATAAAAGAATTTTCAAATATAGAGATAAAATAAGTTATTATTATTGAGTAATATTAGTGTAATGGTAGTCGTAATGTAATAAAAAAAAGTAATATTATAATTATTTAGTTCTATAAGGAAATTAAATTATTTGTGTTGCCATTATTATGTTTGTAAAAATACTGATTTTTAAATTGGATTAAATATGTGAAAACACGTTTTTTAAAAATAAAATATAATGATTATTATATATAATTTTTTTTTGTTTTTTTCAAATTAATTAAAACATAGGAAAGTCATTGTGGTAACAATAAACAAAATACAGAATAGTACATAATAAATGAAGTAATAGTGTCTGTTTTTACATTTCGATTTCGAATACTTTCTTCCTATTTCTAATCCTTGGTCAGAATAAAAGGACTAAACAATTTTTTTAGCTGATACAATCTACATTTCATTTCAATCCAATTAAACTTTCAAAAAACTTTTTTAGTTCAAAAATGTTTGTATGGAAATAGTTTCGACCTTTGACAAGTCGCGCGAACCGTTTCCTAAATTTTTTAAGGTTTGTGCGAACCGTTTCATATAATTTTTTGGGCTCGCGAAAATAAGCTGAAAAACTTTTGAAATAACTATTCACTAAAACAACGTTGAAAAATTTTTCACAACCCAAAAAAAATAAAATTGAAAAACTTTATTCTTTTGAACTCTTAAAAAAACCTCTCCCTTGTTTCGTTTATCCGTCAACCCACCTGAACTGATCAGTGGCTGTTAGGTTGACCGACCACCCGTACAGGCTGATCTTTTTTGTATAATTAGTATAGCACATAATCTTATATATTTATAGAGAATAATTAGTTTAGCGTATATTCTTATAAATATATATAGAATAATTATTACTTATATTATTGGACAAGAACGAATATCGAAACAACGCAAACAGATAAGCAACTTTCATGCAATAAAAATCGGATTCCTAAAATTCAATTTAATTTATATCGGAACAAAAATATAATTTTATTTTTAAGTTACGTCGAAGTGTCATTTAACACAAATATAATTTTTGTAGAAATTCATTCTGAAATTCCAATAACTTCTTAATGAAAAAGCTGACATGAAAAATACCGATAGAAAAGTCGGTGAACCCTTTTCAATACAAAAGAAATTACTTAATCGGATTTAACACGTGAAATTACCCTCAATTTTATTTTACATATATGTAATATATAATACATAATATTTTTTATTTCTTTCGAAATAACATAAAATGCAACAAGTAGTGTGACCTACCTTTATTATTTATAAAAAAGACAAAAACAGCATATACATTTAATTTTTGTATACAAAAAAAAAAAGAATAATAAACATTCTCTTCCCCCGTACAAAAAAAAAAAGTTTATTTAACTTTTTCTTTTAGGTATAAAAAGCTTTTAGTTCTTTAAAACTTTTTCATTACGAAAATTGGAACTAAAAGAAAGTATGTATTGTGTAAACTTTTTCAACTTTAATAACAAAACAAATACCTATATTTTCTCTTTTTTTTTTTTTCATAAATTATGTTTTATTAAAAAAAAAAAAAAAATGTGAAATATGTTTGAAACAATGACATGCGCAATTAATCCCAAAAGTCACACAGTATTAATGTTTGTGCTGTTTTGGAATAACCATATTAAGATGGCTAATATTTTTGTAGTATGGTAAATTTAGATAAAATTTTGAATTGATTTTGATTTTGACAAAATTTTACCAAAATATTTAAAATTTTAAAGCTTTGTTCATTTACACAAAAATTCATCAAAATTTTCCCAATTTATTGCTTGGAACCAAAATTTGAACTAAATTACAAAATAATTAATTTTCACCAATAAAATAAAAATAACAACCAAAATTTTTCTAAACTAAGTTAAACTTTTTTTTATCTGTTTTTGATTACCAAATATTAACCAAATTATTGTGGCATCCAAAATTGTAACCAAAAATTTAATATTATTGTACATACTGAGGTTCCAGATTCGATCCGATTCGTTCTGGATTCGATCTGATTTCAGATTCTAAGAGCAAGAAGGGGCATACAAATTGCACAACGTTAACATAAAATTTTACAAACATTTTTTTTGATTTATGATGCATTTTCGATTACACCAGGCAGGTTATATTTTATAGACAACCATTATTTTTCAAATTTTAAAAATATAAACAACGTAATTAAACTTTCTATACTGTTGAATTTTATATACTTTGAATTAAACTTTTGAATACTAAATTTAGCTAGAAAAGCTTTCATTCCTTTAGTTGAGGTTCAGCAGACTAATAATATTTCAGCATAAAATTCTAAAAATTTTTTTTCCATTAATTTGAAAAAATTAAATTT
The DNA here is from genome assembly GCA_964007475.1 of Hybos culiciformis. NCBI lineage: Eukaryota > Metazoa > Arthropoda > Insecta > Diptera > Hybotidae > Hybos > Hybos culiciformis. The sequence continues at coordinate 19,543,562 of OZ023273.1, read as the reverse complement.
AAATAAATATAAATTGAGAAAAAAAAGTTTTAAATATATTTAAAAAAAAATTAAAATGATTATTGCTTTCAATAAAAATTAAAAACCAGCACTACTGCAGTTGTAAGATTGATCACAAAATAAATTATTTTAAATTTTCGCTTAAAATTATGTTGAAAAAAAAATTTTTTTATGAAGAAAAAATTCTTAATTTCAAACAAAGCGAGATCTATTAATTTTATTTTACTTAATTTTATTAATTCTAAATCAATTAAGTTAATAATATACGAAAGAAAATGAAAATTTACTTAATTAATGTATAAATGAAAATTTTATTTTTTCTATTGAACTTGGAAAATGCTGAAAAATTATGTATCTATAACAGAATCAAGTCCTTTAAAAATTTGTTAAAAAAAAACTCGTACAAAATAAAGGACAATGAAGTGCCCTTTGAGATATTTTTCAACAACACAATAGACCTTCTCCTTGATTTCAAACATTAAAATCAATACACATTAGGCCTTGCCTTTTTCATTATTTTATAAAATTAAATAAAAAAAAAATAAAAAAACTGAACAGTCAGTGGTAAGTTTTATGAAGAATAAGAAATTTAAAATATTGTATTGAAAAGTAAGGACGATAAATTAAAATATTTTTTTCAAAATAAACTACGCCAGAAAAACTATATAACTATATTAAAAAATTTTTATTGTTTTTTAATTGAATAATTATAACAATGATGATGTGGGAAACTATTGTAAAATATTTTCAATGTGTCTGTAGTCAAAATTATGTAATTTAAAAAAAAAAACTAGGACCAAAAAAGAACACGAAGGAAAAAACATCACAAAACTAAAAAAGAAATACTTTTTAAATATTTTAATAATGAATTTTTTTTTTTGCAGTAGACATATTTCGAAACTTTTGTATTTACTTTTAATACTTATTTTTTTAGATATCTTTTAAAACTAGAATTAATATTTTTTTACTTTATTACAGTCAGTGCTCACTATTTATTGAAAAACATAAAAAAGTAAAACAATCAAAATAAGAAGCTTTAAAGCTTTCAATAAAACATAATTTTTTTGAAACGTTAAACAGTAAAATATGGCATGTCCTTTCTTAAGAAGACAACAATCGATGCCATCATCTGATTTAACAACAACATGGCCAATAGAAGGTAATAAAAATGTGTATCTTATAAACAAACACATTATACTAGCATTATAATATACATATGTCTTTTAAAAAAATACATATAAGTATATGGTAGATAAAAGTAAAATTTTTCTTTTTGAAATAGTACAAAGAATATATAATAATTTTATTTTTAGATGACGATAGAGGAGATGCATTGACTTTGACCCATTTAAATGAGGTAATTAAAGTATATTTATATAATATACAAATTTAATTCATTACCAGTCTTGCTTGTCTACATCTATAAAAAAAAAATTAAATATTTTAAATTTATGTATTTTATTTTTATTCTCATTTTAGGCTATTCAACTATTAACATCACCATCTGTACGTACCAGGTTTATGCACTTATAAAGTTTTTAATGCTACGGTCTTTTGTAGTTATTATTTACAAAAAATTTAATATGTATATTATTTATATTATTATTTTTCATACATTAATTTAAATTTTTCTACAGTCCTATTTTTGAAGTTTAATTATAAACTTATTTAAGAAATTGCAGCATAATAAAAATAACAGATATAATTATTAAGTTGTGGCCTTTTTTTTTGGTTTTAAGATTTTTATTTTCTAATTATATGTACAATATCATAAAATTTATTGTATCAGAACAATGACTTAAATGCAGCAATAACATCCTTAATAACCAAGTACGATTCTAAGTGGCCAAATTTGTCAAGCTTGTAAGTAGTATTGTACATTGACCGTTGAAAAATATAATACTTATAGAAACACTATTTTTTTTTAAGGAAAATTGATCCAGAAATATTAAATATTTATCCAAATTATGATTATATATCTGACATTCAAGATTCTTTGTTGAATATGGATGAATCAAGTGCTAGCGAAATTTTGATACTCCTAGGTGAAGAGTTAGTTGGAACTTGTTGCGCTGGAATATTAGAAAGAGCCTTTCGTTGTCTGGGTACCGATCTACAAGAATTTTTGGGCTCACTTGATGGTGTTTATGATGTTTTGAAATTACAAGAGGTGAATTTGAAATAATGATTTTTAATAATAACTAAGACTAAACTGTTTTTTAGGAAGATGTCACTGATACAGGTTTTGTGTGTGCAGGAGATGGCGAATTGCTTTTTACTTCGGAACGTCCAGTTATAGCTTGGTTATTACTTGGTTCTCTTAAAGCTTTAACGCGAATGCTTTATAATGTGGAGGTTCATATTAGAATTGAGCCGGTTGAAAATGATGCAAGAAAATATCGTTATTTATTTACAGTTACAGACGATTCACAACGATCTACTGAAGATACAGAACTCAAAGCTCAAAGAGATATATCAACGAATCCATCTGATTTGAAAATTAGTTCCAGTACTTTTTGTAAACAGTTTCCCTGGCATTTCATAATGAATGAAAATCTTGAATTGGTTCAACTGGGTAAAAATTAGTTTTCCCAAACATATCAATTTTTTCCTCATTTTTTATCAAATTTTTAGGACGTGGATTCAGCAAGCTGTATAAACCTTACTTAAATACTTATGGAAATATGGTGACAACATATTTAGTTTTTAAGCGACCACAAGGGCTAAATTTGAAATTTCGAGATATTGCACGGCGAACTTACACTCCGTTTCTAGTGGGATTAAAAACTCCTCCCGGTGTAACTCACTTTTCTTGTGAAGGACTGGAGATTAAAGGCCAAATGGTTTTTTGCCCGGAATCAAATTCATTGCTTTTTATTGGCTCACCGTTTTTAGACGGACTTGACGGATTAACTGATAACGGTTTGTTTATTTCTGATATTCCTTTACATGATGCAACGCGTGAGGTTATTTTAGTAGGTGAACAAGCTCGAGCACAAGATGGTCTAAGACGTCGAATGGATAAATTAAAAAGCTCCATTGAGGAAGGAAATGCTGCCGTAACTAAAGAGCGAAAAAAGAATGTGAGTCTTTTGCATATGATTTTTCCAGCTGAAATCGCAGAGCGTCTATGGCTTGGTTCAAGCATAGATGCCATGACATATCCAGATGTTACAATATTATTCAGCGATATTGTTGGTTTTACAAGTATTTGTTCTCGTGCAACCCCATTCATGGTTATTAGCATGTTAGAAAGTTTATACAAAGATTTCGATGAATTTTGTGGTATTTTCGATGTTTACAAAGTTGAAACAATTGGAGATGCCTACTGTGTTGCGGCAGGTTTGCATCGGGCAAGCAAATTTGATGCACATAAAGTAGCTTGGATGGCGTTAAAAATGATTGATGCTTGTTCAAAGCATATAACTCATGATGGGGAACATATAAAAATGAGAATTGGCCTACATACTGGAACTGTACTGGCAGGTGTTGTTGGAAGAAAAATGCCCAGATATTGTCTATTTGGTCATAATGTAACCATTGCTAATAAATTTGAATCAGGAAGTGAAGCTAGCAAAATCAATATTAGTCCAACAACAAGCGAGTAAGTCTTTTGAAATTTATTTAACATACATAATTAGTTTATAAATATTTATAATAGTTATTCATACAATTATTTTATTATTATAATTTTTATTAATATAAATGTATGATATTGACAACTATAGGTTGCTCTCTAAAAAAATGTTTCACTTTTTGTTACTCGGTATTTTCAGATTTTATTTTTTACTTGTAATAATTTGTTTGTTATTTTTCAGTTGGCTTATTAAGCATGAAGGGTACGAATTTGATTTACAACCAAGGGATCCCTCTTGTCTGCCTAAAGAGTTCGTTCGAACCGATAGCAGTACATGTTATTTTATTGAAAGTTATAGACATCCAACTGTAGATCCAGCAGCACCAGTGACAGAACACATTGCAGAAGCCATGAAAACAATTTCGAACGAAATGTAAACGGAAGTCTTTTCTACTGTGTTGTAATGTTGAACATAATAAAACTAAAATGTTAACTTTACTTCAGATAATTGTCTATATATATGTATAATTGTACATGTACCAACCTATATATAATCAATCCGGTGATATGGAATCTTTTAATTTGAAGCACATTATAGTAGCAACAAAATTGTGTGTCACAAATATAATTTTTTCGTATTGCAAGAACGAATTTTTATAAAACCTAATGAAAGTAGCACAAATTAAAAAAAAATTTCAGAATATTTAAGATTTAAAAATGAAAATTAGACTAACATTTTTTTTTTATAAAATTTTTCATATCACTGATTCTACTATTAGTAAGCTATTTATTTATGAACTATTGTGTATTTAATATAAATTATTTGGTTTAGGAACTTAAATAATATTCGTAAAAATAAAAGCTTTATTCATTTAGAAATAAATAAGATTCGGAATTGTTTATTTTTATTCAAACTTTTAGCTTGCATTGAAAGAAATAAATTAATAAATTGATTCTACATTATTATATGTATGTAACTGAAAATTAGTTAAAAAATTTCATATTTTTATATGAAAAATTTAATTATTTTTATATTACATATATAAAAATCCAAAAAATAATTTACTTTGAACTGAAAAAGTATTTTTGTTAGATGAAACAATCTTCGAAAAATATCCAAAAGCTTTTTCTATGGTTTTTTAATAGAAAAGCTTTTAATATCATAAACACATCAATTTTATGTTTAATAGATATCTGTGTATCTAAGCATAGTATTCATATAATTAAGAACGATTTGTTGTAAAAGACACACTATATACAGTTGTGGAATTTGAAAAATATAAAATAGAATATTAAAGGACTCAAAAGCAAAAAGGTATGTATTGTTTTATATGAAAAAATTGTAACATCCCCCAATATAATTGCCAAAATAATGTTTATGAAGATTAAACCTTGTAGGTGCTAATAAGATTATTTTTTAATAATTAAACTTTTTCAAAAATTATAATTTTGTTTTGGTTTTAAATTCAAAATTTTAGAAAATTCAAAAAATTGATAATGATTTTTCAAATTTTTGTATAATACTTTCTGTACAACAATAAACTTTAATTATGAAAAAACGAATTTCTCTAAAAATATAAATTTCCCAATTTCTAATAAAATAAACTCTTCTTCCAACCTCTACAGTTTGATGAAAATACTCACTACAAAACGTAAATTTTTTGCTACAATACATACGCAAGCACCAGTATTTATATTATAAGATATTAGGCCACAATATTGAGGTAAACATTGTTTTTTGTTTTTTGAATAGACATCAACTTATATATATCTATCTAGGTACCCATTTTCATGTAAATCCATTTTCAGCTCCCACACTGAGCCAAAAATGGCGTACTAAATTTTAGGACTTTTGGCATTAAATCAAGTTCTAGTATTTTTATACACAAAACAACAACAAATACATTTTTTTTATAAAAAAAAACAATATTTAAGTTCTTTCGGTATCATATCAAGTACAAACTGCTCTAAAATCGTAAAATTAATGCCCAGAAGTATAATTTTTATGCCCAGAGGCATAATTTTTAGAACCAAGAGAATTAATGTTATTCCAAAAATTCTTGAATTAAAATATTTGAATAATTTTAATACTATGGCTGAATAGTAGCGTGATGGAATGAAATGCTAAAGACCGAGGTTTGAGTCCCGACGAAGGCATAAGAAAAATATATGCGATATTTATATTTTGTATTTTATGCACATGGATAATTTTATTACTATGGCCTAATGGTAGAGTGGTTGATTGAAATGCTAAAGATCGAGGTTCGAATCCCGAAGAGGACATAAGAGAAATAAAATAAGAAATTAGAAATAAAAAAAAATAGAAATAAATAAAAATAAAAATATCATTCAAATCTATAATGACTGTTGTCACATTTCAAATTTAGGTAATTCTATGCAAAGAAATTATAAGTCAAGAATGGCCTTATGAAAAAAAAAATGACCCCAGTTTTTGTTTGCAATGATGTTCCCAGTTTAATCTCCGATGGCATAAAAAATGTAAACTAACTAAAGAAAATGTGAACCAAATAAAAAAGGAATATGTTATTATTACTTTTTTATTATACCGTAATAAAAAACAATAAAGAAAAAATTGTTTTTATTTTTTTTTTAAATTCAATATATTTAAACTCATCAAAACAATATTTTGAAATGAATTAATAATTCTATAAAGCTTGGTAGGAATATTTTAATGAATTAATTTAAAATAATTCTCGAAAAAGCTAAGCATTCAAAAAATAATAAATTGAGTAGCAAAAACTTTTATTTCAAATTAATAAATATTATCATGAGAAATATTGGTAATACTATTTTCGATAACTTCGATCATGATTTAGAAGATTGCGATATTTTAAATAATCACCGATATTATTTGATAAAATTAATAATTGAACAATATTTAACCATAAAATTATTTGATTTCGGGAATCAAATAACAGAAAACATTAAACATTCATCTAAAGTAAGCCGACAACAACATAACAAGTTAATAAAATTTACAGGACAATAGTTAATTTTGTCACTTGAACTTTTAAAATTTGACTTTGTAATAACGGTAGAACTAACATTTTTTGTTCTATTTTCAGATTGAAATTTGAGAACATAAAAATTATTTTTCAATAACATATGTTATTTTATAATGTTATTTTTTCCTTATTTTTGTTTATATAGTTTATTTTCATTAATAAATTAAGTTAAAACGTACTCTCCTCTATGATTAATGGAAATAAAATTGCAATTATGAATATTTATTATTCACATCAAGAAAAAAAATTATTATTTTCACAAATGTTAAACTATTGTATTCATTTTTACTCGAAAATTTGATGTTTATTTTTTTTTTGGAACATCATTGCAAACAAAAACTTGAACCCCTAGCTTTTTCTCTTTCTTTAAATAAATATATATGAAAAAAGAAAGGGACGAAAAATTCAAAGGCCATTCTTGATTTATAATTTCTTTGATTCTATGTCATAACAAAATCAATTCAAATAACATAAGATCGATCTGACTCATATGACTTATGGGATTTGAATTCTGTTTTTAAAGTTTTTCAACTCAAAAAAGTTTTTGAAAAAAAAAAAATTTTTTCTAATTTTGGTTTTTTTTGTGATTTTTATTTTTTATTTTATTTTTTTTATTTATTGTTGTCGAAAAAAAGAAAGAATTTTTAGCAGAAATTTTGATTTTTAAAAAAAAGACATACGGGTTTTTGAATTATATGGTCGGACTATGAATCACAAGAAAATAAATTCTATATAAACCTAAAAAATTAACGATTTACTTTAAGTTCAAAAGTAATTTTAATTGACTACAGTATAAAAATACTGATAAAAAAAATTTTGTATAATATTAAAATCAAAAACAATAACAAAGTAAAATTCCAAAAAAATAAAATAAAATAAAAAATTAAATTTAAGTTTTTGTTTAATAAAAATTAAAATTAAAAAACGATCAAAAAAAAGCTTTAATGTTTGCTTTTATTAATAATAGAGATCGTTTTTAACAAAAGTTCTTAACAAAAGTTTAGGTAAATATATTTAAGTAGTTGTTTAATAAATGTTAAAATTTTTAAAAAAATTAAAAACATAGTGTATGAACAAAAAATATTTTTCTCTGTAGCTTCTGAAGATGGGATTGATGTAATCCCGAAACATGTCACGCATTTAAACAAATAAAATAAAAAAATTGTTGGATATAACCGAAGAAAATTGTTTTCATTCAAAAATAAAAAGAACAAAATAAAAAAAATTTTTTTTTCTGTTTTAAAAAAATGTTAATCCCAAAAGGCATTGATTTTAGTAAAACCGTCATTGGACGGTTTTTGTTGCGGAAAATACATGATTTTATGCATTTTTACATGATTTTAGCACGTTTTTTATCTCAGTGCAGTTCGAATCCTATGACTCAGTCAGCAATCACCACATACTAATCTTCATCAGAACCCATAAAAACTTTTTAAAAAAAATTTTAATTTATAAATTTTTCTATGAAAATATTTCTGATCTTTGTCGAATTGAAAACTTCTAACTTTGGAATCGACCGAGCACTTAAATAATTATAAGCAGTTGTACAGATGGTCAGTTAGAAGTTAGTGCATTCCAATTTATATTTTTTCTAGTTTTTCTAAAATCTAGTAAAAAGATATTTACACCATTTATACAATAAACACAAAGAAGAGTTTCATTTTAATTTAACTCTCAACACAAATATTTGACAAACAAAAAAATAAAAAGCTTCCACAGATAAATAACAAAAACTAAAATATTTAGAAAATAAAAAAATCAGTTTTTAAGCAAATTTTCAGCTTGGCAAAACCTATTATGAATTAAGAATTTGACAAGAAAACAGTATTTGCGCCTAATAAATAAATAATAAAAAAAAAAATAATAATTATAAAATTAAAATATTAAATAATAATAATAAATGTCTTTCCAAATTTAAATTTTTATTTTATTTTTTAAATAAAATACAAAAAATTAGAATTATTATTCAATCATAAAAGTCAATGAAAATATAAATAATTGCACTTATAAAATATTAGTTGAAAAAATCTTCATTATTTAGTCGAAAAAAAAGAAAAAAACTTTTAATGAAAAGAAGCACAACTAAATAAATAATAGTGTGAGAATAATTTTTGTTGTTTTTTTGATTTTGATAACTGAGAGTAATGTATATGTAGAAGAAATTGTTTAATGATAATGTATATGTAGAAGAAATTGTTTGGAGTAGGAATTTAGATGGGAAAATTTTTTTTTTTTTTATAAATTTAAAATATAGTTTTTTTTTTTCTTCTTTCGTTCATTATTTTAGTTTTTTAAATAAAAATCAATATTTTGAATGGCAAAAAAATAATTAAAAAATTTGCAAATATTAAATGCGAAGTATGTATAATAATTATAATATAATTTCTTAAGTATATAACATCTTTTTGGTTTGTAGGGTCAAGGTGATAAATATTATAATTTTTTTTTGTGTTTTATTGGCCGAAAAAAAAATAGTAAAAAAATTCTGATTTTATTATACGTGTCAGTTGTGATAATTTATTAGTGCATCACTTCAGAATAAATATAAATGTATGTGCATAATAATATGAATATTCCGACATTTCGAATAAATTTAATAGTAAATATTTTCTAATTGGAGTGACCTTGGGCTGATAGCAATATTATCCCTATACTGAAATGTTATGGTTTAAAAAAATTAATAAATTTTAAATGTATATAAATTAGGTATTATACCTATCTATGTTATATATTTCTATTTTGTTATATAAACGGAAATGGTTAAAAAACACATAAAAATTTATAATTTGTTAAGAAATTAAAGCAGTTTAATAAGTCTGATATAAACAAAATATCTATAGCTGATGATGAACAGAAAAATTTCTAGATATGTTTTTGTTCTATTAAAAACAATAACATTATTTTGGATGAGGACGCTCTTTTTAAGCTGTTCATTTATCAGCAAGCATCACTATAATGCGCATATTGACATGGAATTTAATAAATATAAAATTTTATTATCTTGTATTACAATTCATTCAAATTACACAATTAATTCCAACAATCAATTCATTCAGATCTGTAGAGTTAATTCGTTAACTTTTTTAAGTGGTCAAAATTATATTGAGGTTTTTCCACTATGTGGAAAAAACTTTTGCTTAATCTTTTTTTAAAGTAATTAAAATTCAATATAAAATTGCTATTGAATACAAAATAAATTCATTCAAAACATTCTTGGTATTGCCATTATTGTTTCAATATAATTTTTTTCTTTCATTGTGTACAAAACAACTTTATTTTTATATTATGTGTAATATATTATATACGTATAATTTATATACGGCTTGTCTTATTTAAAAATAATTTTTTATTTTTATTTGTTCAATTTTCCATATGTTTATTTTATATTTCGCGGCTATTGAAAAGATTTACATAAAGAAAATGAAATTGGCAGAAGAGATGTATTAAAATGACGGAAACTAAGAGTACCTATTAGTAATTTATTAGTATTATTATTTTTTTGATAATCTTTAATTATTTTATATAAATTTCTTCTTTTTGTTATCAATGAATTTTTTTTTAAACCCTTTCACTAAATTTTACTATAAATTAACTGCAGAAAAAATATTTTCATAAGAATATTATTTAGTTCTAGGGTCTCGCAATTACGGATTCTAATTTTTCGGATCAGAATGTTCTGTTTTTCAAAAATATTTAAGTTGATGTTGATGTGAAATAAATGTTAAATAAGAATGATCCAGAATTTTGAAATCTAAAATTATGAGTTTCAAAATTTTACTATTTTCATGTCTTCAAAATTATCCAGAGTTTTGGGACCGGGAAATTTTGGAACTGAAATCTTCGGTTCCGGAACTTTGATATCTTAAATTTTCTAATTCGGAATTTTGAATGGTTCTCAAACTAAAAAATTAATATTAATAATCTGTAACTTAACTATAATAAATTGATAAATATTGGATATTTATTGTATTCATTACTATCTAATTATTTATTGAAAATGTAAAATGGGCCAGGACCGTCCATCGTCTGTAGAAAAATGTTAATGAAATCTTTGATATGCAAGATTTTACAGAGTAACCTTGATGCATAACGTTTTTCAATATAATCAATAATATATTCTCTTTGAAAAAAAAATGTCTTTTAACAAAATAACATTTCTCTTTTTTTGTATTTTTTTAACAGGGTACACAAGACTTCCGACTTCTTTATATCTACATCTCTACACATATGCATTGCAATGAAATGTACAAATTCTAATTTATTATATACACATAGTTTTATTGTTGTTTATCTTTTATTTATTTATTTTCACTTTTTTAATTCATTTTAGTTTATTATATTTTTTTTGTTTTGTATTCAACCGGTATAAACACAAAATAACAACAGAGAATTTACAGTCGACCAACAGCAATAATATTGATAAGGTGAGGAGTATATGTATAATATAAAGTTATTGGCAAAACTGGATTCATATTCATTCAAAATATTGGAATAATAAACAAATGTGTAGAGCCAAGTAATTAAAAAAAAAACAAAAATTTAAGGCCAAAGGATTTTTTTTTTAATTTTCAAATCTTCCAAAAGTTTAAATGGTCGAATCTGAAAATAGTAATATGGGAGAAATGATTAATCTTGTAAGTATTTGAATTTATTTATTTTTTATTATAAAGGATTTCAAAATTTCGAAAATGTAGTATATCATGTTGAAAATATAGGAATTATCAAAAAATAGTCAATAAATAAATTTTATCTTAAAGATGTTCGTTCGGAATTTTTTATTTGTGAAATTTAAATTTTTCACTATTGATTGGACTTTATAATATTAATCTTGAAAGTAAATAATACGGTATTTTAATAATTCATTAAGGATAATTTTTGTACACATAAAAAATAAATATAAATTTTAAAGTTTTTAAAACTATTTGTCACTTACATATTTATAATTTTTTTAAAATAATAAAACATGTTATTTTTTACAAAAGCTTCGATAAACCTAAATTTGAAATAAAATCCCTTTACTTACTTAGCAATAAAAATAATGTAATAAAATAAACAGACAATGTTCAAGAATTTGATATTTTAATAATAGTTATTTTAAAAAAATTAATGTAATTTTTTTGTTAAGATTAGATGTGATCATTAATGATTGTAATGTCAACATGGCATAATAAACTAGAACTATTAACTGACTGACTAGCAGTTGAATTCTCAAAAAATACAAAAAAAAAGCTCATGGGGTTGTGATATGGATTTTTTGTTTCACTATTTGTATTTGCATTTTTTGTATGGGACTAGTTTCTCTATTTATACTTCCTTTATGGTTTTGTTCAGATTTTTAACTCAATCATTAAAACATTAATGTTTCCAACAACAAATGGTTCATCAACTTCGCTTTAGGATAATGGCAAAACCACTACACCATGACCGTCGACAATAATAGTTCTATTTTGTATTTTTCTATTTTCAGTTAAAAACAGCTGGTCCAAAAATGGTTCCATTTATTAAATCAGTGATTATTTATTTCATGCTGGTTACATTTCATCCCAAAGGTGAAATTTGGACAACTATTTTGAAATGTGCTCCTATTTTATGCTTAATAATTTTTATTTTACTTTATGGTTTTAATTTCACAAAAGAGTAAGTTTTATACGTGTTCGCATACATAATTTATAAAAAAAAGGGTACATTTTATTTCATTTATACAATTTATTCGTGCAATAGGCATTGTTAAGTAAACCAATCAATTGTTGATTTAATTTTCCAAAAAATATTTGTTGACGAATAATTGATGAATTTTATGAAATACATTTTTCTAAGAACTATTAAAGTGCTATTTCACATCTAAACTTCAGGATCTAACATCACCCGCTTTATTTTTTTTTTGTAAAACACAAACACTTAATTCAAGTAAGATAAATTGAAAAATTAACACACAATCGAACATGCCATAGGATAAGGGCAATACCACTACACCATGACGGCTTTCATGCTATACATAACATAAAGTAAAAGAATCTAATGAATCAAATCTTTTTAGGAATAAATATACTCAGCGTATTTTATGTGGTCTGGTTTTTTCATGCATAGGAGATGCCCTGCTCAATTTCGACCAGTTTCCACTTGGGATGGGATCATTTGGTGTTGCTCAATATTTTTATATCTTAGCATTTGGATTTAAACCGCTAAAATTATGGATTGGTTTGATAATGTATACATTTGCGATAGCATGTAAGTAAACCATTATTTGTGATGGCTATATTGGCCCATTAATGAATTTCGAAATTCATGTTGAATTTCCAACATTTAAAATTTTTTTTTTGTTAATTTATTTGTATAAGATGGTTTAATTTTTATAGAATTCAACATATAAAAAAACTTCTCAAAACACATTTGGCATTGATTCGTTTGTTTTTAATAAAAAAAATGTTAATACATTGAGCTACTGTACTGTAGGTTCATGTATTGTACATTGTTAGAAGACATCATATTCATCATATATGAATAATTTAAATTAAAAATAATTTTTTTTTATTCTATATTAGTTGTTTCATTGATATTCAACAAACTTGAAGATGTTATTCTTTTCGGCCTTCCAATTTATGCTACATTATTAATGACAATGTGCTGGAGATCATTTGCTCGTGCAGGTTACAATACAAACTTTTTAAACATTTTGTGTGCAATAGGCAGTGTCCTATTCGTTATAAGTGATGGATTTATTGCTATTGATATGTTTTACATAAAGGTTCCCAATTCAAGGGTGTGTATTATAGACAAACATTATTAAATATAAGTGAACACAACCAAATTACTCTAATAAATGTTGTTTTATATTTTAGATCTATATAATGGCAACATACTATGCAGCTCAATTTGCAATTACCCTAAGTATTGTTAATGAAAAAAAGTCTGACAGCAATAATGAATTAAAAATTCATCAAGAGAATAATAATAAGAAAAGCAATAAAACTAAAATTAAATAGAAATAAGACTGATATTACATTTTTACATTCTTACTTTTCAAATTGTAATGGTAATTTGTAAGCCTGAATATTTAGTTTTTTGAATTACGTTTTCACGAACAAAGATATTTACGATTTTTTTTAGTAATTGCTTTAGTTATCAATGCTCATAAATTTTATTAATAACTATACGGTATTAGTATAAATTACAATAAGTAGTGTTCACTCAATTTCTGCATGGACTATTTGACATTAAAAGCAATAAATTTATTTTTTTTTTATATTATAATAATTTTTTTTTTTGCGGAATACAAATTTTTTTTTTCATATTTAATTTTATTTAATACTATAATTAACTGACATACTTACTAAAAATTTAAGAAATAAATTTACTTTAAATATATTACATATCTAGATAATACCATATAATTCATAAAAAAAAATGTATATACATTAAATAAATTATTAATTAGAGCCAAAGAACAATTATATAACTTGAAAAATCTATGTACTTCCAATCAATTTAAAAATAAATTAATACAATATTATTTGTTTAGTAAATAGTAAAATAGTTTTGTTTTTTTTTTTTTCTTAACAATTAATTTTGTAAATGAAAAATATATATTAACGACCACTTGATAGTACTATTGAAATAACTCGAAAGTATTACTGCAATGCAATAAGCTAAAAAAAATTCTGGTTCCTCTATTCTCTATATTTTCCGAAATATAAATCATTAAAAATGAAAAGAAACAGAAAAAATTCCATGAAATGAGTATTTTAAAAAAATTGTATATAGCGAATGGCTAGGCTGATTTCAAATATTTTCATACTTTTGAAAGGTAAAGACAGAAACTTTAGGTAAAAAATATAAAAAGGCATCGCTTGAAAATATTATCTGAGTTTGAACGAAGCCCCTCTTAGCATTTTATTTTCTTTATCGATGTTTGAAAGCTTATATTAAAGAATTCTATATATCAAGAGCAGTCTATAAATTTGTGTGCATGTCTCATGAGATTTTTAATATTATAGGTATAAATATGGAAGAAGAAGTAAAACAATTTTTTTGAAGTTTTTTATTTAAAAAATACATTTAAAATTAATTTCGACTAATTCAGATAAATTTTTGGAAATTATATATTAATTTATCTTTCAAGGAATACGGAAATTATGGAAAATCATTAAAAACAATAGTTTTTTAATGATTTTTCTGAACATCAACAAAATTTCCGAAGAAATTTTTTATTTATTCATCATTTATCTATAAGTTAATTTATTCGTCCTTACTTACAACAGTAATTAAAATAATTAAAAATAATTAAAATTATATTTAATAATACATATAATAATATAATATTTATAATTAAGCAACAACTTTAATGAATTAATTCAACTGACTTAACTTTGAAGAAATTTAATAAAGCCAACCTACATTTATTTGTATATAAACTGAAATCTATAACTTCAGAACCCACAATATAATTTTAAAAAAAAAAACCATAACCGTAATTCGTTCTACACGAATAGAGTCATATTTCTTGAATTTATAGAAAATGAAAATATTATCAAAACAACAATGGAACAAGATATCAAAACATAGCACTAGCAACTTTTCTTCTGACTTCTAGTGTACCTAGCGATAAAAACTTACTTATATTATTATTATATAGACACACCAAGGACGAAGTTTAATTTTCTAAGTAGAAAATTAATAAATTTTTTTTGAACAGCTTCAATTCGCCTAATATAAACCAAGTACCTAATCAAAAAAATATTGGATTCTTCATTTTATAGTAAAATACTGTAAAACATTAAGAGGTTAAGATCAATTTTATTTTTTTTTAACAGAAATTAAATCTTTTTGAAATGCAATGAAGTCTGAATGATCAGAAATTTTGAAAAAAATTTAAGATTATCAGCAAAAGTGAATGGTTTACAAAATTTAAAACAATTCACAACATCATTTAAATAATTTAAAGATTTAAACTCAGCACATAAAGGTGGATGGTACACATCATTATTAACAAGTGCAATATCAATTTTAGATAGTTCCACTATTAATTTCCGTGAACAAAATAATAAAGCGAACAGAAATATATGAAATTTTCTTTACATTATTAAATAATTTTCGGAGTCTGCGAGAGAGTAGAACTGTTGGAGTCGGAGATTGGAAACTAATATTTATATTCGGTACTTTTGTTTATTTATTTATTTAAATCACAGCAAGCTGATATAAAATTTTAAAAATATAAAGCTAAGCTAAACAGTGAATAAAAATATTTAAAAAGTATATAAAGCGCTAAATATTTATCACCTAAAAATTTTATGCATATGCATATGTTATTAACTTGTTATGATTGTACGAAAAATTATTTTGTTTAAAACAAATTAATTATATGTATAAAATTTATTTTAAAAAAATTGATCTTTTAGACTAGAACAGAAGAAAGAAAATATTCACTATAAAGTTTTACAACTTTCATGAAAAGTAAATAATTGGTGCGGCAATAACTCAAAACTGTTGGACTAAAATTTCTTAAGATACGATTACTATTATTAAATAAATGTAGATCAGTAGTATGATTATATTCGTTATAAAGGATATGATTAAATATTCTCTGGGTCTTTCAAATGTAGGAAGTATGAAGCGTTCTAAATAAGGTGACAAACAAGTCTATTCTCCTATTATTATTAAATATTATCACCATCAAAGGTCACATCCAAGCCATTATGATTATGCTCATTTTTGAACTTTTACAATTAAATTGGTAGTTGAATGTAAAATTAGACAATTTTCTGGCCATAACATAGTACTTTTTTTTTTTAATTATTTTGAGTATTGAAAGCAGGATTCCTATTTTATTACGTATTTGAATAATAAAATATAAAATAGGTTCTAAGAGGGCTTGGTTTATAGCTTTGTACTTAAAATAAGTAGAACTAGTTTAATGTCCTGAAAATAGTGGGAATTTTTAAATCATTTTCCCCCTTTTTACAATCAATCTTCATTCCTATATATGTACATAAAAAAATAATGCGTACCTCTATAATTCAAATATTGGAATGCTATTAGAAAAATTTCTACTTATTTCGACTCATTTTTAATTATAAATAAATGTTTGAGACATAAATTATTTTCCAGCTCTATATCTTTTTGTGGTTAATTCCCACCACAAAAAAAATCATTATTCTGTTCAGGCGAAAATTAAAAATAAATAAAGTTTTTATAAAAAAAGACCTTTGGGTTAATTTCTTTTTGATAATAAAAAATAATAAAATCATTCGAAATCAAATTATACTGATCAGTTTCAATAAAGTACTTGATGAATAATATAAGGATTTAATTAAAAGTAATAATGATCTTAAGAATAATATTATACATTGTGTTGCTTTTCGAATTCTCATTGGGAAACCTGGAAATAAAAAAGAGAGATATCATCGATGACTGGTGCTTGAAAGAGAATTATCCTGATTTGTTGCAATCATTGATGAATTTTTCCGACAAAAATTCTATAAATTTGATAACCACAGGATTAGAAGTTGAAATTAACGATACAATGTATTGTAAAGTGATCGAAAAAAGTTCGATAGCATTTGAAAATAGTATTGAATCGAAAAATTTGACTGGTAAGCGATTTTATACGTGGAGTCGAATCGGGTGCGGCTTTTATGCGTTTTTCATCCAATATTGCAACTGAAATTTGACCCACTTAACGCGACGATTTTGCTGAAATTTTGCACAGACCCTTCTCATTTCCGGTGACAATACAATATTCAATCAACGCCAGCTGATAATGTAATTTCGTAGTTTTTTTTTTTTAAAACTACATTACTGAAAAATTAAAATTGTCAGAATTTTGAACATGCATAGAAAATTTCAGAATAATAGGTTCTGAGGAAGTGAGTCAGAAATTCACATTCACTATATAATTTGCGGATTTACGAAAATAATGCTTTTATGATAAAAAGATTACATATATTTAACTAAAAATTAAAATTGTGGGGTTATTAAAGGAAAAGATCAATATTCGTTTTATGAGTACCACTTTTAATTAAATATACCTAAGTGTGTCAACAAATTTTCTAACATAAAAAAAATTATCAAATCTTATCCGCCACCAACCAAATTGGATGTTTTTTATGTAAAAGTTTTTAGGTAGTAAGAGCGTGTCAAAGACCATCATATCCAATCATATCCGATCGCGACTAACGTCCGAAAGCCACGAAAATTATAAATAAAAAATAAAATTCACCTCTTTCAAATCTGATCGTTGCTAACTCCCAGAAATCGCGACAAAATCCGCGAAAAAAAAAACAGATTGTAAATAATAATTTTGAAATTTGAAATAATCTTACTCAAAAGGGAAATAATCATTTTCAAATTGTTAAAATAATAATTTACAAAATGGAAATTATCATTTTCAATTTGGAAATAATCATTATCAAATTAGAAACAATTATTTTAAAATGAAAAGATAGCAAGCAAGCCATATAAAACATTATATGAAGTTTTTCGCTTGTATCTTTGTCAGAAAGTTCAATATATAAAAAAAATTTGTTTGTAAAAAAAAAATATTGTATTAAGAAATGGGAAGCTGATAATGTTTAAATGCAAATTTGTTCTTCATAATTATACAACAATCATTGGAGACCGTTCGCAAAACAGTAGTAGTGAAAACGACAACATCATATAGGTGGATTAATGGCCAAAACATTGTTGTATAAAGCACAAATTTACTTTTTAACATTATCAGCTTCCCATTTCTTAATAAACGGAATTTTTTTTTTATGCAAAAATATTTTTTTTATATATTGAATTTTCTAGCAAAGATAAAACTAATGAAAAACTCCATACGGTTTGTCGTAACTGTCTTGCTACCTTCTCAATTTAAAATTATTATTTCTAATTTTAAAATGATTATTTCCAATTTGAAAATGAATAATACGAGATTAGGATAATAGGAGATTAAAAGAGTGCAATATAGTTTTTATCAAAATATTATCGATTTGCTTGGCCAAAAAGTAAGGGCAAAAGAATTAAATCACAATTTTTTTTTTTTAACTATTTTTAAAATACCTAAATAATAATTAAATTTTTCTGTTTTTGAATTTTTAGAATTAAAATAATTTAAATAATATCTAAATATTTTTATTGTTTTTTTTCAATTAAGTTATTTTTATGAAATAATTAATTCCGTAGCGACTATAAATTAAAAAAAGATAAATAACGTTTAAAAATTAATTTGAAGGTTACCGTAACATTTTGATGTTTGACTATTAATTTTTCAAAACCTCGTTACTAATTTATACTAAACCTTCGTTTTTTTCAGTTTATACAAACATCACTATGAATCCATATTACACATATTTTGATGCATCGCCTTTTCAAGGATGTTTTTCCTTTAAAATTAAAGCTAAGTCAAAAGCATGGATCGCCTTAGCAACTGGGCCTGAACGAACCAATTCGAGATACGAAATAGTTTTACAGAAATCTGACGACGATATTACATCGGGAATAAGATTGAAAATGGGTAAAGAAGCACCTGGTAAATTTTTTAAATCAACAAAAGAGTTCGGTACATTAAATGAAGATGAATTTAAAAGCTACTGGATCAAATGGGATGCACAATCAAAAACTGTTGAATTGGGAAAAGATAATGATTCAAAGGGATTTTTAATTCATACGGCTGGGAAACGATTATTACCAATTAATCAAATAGGAATTTTAACTTGGGGCCATTTGGGAACATGGATTATTTCTGAAGGTAAATATAAAAACACTAAATTTCAAAAATTCGAAAGTTTTATTAAATATGTAAAACTAATAACATAATTAATTATTTTAATTCATCCTTAATTATTGAAAGGCTAGAAAATTTAGCTTGGTAAAAAAGTACATTTTTCTGGATATAAATAACTTTGTTTCTAAAAATATCTCTAAGGAACTTGTTAAAGACATTTTTATTGAGAAAATATTTATATTTATGTTTTTAGAACCAAAATGTCCAGGACACACTTCACAAGCTCCGAAGTTACTGCCAATTGGTAACAAAAAATTTCAAAGTAAATGTTGGAAAATACCATTAAGTAATGAGGAATCGCCTCTTATTAAAAAACTTATAATTCAACAGAATGATTTATTAAAAGATATAACAGAAAATTTGAAAAAACTGAAAACTGAATCTAATCCAAGTCAAATAGAATTTTTATATGAAAACTCAAAGAATCGTTATAATGAAGCTGAAAAAATTCACGATAAAATTAAATTATTAGGTAATTCACTTAATCCAGATGTCAAAAAATATTTTGACAATGATATATTTGAAAAAATTAAAATAGATTTTAATGGGATTATTAAATATGCCCCAAAATCTAAACCAGATGGTACAGAACTGATTGATGTAATTAAAATGAATTTAAATGTTATTGAAGATAAAATTAACAAATTTAAGACTTTAGATTCGCCAACACAAGATGATCTTAATGATCTAACCAAAGTACACATTTTATTTAAACCAATTATAAATGATTTGAAAGCCAAATTGCCAGAAGACCTTGATGTCAGCGATATAGATGCAAAACTGAAAACTCTAACTTTAAAAATTGATAATTTAATTCAAAACACTGATGTTAAAAAACCAGATACACAGATAAATAAAACACTTTTAATTAATTCTTTAACAAATTTAATAGAAAATCAATTAAATAATTTAAATGATAAAACAAAAGTATTTAAAAATATTGAGTATCCAAATAATGATGAAATTAATGAGCTACGAAATAATCAGGATATTTTTCAATTATTATTTAAAGATTTGAAAAAATCATTTATTAATTTTGAGAAAAACATTCCAGAATTAGAAGATACTGTTTACGAAAAATTAAATACTAAATCGCATAAAATTTATAATGAAATTGATAATTTAATAAGTAAAGCACAGTCGTATAATTTAAAATTAAAAACTGATCTAAATAATTTAATGAATGAATTAGAAACAAAATTGAATGACATAAATAATAAAATCAAAAATCCCAAAGAAAATCCTTCTATAATTAAAGATCTTAATATTAAATTGAATGATATTGAAACAATATTAGAAGATTTAGCTAAAAAGAAATTGAAAAATAATCCGGATTCAATAAAATTATCAAACTTATCAATAAAAATAATTAATTTAACAACTGAATTAAATAAAATTAAAACTATTGGTGATTTACCAGAAGATCAAATTTCAATTAATCAGCTATTAAATACATTTAAAAATAAAATTGAAGTTAATTTGAATAAATTTAATGAAATTGATGTACCAACAATTATAGATGTTAAAAATTTACGGAAAAATCAGGAAATAACAAAATTATTAATGGAGGATTTAAAAAATTTAATTAAACCAACAACAATAGAAAACAAAAATCTTATTCAAAAAATCGATATTAAATTAGATGAAATTGATGCTGTCATTAAAACAAAAACACCACATGATGAATCATCGAATAAAATATCCGATGCATTGGAAAAAGTTTTTAATTACCTTGGTACAGAAATTGATAAGGAGAAAACACATTTTTTGAATATTGAAAAAATTGCTTCTGCAAGTGATGCCATCAAAGCTAAAGATAAAATAAATCAATTAGTTGATTTAGTTAATTATATTAAAGTCTCATTAAATTTAATTGATCAAGAAATGCCCAAATTTATACAACCCGATACCTCTGGAACAGATATTGAAATAAATAAATCAATTGAAGATATTAAAAATTTAATTACTAAAAAAGTTGATGATGGTAGCTTCAATCCAGTATCAGCATCACAAACTAAAACACTTCAACCATTAATTAATACCTTGAAATCTTATTCAGATCAATTAAAACAATTAAAATTAGAGTTGGAACAAAATGAAAATCCAAATAATCAATTTGTAACAAAAATAAAACATAA
Organism: Hybos culiciformis; assembly: GCA_964007475.1. Taxonomy (NCBI): domain Eukaryota; kingdom Metazoa; phylum Arthropoda; class Insecta; order Diptera; family Hybotidae; genus Hybos; species Hybos culiciformis. The sequence goes on along the minus strand of OZ023273.1, from coordinate 19,522,058 downwards.
AACAAATTGGTTAGTTACAGCTGCTAATGATATTTCATCAAAAATAAATAATTTACTAACAGAAAATCCTGATTTCCGACTGACAAAAGATATTCGAGAAATTAATACTGAAATTCGTAAATTAAATAATGAAATAATTAAGAAATTAGATAATGTTAATATATCCGATGATAATAATGATTCAACATTAATAACATTATTAAAAATACAAAAAGATGAATTAGAAAAAGTATTAAATGATGCGAAAAAAATTAATAATCCAAAAATTTTTGATACTATTAAACTTAAAACTGACTATATAGTTAATGCTATAAATAGTTTAACAAATGTCGTTGGTTTAGATGATATTGACAATAATCCTAAAGTTAAAGAAACCAAAAACCAAATTAATCATATATCAAAAGTATTGGATGATAAATTAAAAAATTTCATTGATAGAGGTAGCACAAATTTGGAAAATTTAATTGAATCACAATTAGAAATAATAAATATAATTAAAGAAAATTATGAAGATTTTAATGAACAACGTAAATTTACAAATGAATATTTGCAAAGACGATTACAATCTTTAGAGAAATTATTCAATGAAATTCAAGATTATGATACAAAAATAAAAGAATTTTCAACAATTCAAAATGAATCAATAGAAAGATTATTAAATTCATATAATAAAAATAATCGTTATTTATATTCAATTAATTTGGTAAATGATTTTCGTAAAAAAATTTTAGAAAAATACAATACAATTTTAGATGACTATCAACAAATTATTACCCCTGACAGTTTACATTATGAATACTTTAAATTACCTAATAGAAGCATACGAAACATACATTTTAAATTATTAGCTGAGCATAATGCTAATATTGCATTAGTCAGTGGTTTAAAGAAAAATGATTTTGCCATTGAATTCTTTATTGGTGATCAATTTAATGAACGTTCTATAATTCGAAAAAATCATTTAAAAACTATAGCCGATAATGTAACATTAAATGTACTAGATCCAATACAAATACGTGGATTCTGGTTGAGTTGGGAAAATGAAAATTTGAAATTGGGTAATGAAGGTGAAACCGAACCATTTATTGAATACACAACTGATTATGGTATACCACAATTAGAGAATATAAAATATATTGGTTTAGGAACAACTCATGGTGTTACTGGAAAATGGTACTTCAAAAAAGGTAGGATTTATTCTAAGTTTATTGTATTTAGGGATCGCAATACCGGGATCCCGGGATACCGGGATCCCGGCATTTCGGAAAAAAACCAATGAAAATGAATACCGGTATTATATTTGTCAAAACCGGTATTTCGGTATTTAAATTTTTTTCTGAGGATTTATTATTCAATATTTTTTGATATTTTTAGTAGATTGTTTTTTATAATTACAAACAAGTGCGGTTACTAAAAAAATAAAAGTTTTAAGAACCCTCGACGTGAAATTCTGTTTTCTATTTTTGCAGTTTTTTGAAGTTTATACTTCTTTAGCGACGATGGAAGAAATTTGGTAGAGGGTAAAAATTTATTTTCATATAAAATTTTTCTGAGAATCGTCATCATTTTTCTGAGAATCGACCGTCATCATTTTTCAAAAATTAAAAAAAAAAACAAACCATAATTGGGTTCGAACCTGGCACCTTCAGACTTATTAGTATGGTGTTCTATCCACTAAGCCATACGGCCATATAATTTTTGCTTTCTAAAATATAATAAAAAAATTCTAATAAACCATTCATTTTTTTGTTTTTATTTTATTGTAGGGGAATAAAAAATAATACTCAAAAAAAAAAATAAGAAAAGAATTAGAATACTCAAAAAACGAGTTTGAAAAATTAACTAACCAATCAAAAAATTAATCTCATTGCCATATAATGAGATTTAATATTATTTAGGAAAATAAATCAAAAATATTTTTTGTATTTGTTTAGAAAGCTAAACTCATATAGGCAATATGGCTTAGTATTATAGTAGAACATCACACTGTAAGTCTGAAGGTGCCTGGTTCGATTCCCAATGAGGATTTTTTTTTTTTTTAATAAAGAAACAAATCCTTTTAGTATTTTTGGAAAACGTTAAATATTCATATGATATATGATAAAAATTAAATTTTTGCACCACTTAACAATTCTTGAATTAAAATAAAAATATGATTTATAGTTTTTCATTAAAAAAAAGAAATTAAATAATCCTTTTCTTTGTGGGTCCCCAAAAAAAAATTCTCATGTGACAACGGAATTTATTGTCGATTTATTTATATATGTATAATAAAATAAGGGACTATGAAATAATTAAAAAGTAATAGTTAGCAATAGAAATATACATTTATTTTTTGATCCTATATTTTTTAATTTATAGCTTAAATATTATTTGCCAAATTCGATTCTAATTTCAATTTGATATTTTCGTCTATTTTTTATTTTGACATGCAGATTGTGAAAACTTCGGAATTTCACGCAGTTACGAATGATTAAATATAAAAATATAAAATATTGTTAACTTCATATTATTTAACGTCTCAAATTAATTATAGATTTAGCTAGACAAATAATATTATTTCCAGTCGATGATGAACTTTTACAGATAAGACTTATATAAACAAAATACAATAAAATAGATTTAAATGCCAAAATTTAATAAAATTATTTAACAATTGATTAATATGAACAAAAATTTAGTAAAATGTCTTAAAATTCGATTTATATGAACAAAATTTCGATTTATAATTCATAATGTTTAATTTAAATTAGTTATTCGAGCTGATTTTCCATCAAATAAAATAATTTTCGAAACATCTGGGAAATGTTTTTACACACTCTAGATTATTTTTTACAGAGATCATGTAACCACTAAAGTTATAAACATTATATCCTATAAAACAAATTTATAATATTGGACGCACTAAACTCGTTACAAACAACATAGGTATATTTTGGCATTGATAGTATAGATATCGATCAAGTAATTTATCATTATAGGTTTTCCCGGCTCAAAATATGCAAAAAAAAAAAATATTTTCAAAATAGGTAGCTCTGGTGAAATAAAGATTACCAGACCAAAAATTTTGGGTAGGAATTCATAATTATCGTACACTTTTTTAATTTCAAATATATGTCCAATATTACAAGCAAAAAAATTACATATTCTAACAATAAAAAAATTATGTTCCAAAAATTTTAAGAATTATTATGTTCAAAAAAATTTAAAAAAAATGTATTCATTGGGGAATCGAACCTGACACCTTCACTCTTATAGTCCGATGTTCTAGCCACTAAGCCATACGGCCATATAATTTTTGCTTTCTAAAATATAATAAAAAAATTCTAATAAACCATTCATTTTTTTGTTTTTATTTTATTGTAGGGGAATAAAAAATAATACTCAAAAAAAAAAATAAGAAAAGAATTAGAATACTCAAAAAACGAGTTTGAAAAATTAACTAACCAATCAAAAAATTAATCTCATTGCCATATAATGAGATTTAATATTATTTAGGAAAATAAATCAAAAATATTTTTTGTATTTGTTTAGAAAGCTAAACTCATATAGGCAATATGGCTTAGTATTATAGTAGAACATCACACTGTAAGTCTGAAGGTGCCTGGTTCGATTCCCAATGAGGATTTTTTTTTTTTTTAATAAAGAAACAAATCCTTTTAGTATTTTTGGAAAACGTTAAATATTCATATGATATATGATAAAAATTAAATTTTTGCACCACTTAACAATTCTTGAATTAAAATAAAAATATGATTTATAGTTTTTCATTAAAAAAAAGAAATTAAATAATCCTTTTCTTTGTGGGTCCCCAAAAAAAAATTCTCATGTGACAACGGAATTTATTGTCGATTTATTTATATATGTATAATAAAATAAGGGACTATGAAATAATTAAAAAGTAATAGTTAGCAATAGAAATATACATTTATTTTTTGATCCTATATTTTTTAATTTATAGCTTAAATATTATTTGCCAAATTCGATTCTAATTTCAATTTGATATTTTCGTCTATTTTTTATTTTGACATGCAGATTGTGAAAACTTCGGAATTTCACGCAGTTACGAATGATTAAATATAAAAATATAAAATATTGTTAACTTCATATTATTTAACGTCTCAAATTAATTATAGATTTAGCTAGACAAATAATATTATTTCCAGTCGATGATGAACTTTTACAGATAAGACTTATATAAACAAAATACAATAAAATAGATTTAAATTCCAAAATTTAATAAAATTATTTAACAATTGATTAATATGAACAAAAATTTAGTAAAATGTCTTAAAATTCGATTTATATGAACAAAATTTCGATTTATAATTCATAATGTTTAATTTAAATTAGTTATTCGAGCTGATTTTCCATCAAATAAAATAATTTTCGAAACATCTGGGAAATGTTTTTACACACTCTAGATTATTTTTTACAGAGATCATGTAACCACTAAAGTTATAAACATTATATCCTATAAAACAAATTTATAATATTGGACGCACTAAACTCGTTACAAACAACATAGGTATATTTTGGCATTGATAGTATAGATATCGATCAAGTAATTTATCATTATAGGTTTTCCCGGCTCAAAATATGCAAAAAAAAAAAATATTTTCAAAATAGGTAGCTCTGGTGAAATAAAGATTACCAGACCAAAAATTTTGGGTAGGAATTCATAATTATCGTACACTTTTTTAATTTCAAATATATGTCCAATATTACAAGCAAAAAAATTACATATTCTACCAATAAAAAAATTATGTTCAAAAAATTTTAAAAATTATTATGTTCAAAAAAATTTAAAAAAAAATGTATTCATTGGGGAATCGAACCTGACACCTTCACTCTTATAGTCCGATGTTCTAGCCACTAAGCCATACGGCCATATAATTTTTGCTTTCTAAAATATAATAAAAAAATTCTAATAAACCATTCATTGTTTTGTTTTTATTTTATTGTAGGGGAATAAAAAATAATACTCAAAAAAAAAAATAAGAAAAGAATTAGAATACTCAAAAAACGAGTTTGAAAAATTAACTAACCAATCAAAAAATTAATCTCATTGCCATATAATGAGATTTAATATTATTTAGGAAAATAAATCAAAAATATTTTTTGTATTTGTTTAGAAAGCTAAACTTATATAGGCAATATGGCTTAGTATTATAGTAGAACATCACACTGTAAGTCTGAAGGTGCCTGGTTCGATTCCCAATGAGGATTTTTTTTTTTTAATAAAGAAACAAATCCTTTTAGTATTTTTGGAAAACGTTAAATATTCATATGATATATGATAAAAATTAAATTTTTGCACCACTTAACAATTCTTGAATTAAAATAAAAATATGATTTATAGTTTTTCATTAAAAAAAAGAAATTAAATAATCCTTTTCTTTGTGGGTCCCCAAAAAAAAATTCTCATGTGACAACGGAATTTATTGTCGATTTATTTATATATGTATAATAAAATAAGGGACTATGAAATAATTAAAAAGTAATAGTTAGCAATAGAAATATACATTTATTTTTTGATCCTATATTTTTTAATTTATAGCTTAAATATTATTTGCCAAATTCGATTCTAATTTCAATTTGATATTTTCGTCTATTTTTTATTTTGACATGCAGATTGTGAAAACTTCGGAATTTCACGCAGTTACGAATGATTAAATATAAAAATATAAAATATTGTTAACTTCATATTATTTAACGTCTCAAATTAATTATAGATTTAGCTAGACAAATAATATTATTTCCAGTCGATGATGAACTTTTACAGATAAGACTTATATAAACAAAATACAATAAAATAGATTTAAATGCCAAAATTTAATAAAATTATTTAACAATTGATTAATATGAACAAAAATTTAGTAAAATGTCTTAAAATTCGATTTATATGAACAAAATTTCGATTTATAATTCATAATGTTTAATTTAAATTAGTTATTCGAGCTGATTTTCCATCAAATAAAATAATTTTCGAAACATCTGGGAAATGTTTTTACACACTCTAGATTATTTTTTACAGAGATCATGTAACCACTAAAGTTATAAACATTATATCCTATAAAACAAATTTATAATATTGGACGCACTAAACTCGTTACAAACAACATAGGTATATTTTGGCATTGATAGTATAGATATCGATCAAGTAATTTATCATTATAGGTTTTCCCGGCTCAAAATATGCAAAAAAAAAAAATATTTTCAAAATAGGTAGCTCTGGTGAAATAAAGATTACCAGACCAAAAATTTTGGGTAGGAATTCATAATTATCGTACACTTTTTTAATTTCAAATATATGTCCAATATTACAAGCAAAAAAATTACATATTCTAACAATAAAAAAATTATGTTCCAAAAATTTTAAAAATTATTATGTTCAAAAAAATTTAAAAAAAATGTATTCATTGGGGAATCGAACCTGACACCTTCACTCTTATAGTCCGATGTTCTAGCCACTAAGCCATACGGCCATATAATTTTTGCTTTCTAAAATATAATAAAAAAATTCTAATAAACCATTCATTTTTTTGTTTTTATTTTATTGTAGGGGAATAAAAAATAATACTCAAAAAAAAAACACGAAGCAGTCATAGAACTGCCTACAGAAGTTTATACTTAAAGATTTAAAAACTGTGAAAAAAACTATGAATAACAGTGGCTACAAATGATGGGCTGCTCAGTAAAAAATGTAAATTAAAATAAAAATCAGTCCATCAGTCCAAAAGCAGTCCATTATTTGTAGCCACTGTTATTTCATAGTTTAAATCTTAAGTATAAACTTCTGTAGGCAGTTCTATGACTGCTTCGTGTTTTTTTTGTTTTATTTTAAAGAAAATAAACGGCCGTGAAAAATGCGACAAAAATTTACGAAAAACACCTCTACCAGAAAATCACAAAACTATATTTGAATTTTATTTCTGTGCAGAAACTGTAATTTATCAAAAAAATTAAAAATTTGTTAGAAATAAATGAAATTAATTAAAAATTGTTTAGAAAATTAAAGAAATTCAAAATTTCACGTCACCAGCCCTGGAGAGTGGTATTTTAGCTTTATTTCTGCGTTTGAGATTTTTTATTATCTTTTTGCTTTACTTCAGAATCTAAGCAAATATGTTCAAGTATTTTAAGGCTCATTTGGGCCAAAGAACTCAAAAAATTCGCCTCGCCTACCCTGGAGCCAGTTATATACTCTCTAACATATCAAAAAATCACATCAGTCGAGATTGTATTAACTCTAGAATCAAAGCAAAACCAAGACCCATTTTCCGCACCGAGGGTTTTGTGTAGTTGCATTTGTATTTACTTAAATATTTTAACAATTCTGCTGATTTAGTGTGAAAGTATTTTTTTTAAATTATTGGAGGTTGCAATTAGCAGTGGGTATGTTTTTTATTAATTAAATAATTTTTGTTTCATTTTTATAATAATTATTATAGGTATTTTTTATTTTGAGAAATATTATTTTTTGGAATACCGGTATTAAAACCGGGATCCCGGTATCAGTAAAGTTCAATACCGAAATACCGGTATTGGTTTTTTTTGCTTTTTTTGCAATCCCTAATTGTATTGTAATCATTGCGAATATCGGAGAGTTTCGAATCTCGAAACATATACATAATGTAGCGTGAATGTAAATACATTTTAACAATTTTACCATGATAATTTATAATTATAAATATTTTATTTTATTTATTATTGTATATTTTATTTATACCTATACATACGCATCGTAGAAATAAATTTAAAAAAAATTACTGTCGCTGCCTCCGTTTCGTAGAACCGACATTGTAGCAAAATATATAATTTTTTATTGGCCCAAATTAAGCTTGGCCTACTAAAAATTTTGAATTTGAAAACAAGATTAGGGTTTAGTTTTCCAAACCCTTAAGCTATTGACATTGACGACGGAATCTCAGGAAATTAAAACAATTCAAAATAAAGAGAGATAAAACTCTTTTTATACAAACATTTTTTGAAGTTTATACTTCTTTAGCGACGATGGAAGAAATTTGGTAGAGGGTAAAAATTTATTTTCATATAAAATTTTTCTGAGAATCGTCATCATTTTTCTGAGAATCGACCGTCATCATTTTTCAAAAATTAAAAAAAAAAACAAACCATAATTGGGTTCGAACCTGGCACCTTCAGACTTATTAGTATGGTGTTCTATCCACTAAGCCATACGGCCATATAATTTTTGCTTTCTAAAATATAATAAAAAAATTCTAATAAACCATTCATTTTTTTGTTTTTATTTTATTGTAGGGGAATAAAAAATAATACTCAAAAAAAAAAATAAGAAAAGAATTAGAATACTCAAAAAACGAGTTTGAAAAATTAACTAACCAATCAAAAAATTAATCTCATTGCCATATAATGAGATTTAATATTATTTAGGAAAATAAATCAAAAATATTTTTTGTATTTGTTTAGAAAGCTAAACTCATATAGGCAATATGGCTTAGTATTATAGTAGAACATCACACTGTAAGTCTGAAGGTGCCTGGTTCGATTCCCAATGAGGATTTTTTTTTTTTTTAATAAAGAAACAAATCCTTTTAGTATTTTTGGAAAACGTTAAATATTCATATGATATATGATAAAAATTAAATTTTTGCACCACTTAACAATTCTTGAATTAAAATAAAAATATGATTTATAGTTTTTCATTAAAAAAAAGAAATTAAATAATCCTTTTCTTTGTGGGTCCCCAAAAAAAAATTCTCATGTGACAACGGAATTTATTGTCGATTTATTTATATATGTATAATAAAATAAGGGACTATGAAATAATTAAAAAGTAATAGTTAGCAATAGAAATATACATTTATTTTTTGATCCTATATTTTTTAATTTATAGCTTAAATATTATTTGCCAAATTCGATTCTAATTTCAATTTGATATTTTCGTCTATTTTTTATTTTGACATGCAGATTGTGAAAACTTCGGAATTTCACGCAGTTACGAATGATTAAATATAAAAATATAAAATATTGTTAACTTCATATTATTTAACGTCTCAAATTAATTATAGATTTAGCTAGACAAATAATATTATTTCCAGTCGATGATGAACTTTTACAGATAAGACTTATATAAACAAAATACAATAAAATAGATTTAAATGCCAAAATTTAATAAAATTATTTAACAATTGATTAATATGAACAAAAATTTAGTAAAATGTCTTAAAATTCGATTTATATGAACAAAATTTCGATTTATAATTCATAATGTTTAATTTAAATTAGTTATTCGAGCTGATTTTCCATCAAATAAAATAATTTTCGAAACATCTGGGAAATGTTTTTACACACTCTAGATTATTTTTTACAGAGATCATGTAACCACTAAAGTTATAAACATTATATCCTATAAAACAAATTTATAATATTGGACGCACTAAACTCGTTACAAACAACATAGGTATATTTTGGCATTGATAGTATAGATATCGATCAAGTAATTTATCATTATAGGTTTTCCCGGCTCAAAATATGCAAAAAAAAAAAATATTTTCAAAATAGGTAGCTCTGGTGAAATAAAGATTACCAGACCAAAAATTTTGGGTAGGAATTCATAATTATCGTACACTTTTTTAATTTCAAATATATGTCCAATATTACAAGCAAAAAAATTACATATTCTAACAATAAAAAAATTATGTTCCAAAAATTTTAAAAATTATTATGTTCAAAAAAATTTAAAAAAAATGTATTCATTGGGGAATCGAACCTGACACCTTCACTCTTATAGTCCGATGTTCTAGCCACTAAGCCATACGGCCATATAATTTTTGCTTTCTAAAATATAATAAAAAAATTCTAATAAACCATTCATTTTTTTGTTTTTATTTTATTGTAGGGGAATAAAAAATAATACTCAAAAAAAAAAATAAGAAAAGAATTAGAATACTCAAAAAACGAGTTTGAAAAATTAACTAACCAATCAAAAAATTAATCTCATTGCCATATAATGAGATTTAATATTATTTAGGAAAATAAATCAAAAATATTTTTTGTATTTGTTTAGAAAGCTAAACTCATATAGGCAATATGGCTTAGTATTATAGTAGAACATCACACTGTAAGTCTGAAGGTGCCTGGTTCGATTCCCAATGAGGATTTTTTTTTTTTTTAATAAAGAAACAAATCCTTTTAGTATTTTTGGAAAACGTTAAATATTCATATGATATATGATAAAAATTAAATTTTTGCACCACTTAACAATTCTTGAATTAAAATAAAAATATGATTTATAGTTTTTCATTAAAAAAAAGAAATTAAATAATCCTTTTCTTTGTGGGTCCCCAAAAAAAAATTCTCATGTGACAACGGAATTTATTGTCGATTTATTTATATATGTATAATAAAATAAGGGACTATGAAATAATTAAAAAGTAATAGTTAGCAATAGAAATATACATTTATTTTTTGATCCTATATTTTTTAATTTATAGCTTAAATATTATTTGCCAAATTCGATTCTAATTTCAATTTGATATTTTCGTCTATTTTTTATTTTGACATGCAGATTGTGAAAACTTCGGAATTTCACGCAGTTACGAATGATTAAATATAAAAATATAAAATATTGTTAACTTCATATTATTTAACGTCTCAAATTAATTATAGATTTAGCTAGACAAATAATATTATTTCCAGTCGATGATGAACTTTTACAGATAAGACTTATATAAACAAAATACAATAAAATAGATTTAAATGCCAAAATTTAATAAAATTATTTAACAATTGATTAATATGAACAAAAATTTAGTAAAATGTCTTAAAATTCGATTTATATGAACAAAATTTCGATTTATAATTCATAATGTTTAATTTAAATTAGTTATTCGAGCTGATTTTCCATCAAATAAAATAATTTTCGAAACATCTGGGAAATGTTTTTACACACTCTAGATTATTTTTTACAGAGATCATGTAACCACTAAAGTTATAAACATTATATCCTATAAAACAAATTTATAATATTGGACGCACTAAACTCGTTACAAACAACATAGGTATATTTTGGCATTGATAGTATAGATATCGATCAAGTAATTTATCATTATAGGTTTTCCCGGCTCAAAATATGCAAAAAAAAAAAATATTTTCAAAATAGGTAGCTCTGGTGAAATAAAGATTACCAGACCAAAAATTTTGGGTAGGAATTCATAATTATCGTACACTTTTTTAATTTCAAATATATGTCCAATATTACAAGCAAAAAAATTACATATTCTACCAATAAAAAAATTATGTTCAAAAAATTTTAAAAATTATTATGTTCAAAAAAATTTAAAAAAAAATGTATTCATTGGGGAATCGAACCTGACACCTTCACTCTTATAGTCCGATGTTCTAGCCACTAAGCCATACGGCCATATAATTTTTGCTTTCTAAAATATAATAAAAAAATTCTAATAAACCATTCATTGTTTTGTTTTTATTTTATTGTAGGGGAATAAAAAATAATACTCAAAAAAAAAAATAAGAAAAGAATTAGAATACTCAAAAAACGAGTTTGAAAAATTAACTAACCAATAAAAAAATTAATCTCATTGCCATATAATGAGATTTAATATTATTTAGGAAAATAAATCAAAAATATTTTTTGTATTTGTTTAGAAAGCTAAACTTATATAGGCAATATGGCTTAGTATTATAGTAGAACATCACACTGTAAGTCTGAAGGTGCCTGGTTCGATTCCCAATGAGGATTTTTTTTTTTTAATAAAGAAACAAATCCTTTTAGTATTTTTGGAAAACGTTAAATATTCATATGATATATGATAAAAATTAAATTTTTGCACCACTTAACAATTCTTGAATTAAAATAAAAATATGATTTATAGTTTTTCATTAAAAAAAAGAAATTAAATAATCCTTTTCTTTGTGGGTCCCCAAAAAAAAATTCTCATGTGACAACGGAATTTATTGTCGATTTATTTATATATGTATAATAAAATAAGGGACTATGAAATAATTAAAAAGTAATAGTTAGCAATAGAAATATACATTTATTTTTTGATCCTATATTTTTTAATTTATAGCTTAAATATTATTTGCCAAATTCGATTCTAATTTCAATTTGATATTTTCGTCTATTTTTTATTTTGACATGCAGATTGTGAAAACTTCGGAATTTCACGCAGTTACGAATGATTAAATATAAAAATATAAAATATTGTTAACTTCATATTATTTAACGTCTCAAATTAATTATAGATTTAGCTAGACAAATAATATTATTTCCAGTCGATGATGAACTTTTACAGATAAGACTTATATAAACAAAATACAATAAAATAGATTTAAATGCCAAAATTTAATAAAATTATTTAACAATTGATTAATATGAACAAAAATTTAGTAAAATGTCTTAAAATTCGATTTATATGAACAAAATTTCGATTTATAATTCATAATGTTTAATTTAAATTAGTTATTCGAGCTGATTTTCCATCAAATAAAATAATTTTCGAAACATCTGGGAAATGTTTTTACACACTCTAGATTATTTTTTACAGAGATCATGTAACCACTAAAGTTATAAACATTATATCCTATAAAACAAATTTATAATATTGGACGCACTAAACTCGTTACAAACAACATAGGTATATTTTGGCATTGATAGTATAGATATCGATCAAGTAATTTATCATTATAGGTTTTCCCGGCTCAAAATATGCAAAAAAAAAAAATATTTTCAAAATAGGTAGCTCTGGTGAAATAAAGATTACCAGACCAAAAATTTTGGGTAGGAATTCATAATTATCGTACACTTTTTTAATTTCAAATATATGTCCAATATTACAAGCAAAAAAATTACATATTCTACCAATAAAAAAATTATGTTCAAAAAATTTTAAAAATTATTATGTTCAAAAAAATTTAAAAAAAAATGTATTCATTGGGGAATCGAACCTGACACCTTCACTCTTATAGTCCGATGTTCTAGCCACTAAGCCATACGGCCATATAATTTTTGCTTTCTAAAATATAATAAAAAAATTCTAATAAACCATTCATTTTTTTGTTTTTATTTTATTGTAGGGGAATAAAAAATAATACTCAAAAAAAAAAATAAGAAAAGAATTAGAATACTCAAAAAACGAGTTTGAAAAATTAACTAACCAATCAAAAAATTAATCTCATTGCCATATAATGAGATTTAATATTATTTAGGAAAATAAATCAAAAATATTTTTTGTATTTGTTTAGAAAGCTAAACTTATATAGGCAATATGGCTTAGTATTATAGTAGAACATCACACTGTAAGTCTGAAGGTGCCTGGTTCGATTCCCAATGAGGATTTTTTTTTTTTAATAAAGAAACAAATCCTTTTAGTATTTTTGGAAAACGTTAAATATTCATATGATATATGATAAAAATTAAATTTTTGCACCACTTAACAATTCTTGAATTAAAAAAAACACGAAGCAGTCATAGAACTGCCTACAGAAGTTTATACTTAAAGATTTAAAAACTATGAAAAAAACTATGAATAACAGTGGCTACAAATGATGGGCTGCTCAGTAAAAAATGTAAATTAAAATAAAAATCAGTCCATCAGTCCAAAAGCAGTCCATTATTTGTAGCCACTGTTATTTCATAGTTTAAATCTTAAGTATAAACTTCTGTAGGCAGTTCTATGACTGCTTCGTGTTTTTTTTTATATAAAAGTTCAATTAATTTTTTTTTATTTTCAGAATTAATATTGGAGAAAGTTGAAGCTGAAACTTCAGTTTCCTCCGAAGAAAATACCATTCTAGGAAACCTTCCTGTAGTATGAAAATTGAAATTTTATATTCTTTCAAGATAATGTTAAAAAATAAAGCAATTTGTTAATTCATTTCATAATTATTTACTTTTGTCATTAATTCACTAAAGATCATGTCATATTTATCATTGTTTCATTGTATATTATAGTTATGAATGATGGTTATAATCCAGCGAAATATAAGATTTAAGCTATATTGTTATATTCATTTTTAACTTTTTAATTTATTGAATTGCTGCATTTAATTGAAAAAATAATAAATAAATAAAGTAATGTCAAAAATGGAATTATAAAAGCTTGACTATACCTATATATCAATATACAAAATGGATTTATAAAAGCTTCGATTTATTAAAGGCCATATTTTCCAAATTCAATTCATTGCCTTTGTAAAAGCTACTTGCTTTTACATATTTTGGGCTCAGAAAATATACAAATTTTTTATTTTACAAATTTTTTTTTTTGAAATGAATAAATGAATAAGCAAGTATACATAATAACGATCTTTCAAACAAAAAAACACACGAAGCAGTCATAGAACTGCCGACAGAAGTTTATACTTAAAGATTTAAAAACTATGAAATAACAGTGGCTACAAATAATGGACTGCTTTTGGACTGATGGACTGATTTTTATTTTAATTTACATTTTGTACTGAGCAGCCCATTATTTGTAGCCACTGATATTCATAGTTTTTAAATCTTTAAGCATAAACTTCTGTCGGCAGTTCTATGACTGCTTCGTGTGTTTTTTTTTTGGCCGGGTCGACCCTACTCCTTCTACTACTACCCAAAATTTTAAGCCAACTAACCTTTATTTCATCGAAAATAATTTTTTTGATAAAAAAAAAATTTTGGTCTTTTTTGGGTAGGAGACCCCCTCCCCCTCCTGATCCGATCCAAAATTTTCATGCTGGCCACGTTCATTTAACGACAGGTAACGTTTATAATTAAAAAAATAAAATAAAAATTTTTTTGGGCCGGGTGGACCCTACTCCTTCTACTAATACCCAAAATTTTAAGCCAACTAACCTTTATTTCATCGAAAATAATTTTTTTGATAAAAAAAAAATTTTGGTCTTTTTTGGGTAGGAGACCCCTCGCCTCCTGCTCCGATCCAAAATTTTCATGCCGGTCACGTTCATTTAACGAGAGGTAACTTTTACAATTAAAAAAATAAAATAAATTTTTTTTTTGGGCCGGGTAGACCCTACTCCTTCTACTACTACTCAAAATTTTAAGCCAACTAACCTTTATTTCATCGAAAATAATTTTTTTGATAAAAAAAATTTTGGTCTTTTTTGGGTAGGAGAGTCCCTCGCCTCCTGCTCCGATCCAAAATTTTCATGCCGGCCACGTTCATTTAACGACAGGTAACTTTTACAATTAAAAACAAAAAAAAAATTTTTTTTTGGGCCGGGTGGACCCTACTCCTTCTACTACTACCCAAAATTTTAAGCCAACTAACCTTTATTTCATCGAAAATAATTTTTTTGATAAAAAAAAAATGTTGGTCTTTTTTGGGTAGGAGACCCACTCGCCTCCTGCTCCGATCCAAAATTTTCATGCCGGCCACGTTCATTTAACGACAGGTAACTTTTACAATTAAAAACAAAAAAAAAAATTTTTTTTTGGGCCGGGTGGACCCTACTCCTTCTACTACTACCCAAAATTTTAAGCCAACTAACCTTTATTTCATCGAAAATAATTTTTTTGATAAAAAAAAAATGTTGGTCTTTTTTGGGTAGGAGACCCACTCGCCTCCTGCTCCGATCCAAAATTTTCATGCCGGCCACGTTCATTTAACGACAGGTAACTTTTACAATTAAAAACAAAAAAAAAATTTTTTTTTGGGCCGGGTGGACCCTACTCCTTCTACTACTACCCAAAATTTTAAGCCAACTAACCTTTATTTCATCGAAAATAATTTTTTTGATAAAAAAATAAGTCTGAAGGTGCCAGGTTCGAACCCAATTATGATTTGTTTTTTTTTTAATATTTGAAAAATGATGACGGACGATTCTCAGAAAAATGATGACGATTCTCAGAAAAATTCTATATGAAAATGGATTTTTACCCTCTACCAAATTTCTTCCAACGCCGCTAAAGAAGTATAAACTTCAAAAAAATTAATTTAATTTAAAAGCATAATGAAAGAAATATAATTTAAAAGCTCAAAAGTAATGCTCATCTTCATCAATTGTTTGAAGCAATATGGATCATTAAAAGCTTTTATTTTAGTCAATATGCTTAGTGTTATCATCACAATTTTTAAAATAATGAGAGTATTATTAATAAGATAGTTTAGGATACTTCTAAAAAATTCTATGCTCCACGCTAAACACCCACTGAAGCAAAAATGAACGAAAAGTAGGATTCGAAACCGGATTGTCTTTCGCGAATCGGGATTTTTACACCCTTTACTATGAAAAAAATATTGATGTAATTACATATTGTAATGAAAAGCCTAATTTCGCAATTTTGGCATATTAGAAAGAGTTTTAAGTCATTATGGCAATTTTGTAATAAATGTTCTTAAAATACCAATGTAGAGTTTATCTTTATTTATTTTTTTTAAGCATCATACTAATAGAAACTAATAGAAGGAGAATCCCCAAAATTTAATGATGTATTTCGTATGTTGTTAAAACAAGACTATCTTAAATATTTTATTTTATTTTGGTTAAAGAAATTCTCAAATACTTCAATTTGTTCTCCAAATAATTAATAAAGTATTAGTGGAACGGGCTAAATTCAAAAATATTTCTGGCAAAAAGAATTGTTCAAATAAAAAAAATTAAAATAATGATATTATATTCAACTAAGTTAGGCTTGTGATATACAATTTATGATATCTAATGTAAAGTAGGTAAATATTTTTCAAAAATTTCGTGAAACTAATAATTTATTTTACAGGATCTTGAATATTGAATCAAAAAATTAACATTTTGCACATTCTGTCTTTGGTTCATAAATTGGTACTTGGCACGCCGGTGAATCCTTCGGGGCTTGTTTGTAGTATTTAAATTTTTGTGCATTTGTCATTTGTGACCACTTTTTGGCTCCAGCTTGTATTATTTCACACATGTCCTTTGTTCCATCACTATGATTCATTCTGAATTCGCTCATAAAATTAAAAAAAGCATTACGCAATGAATCTTCCACTCTTTCACAATGAGGTGGGCATCGAGCCTCGTCGCAAGATTTACACTGATGCTTGTAGGGAGATTTACAGTGGTGTTTGCTGAGAGATTTAAAATGATGTTTGCAGGACCACTGCTGAATTTGTGGTTGTGTATAGAATGATGGGCACCAAATTGGCAAACAGAATGGTGATAAATACTGGGGAAAGTAATTATTGCATTTCGCAAGGTGAAGTTGTGGACAGCAACTAGTCTTCTCTTTTTTTTGTGGCTTTGGCTTTGAACGACAACCCATTATTAATTGTTTTTCTATTACAAAAACTTAATTTGAATTTGTATACGTAAAATTTCACCAATTTCACTGATTAATAAAATATGATGAAACATATTTTTTGAAAGAAAAATTTCAAAGAAAAACTGATTTTTATTTTAAAAATATCCACCTGCGTGACTTACGTAGTGCACTCGGGCCTCGTTTGCGTTCATTTGATTTGCATCCTTTCGATTTGCGTCGATTTTTTATGGAACCAATATAGACCCAAATAGAGGCCCGAGCATTTATTTTGTCGAGTTTTTTTTAGCGGGTCTATGGAAGTGCAAAATCGAAAAACTCAATTTAGTTTATACATCTCTAGCACAGCTTTCACCAAAAAGAATTAATTTTTTGTATAATTGCTAATGATTACAATTATACCGAAACATAAGACTTAATATGTATTTTAAACAAGTAATATTATTAATTTCCTCAGTTAATAATTAAACTCAAGAGCGAAAAATAAGATAATAATAATAAATTGTAATACCGTAATAAAAGTTTTAATGTCATAAAAGGGATCTCGAAATATTTTAGTGTAATTTGAGCATCGGTTTTAGGAATTGAACTTTCTAATCTGTGCGATAATTTTCCTAAAAATCACAGTTTCATTTTTCCATATAATAAGCCCTTCAAATTGTTTTGCATATCAACTCTTTGTGCTTAGCACAGGGCCTACTGACCAACAACATTAAATCCTTAAATAGTTTGGAAAAATGATCACACCAATTATGATTTTAACAAACAGGTCCTTCCAGTCTTCACATTTTTGATCCTATAGTTACTCGTAGTTTATTGAAGAGATTTTTTTAGATTTAGAATGAAGACAATATTGTTCTCTGAATTGAGAAAAATAAAAAATATAAATTTTTTTATAGATATTATAACAGGAATACTTATATACGTATGAGGATTTTAAATAGATGCTTCAATTCAAATATATAACGCACATCGTAAATTATATGGTTTAATATTAGTAGATTACAACACATGTTAAGAAAATTTGTTATTACAACGAGTTGTGTATACACAAAAACACATGGGCACGCGTCAATACTTATATCACGAGACCGTTAGGTCGAGTGATATAATATTGACAAGTGTCCATGTGTTTTTGTGTATATACACAACGAGCTGTATAACAAATTTTATTAACATGTTTTTTATACTGTTTTAATGTGCATGTGAGAGGTAGTTGCAATCAATACATTAGCAATGCAAAAAATAAACAAAAGTTCAAAATGAAGAAAGTAAATAAAATTGAAGTGTGGTAAATAAAATTGAAGTGTGTAAATAAAATTTGATTAAATAAATAATTGACGCATTTAATATAACATTTACCGAGCTAAATTTGCGATTGTAAATACAACTTACCGATCACATGTACATTAATAGGAGATTATTATATATGTTAACTAAATTTGTTATTAATTACGAGCTGTGTATACACAAAAACATATTGACACGAGTCAATATTTATATCACCGCAGGTCGAGTGATATATGAGGGGTATAGAATCAAAACTCGCTATGTGACCCAAAACTTAAATCGAGATAATGACAAAAAACTATATTAAAGCTTCAAAACTAACTTGGAAACTTGAACTTGTGTTTTTACAAATATTTATGATATGAATTTTCATATTCAAAAGGGGTTCACAAATCTTTTTTATTTTTGCAATTTTGTGAGGACAACAATTTTTTTTATGGCGAGTTTTGCTACGCAATGTCGTATTTAGCAAGTTTTGATTCTTTCCGATGTCAAAATGACTGGTTTTGAAACTTCTTTTTTAAAAATTTGGATGTATATTTTAGATTTCCATGTTGAATTGAAACGTTATTGCGTTTTTAAACATTTTATAAAATTAACCTAAACGTAAACAAAAATATAAACATAAATTTCTTCAAATCACATAAAAAAAAATTGTTATACCTATGTATTTCATAAAAAAAAAAAATTAAAGTGTATCGGAACTGTAATTTGATTCACCACGAACAAGTATATTGTACTTTCTTGAAGGTACGACGAATTGTTTTTCTAATACAATACGTTTGCTTCCAGTAATTTTAAAATGCCAAGATGAGGTTGTTTTGAAGTTTTTCATTGCAGCTGTTTTCCAATCATAAATTATTGCACTTTCATTTCCGTGATCAATTACATCACCAAAATTCACTTAAAATTTCTTTGTATTCGCTGGGTAATATTATTGTATCTAACTTTTTTAATCTCTGTTCAATTCGCCCGAAAAGTCTATCCGACGGTAAATAAGAATGTCCAACAACAGGAAAAAACAACGAAATTTTTTTCACTTGAGATGGTGCTTTATTATAAAAGTCTTCGATTATTTTTCGACCTTTGCCAGGGAAACATTTTTTAATTTTTTCACCAACTGATTCCATGTTATTAATATTTTTTTAAACCTTTATTAAACTAAGCACTTTAAACTGCTGGGAATTTACTCCCTCCTGAGATGAGATCAACATTGAAATTGAATAAAAACTGCTTTTCATAAAATAAAAACAAGCTTTTCCCGCGCAAAAATAATAGCTAGTTTTGATATTTTTTACTCAAACAATAAAAAGACAATGTTCCAAAAAGACCAGTTTTGTTTCTAATTAACTATCAATAAATGGTAAGTTTTGATACTAACTGAATAGAATGAATGGCTAGTTTTGAAACTAACTTCACATTTCAAAGGAGATTTACAATGGTTTCTAATAAGTTTTAAAAAATTCTGGTTGGATATTTGAGTTCAGCGCAGCCGAAATAATAAAAATAGCGAGTTTTGATTCTATACCCCTCATATATTGACAAGTGTCCATTTGTTTATGTGTAAATACAGAACGAGTTGTATAACAAATTTTGTTAACATATCTAATATACTGTTTTAATGTGCATGTGAGAGGTAGTTGTAATCAATACATTTGCAATGCAAAAAATAAACAAAAGTTGATAAACAAATTTTTTTTTCATTTTTTGTTGGTATTTGTCTGTATTGAAATATTGTGAGTGATATTATTTTTATTCAGGTATTACGCAATATTCAATATGAAGCATCTAAATGATTTAATCATTCACTATGAAGCATATAAATGATTTCATTATTCACTATGAAGCATCTAAATGATTGCATGAATATTGACGCATATAATATTCCATTTAGTGATCTAAATTCTATGGTACTAAATACAACATACCGATCGCATGCGCATTAAAATTATTTGTTTATAGCAGATAAGGTATCTTACGTGCGGGTTACACTTGCTGAAAAAAAATCATGATTTTGATTTTTTTTGAATGTATGCGTGAAATTTTTATGAGTCAAAAATCATACTGGCTTTGATTTTAATCTCTATTTTTTTCTGTCACTGTACCAATAAAATACAATTGTTTACAATTTTCACATTCAAATTCAAATCCCGTAATAACAAACCGCTTTTATTATTGTTGTTTACGCTTTCAAGAGTTTACTTTTTTCTTTGGCAGCCAAAAAATTTTCTTTTGACAGAAAAAAATCAACACTCTGATTTTTTTAAGCATGATTTTTCATCATGATTTTTTCTTGATTTTTTTTTTTACACACAATTTCACACATACATTAAAAAAAACACGAAGCAGTCATAGAACTGCCTACAGAAGTTTATACTTAAGATTTAAACTATGAAATAACAGTGGCTACAAATAATGGACTGCTTTTGGACTGATGGACTGATTTTTATTTTAATTTACATTTTTTACTGAGCAGCCCATCATTTGTAGCCACTGTTATTCATAGTTTTTTTCATAGTTTTTAAATCTTTAAGTATAAACTTCTGTAGGCAGTTCTATGACTGCTTCGTGTTTTTTTTAATTCAAGAATTGTTAAGTGGTGCAAAAATTTAATTTTTATCATATATCATATGAATATTTAACGTTTTCCAAAAATACTAAAAGGATTTGTTTCTTTATTAAAAAAAAAAAATCCTCATTGGGAATCGAACCAGGCACCTTCAGACTTACAGTGTGATGTTCTACTATAATACTAAGCCATATTGCCTATATAAGTTTAGCTTTCTAAACAAATACAAAAAATATTTTTGATTTATTTTCCTAAATAATATTAAATCTCATTATATGGCAATGAGATTAATTTTTTGATTGGTTAGTTAATTTTTCAAACTCGTTTTTTGAGTATTCTAATTCTTTTCTTATTTTTTTTTTTGAGTATTATTTTTTATTCCCCTACAATAAAATAAAAACAAAAAAATGAATGGTTTATTAGAATTTTTTTATTATATTTTAGAAAGCAAAAATTATATGGCCGTATGGCTTAGTGGCTAGAACATCGGACTATAAGAGTGAAGGTGTCAGGTTCGATTCCCCAATGAATACATTTTTTTTTAAATTTTTTTGAACATAATAATTTTTAAAATTTTTTGAACATAATTTTTTTATTGGTAGAATATGTAATTTTTTTGCTTGTAATATTGGACATATATTTGAAATTAAAAAAGTGTACGATAATTATGAATTCCTACCCAAAATTTTTGGTCTGGTAATCTTTATTTCACCAGAGCTACCTATTTTGAAAATATTTTTTTTTTTTGCATATTTTGAGCCGGGAAAACCTATAATGATAAATTACTTGATCGATATCTATACTATCAATGCCAAAATATACCTATGT
Organism: Hybos culiciformis; assembly: GCA_964007475.1. Lineage (NCBI taxonomy): Eukaryota > Metazoa > Arthropoda > Insecta > Diptera > Hybotidae > Hybos > Hybos culiciformis. The sequence continues at coordinate 19,500,126 of OZ023273.1, read as the reverse complement.
TGTTTGTAACGAGTTTAGTGCGTCCAATATTATAAATTTGTTTTATAGGATATAATGTTTATAACTTTAGTGGTTACATGATCTCTGTAAAAAATAATCTAGAGTGTGTAAAAACATTTCCCAGATGTTTCGAAAATTATTTTATTTGATGGAAAATCAGCTCGAATAACTAATTTAAATTAAACATTATGAATTATAAATCGAAATTTTGTTCATATAAATCGAATTTTAAGACATTTTACTAAATTTTTGTTCATATTAATCAATTGTTAAATAATTTTATTAAATTTTGGCATTTAAATCTATTTTATTGTATTTTGTTTATATAAGTCTTATCTGTAAAAGTTCATCATCGACTGGAAATAATATTATTTGTCTAGCTAAATCTATAATTAATTTGAGACGTTAAATAATATGAAGTTAACAATATTTTATATTTTTATATTTAATCATTCGTAACTGCGTGAAATTCCGAAGTTTTCACAATCTGCATGTCAAAATAAAAAATAGACGAAAATATCAAATTGAAATTAGAATCGAATTTGGCAAATAATATTTAAGCTATAAATTAAAAAATATAGGATCAAAAAATAAATGTATATTTCTATTGCTAACTATTACTTTTTAATTATTTCATAGTCCCTTATTTTATTATACATATATAAATAAATCGACAATAAATTCCGTTGTCACATGAGAATTTTTTTTTGGGGACCCACAAAGAAAAGGATTATTTAATTTCTTTTTTTTAATGAAAAACTATAAATCATATTTTTATTTTAATTCAAGAATTGTTAAGTGGTGCAAAAATTTAATTTTTATCATATATCATATGAATATTTAACGTTTTCCAAAAATACTAAAAGGATTTGTTTCTTTATTAAAAAAAAAAAATCCTCATTGGGAATCGAACCAGGCACCTTCAGACTTACAGTGTGATGTTCTACTATAATACTAAGCCATATTGCCTATATAAGTTTAGCTTTCTAAACAAATACAAAAAATATTTTTGATTTATTTTCCTAAATAATATTAAATCTCATTATATGGCAATGAGATTAATTTTTTTATTGGTTAGTTAATTTTTCAAACTCGTTTTTTGAGTATTCTAATTCTTTTCTTATTTTTTTTTTTGAGTATTATTTTTTATTCCCCTACAATAAAATAAAAACAAAACAATGAATGGTTTATTAGAATTTTTTTATTATATTTTAGAAAGCAAAAATTATATGGCCGTATGGCTTAGTGGCTAGAACATCGGACTATAAGAGTGAAGGTGTCAGGTTCGATTCCCCAATGAATACATTTTTTTTTAAATTTTTTTGAACATAATAATTTTTAAAATTTTTTGAACATAATTTTTTTATTGGTAGAATATGTAATTTTTTTGCTTGTAATATTGGACATATATTTGAAATTAAAAAAGTGTACGATAATTATGAATTCCTACCCAAAATTTTTGGTCTGGTAATCTTTATTTCACCAGAGCTACCTATTTTGAAAATATTTTTTTTTTTTGCATATTTTGAGCCGGGAAAACCTATAATGATAAATTACTTGATCGATATCTATACTATCAATGCCAAAATATACCTATGTTGTTTGTAACGAGTTTAGTGCGTCCAATATTATAAATTTGTTTTATAGGATATAATGTTTATAACTTTAGTGGTTACATGATCTCTGTAAAAAATAATCTAGAGTGTGTAAAAACATTTCCCAGATGTTTCGAAAATTATTTTATTTGATGGAAAATCAGCTCGAATAACTAATTTAAATTAAACATTATGAATTATAAATCGAAATTTTGTTCATATAAATCGAATTTTAAGACATTTTACTAAATTTTTGTTCATATTAATCAATTGTTAAATAATTTTATTAAATTTTGGCATTTAAATCTATTTTATTGTATTTTGTTTATATAAGTCTTATCTGTAAAAGTTCATCATCGACTGGAAATAATATTATTTGTCTAGCTAAATCTATAATTAATTTGAGACGTTAAATAATATGAAGTTAACAATATTTTATATTTTTATATTTAATCATTCGTAACTGCGTGAAATTCCGAAGTTTTCACAATCTGCATGTCAAAATAAAAAATAGACGAAAATATCAAATTGAAATTAGAATCGAATTTGGCAAATAATATTTAAGCTATAAATTAAAAAATATAGGATCAAAAAATAAATGTATATTTCTATTGCTAACTATTACTTTTTAATTATTTCATAGTCCCTTATTTTATTATACATATATAAATAAATCGACAATAAATTCCGTTGTCACATGAGAATTTTTTTTTGGGGACCCACAAAGAAAAGGATTATTTAATTTCTTTTTTTTAATGAAAAACTATAAATCATATTTTTATTTTAATTCAAGAATTGTTAAGTGGTGCAAAAATTTAATTTTTATCATATATCATATGAATATTTAACGTTTTCCAAAAATACTAAAAGGATTTGTTTCTTTATTAAAAAAAAAAAAAATCCTCATTGGGAATCGAACCAGGCACCTTCAGACTTACAGTGTGATGTTCTACTATAATACTAAGCCATATTGCCTATATGAGTTTAGCTTTCTAAACAAATACAAAAAATATTTTTGATTTATTTTCCTAAATAATATTAAATCACATTATATGGCAATGAGATTAATTTTTTGATTGGTTAGTTAATTTTTCAAACTCGTTTTTTGAGTATTCTAATTCTTTTCTTATTTTTTTTTTTGAGTATTATTTTTTATTCCCCTACAATAAAATAAAAACAAAAAAATGAATGGTTTATTAGAATTTTTTTATTATATTTTAGAAAGCAAAAATTATATGGCCGTATGGCTTAGTGGCTAGAACATCGGACTATAAGAGTGAAGGTGTCAGGTTCGATTCCCCAATGAATACATTTTTTTTAAATTTTTTTGAACATAATAATTTTTAAAATTTTTGGAACATAATTTTTTTATTGTTAGAATATGTAATTTTTTTGCTTGTAATATTGGACATATATTTGAAATTAAAAAAGTGTACGATAATTATGAATTCCTACCCAAAATTTTTGGTCTGGTAATCTTTATTTCACCAGAGCTACCTATTTTGAAAATATTTTTTTTTTTTGCATATTTTGAGCCGGGAAAACCTATAATGATAAATTACTTGATCGATATCTATACTATCAATGCCAAAATATACCTATGTTGTTTGTAACGAGTTTAGTGCGTCCAATATTATAAATTTGTTTTATAGGATATAATGTTTATAACTTTAGTGGTTACATGATCTCTGTAAAAAATAATCTAGAGTGTGTAAAAACATTTCCCAGATGTTTCGAAAATTATTTTATTTGATGGAAAATCAGCTCGAATAACTAATTTAAATTAAACATTATGAATTATAAATCGAAATTTTGTTCATATAAATCGAATTTTAAGACATTTTACTAAATTTTTGTTCATATTAATCAATTGTTAAATAATTTTATTAAATTTTGGCATTTAAATCTATTTTATTGTATTTTGTTTATATAAGTCTTATCTGTAAAAGTTCATCATCGACTGGAAATAATATTATTTGTCTAGCTAAATCTATAATTAATTTGAGACGTTAAATAATATGAAGTTAACAATATTTTATATTTTTATATTTAATCATTCGTAACTGCGTGAAATTCCGAAGTTTTCACAATCTGCATGTCAAAATAAAAAATAGACGAAAATATCAAATTGAAATTAGAATCGAATTTGGCAAATAATATTTAAGCTATAAATTAAAAAATATAGGATCAAAAAATAAATGTATATTTCTATTGCTAACTATTACTTTTTAATTATTTCATAGTCCCTTATTTTATTATACATATATAAATAAATCGACAATAAATTCCGTTGTCACATGAGAATTTTTTTTTGGGGACCCACAAAGAAAAGGATTATTTAATTTCTTTTTTTTAATGAAAAACTATAAATCATATTTTTATTTTAATTCAAGAATTGTTAAGTGGTGCAAAAATTTAATTTTTATCATATATCATATGAATATTTAACGTTTTCCAAAAATACTAAAAGGATTTGTTTCTTTATTAAAAAAAAAAAAAATCCTCATTGGGAATCGAACCAGGCACCTTCAGACTTACAGTGTGATGTTCTACTATAATACTAAGCCATATTGCCTATATGAGTTTAGCTTTCTAAACAAATACAAAAAATATTTTTGATTTATTTTCCTAAATAATATTAAATCTCATTATATGGCAATGAGATTAATTTTTTGATTGGTTAGTTAATTTTTCAAACTCGTTTTTTGAGTATTCTAATTCTTTTCTTATTTTTTTTTTTGAGTATTATTTTTTATTCCCCTACAATAAAATAAAAACAAAAAAATGAATGGTTTATTAGAATTTTTTTATTATATTTTAGAAAGCAAAAATTATATGGCCGTATGGCTTAGTGGATAGAACACCATACTAATAAGTCTGAAGGTGCCAGGTTCGAACCCAATTATGGTTTGTTTTTTTTTTTAATTTTTGAAAAATGATGACGGTCGATTCTCAGAAAAATGATGACGATTCTCAGAAAAATTTTATATGAAAATAAATTTTTACCCTCTACCAAATTTCTTCCATCGTCGCTAAAGAAGTATAAACTTCAAAAAAATCATGATTATGATTTTTTTTTCAGCAAGTGTAACCCGCAAGTTATGAAATGAAATGCAATCAAAACTATTACAAATGTCATCTAAATCTTCGTTCATATCTAAATCTAAATCTTCTACATCATACCCCTAAAATACAAAATCACTCTGTCAGCAAAAAAAACCCCTAAATCTAGGGGGAAAACTCCCAAGTTGGTAACGCTGAGCAGTTTACATATCAGAATGCAAACAACAAAAAAATTCACCTTTTCGCTACGAATAAATTCTAAAGGAAGAGTAAATCCAGCTCTAGAAGGAAGTATCTCTCTTGCATATGTAGTGAGACCAATACATTAACAGTCAGAGTGTTTTATATAATATCTTTTTTTTTTCTACACTATTTTAGATTTCTTGTTTCCACACACCTTTGAGGTGAAAAAATAGTTCCGATTTGCCCTTTTTTTTCGCGAAGTCGGAAGCATAAAAATATGGGGTTTGTGGCGCCTTTACCCTCTCAACAAGTTACGAGCTTGCACACGTAAACTTCACTTACGCCTAGAGAAATTTTTGGGGGGTTGGACATTTGTCCGCGGGACATTTGTCCGCGATTTGTTTTTGTATCGCGGACATAAAAATGACATTTGTCCGCGATTCAAAATGTCTTTTGTCCGCCGCGGACAAATGACATTTTCCAATCGCGGACAAATGTCATTTTGCAAAATGTCATATGTCCGCGATTGTTAAATGACATTTGTCCGCCGCGGACAAATGTCTCAAAATTAGTCGACAAAGAACATTTTGCAAAATGACATTTGTCCGCGATTAAATGTTCTAACTTTAGCGGACAAATGTCATTTTGCAAAATGTCAATGTCCGCGATTGATTTTTCGAATTTTTAGCGGACAAATCTCATTTTGCAAAATGTCATTTGTCCGCGATTGAAATTTTAAATTTTTAGCGGACAAATGTCATTTTGCAAAATGTCATTTGTCAGCGATTGATTTTTCAGATTTTTAGTCATTTGCAAAATGTCATTTGTACGCGATTAATTTTTATCGCGGACAAAAGACATTTCGAATCGCGGACAAATGTCATTTTTATATCTGCGATACAAAAACGAATCGCGGACAAATGTCCCGCGGACAAATGTTCAACCTCCAATCCGAGTCCTCTGACTAACATTTGATTTTAAAAAATTAAGCTAATTACTCTGTATATTTTCTTAACTGACTTTTTGGTGCACATTTTTTTATGTCAAATATTTAAAAATATTGAAAGTAATTAGAAATCTGAAGTGAGCTAGCCGACACGAAGATCTGAAGCACTTTAGTTTGAATAAAAGTTCAACTCGCCGATTTAAAAATTTTCAAATCAGAAAATTTAATTCAAAAATAAAAAATTAGGTATATTTTTAATTATTTTTTAACTTTGAACGGGTTTTTAAACTTATGAAATATTATTTTTCGTCTAAACTGGAAGCAATTTGTGAATTCATATTTTATAATTGAGTTGATTTTAGCCGGTTGTTTAAGGCGCTATTACACAAATTGTTCCAATAAACTAATTTGCTCGTCAACTCAACGGCATTGTAAAGTTTTGTATTTTTGAACTGACATTTTGGTATCAAAAAAACATGTGTGAAGTACCTCAACGTTTATAGCAGACGTCCGACGCCGACAAGAAAATACGCCGTGCGCTGCCCATCGCAACCGATATTTTTGTCCGCCGTCGCAAAACGTTTTTGTCGACGTCTCAGGGCGTACGCACTTCGTCGCATTTTATATTTTTTATCGGCGTGCCAAAAAAATTTCTTATATTTTTTCGGTTTTTTTTTTTTTTTTTTAATTTTTTTTTTTTTTGTTTTTTTTTTTTTTTTGCTCTTTCCTTTTTTTTTTTTTTTTGTTTTTTTTTTGCACGCCGATGGCGCTGCCCGTCGCTTACTTTTTTTTCTAAGCGCGTCGCCGCAGCCAAAAACTCGTCGGCGTCGGCGTCTGGTTTATAGTATAATACCGTATCTACACTTGGACCTTAAAACTGACCTTAGAGCGGAACTGACCTGTAAAACTGACCTGTGAACAGGCCTTTCTCATACAAAAAAAAGGAAAAAAATAACTAACCTTTGCGTAAAAGGCCAGTTTGCAGACAAAAAAAGTTACTTTGCAGACAAAAAAGGTCAGTTTGCAGACATTATAGTTGCCAACTTTTCTGCTTTTTCCTTGCTTTTTTCTATTTTCAAAAGGTTGGCAATACAAATTTAAAAATAAACAAGTAAACAACAAACAGAAATTCAAAATTTTTAAATAATAAAATTTGAATAATTTGGAAATTGGAAATTTTTAAATAATAAAATTTAAAAGTAAAAAAATAAAAAATGAATTCCAGCAAAAAAAAAAATAAAATTCAAGTGTGTACGGGTTTCATTAAGGCGACCTTACGAACTGACCTTTGCAGACAAGTGCAGATACGGTATAAAGAAAGGAATTTTTCATCCATATGTACAACATCCTTGCCTTTTGGCTTTCAAAATATTCAAATGGCGGCACAAAGCATACGCCGTGTGCGCCGATAAGAACATGCAGCGGCGCCGATCGAAAAAAAGGTGGCCGAATGGTCAATACAATTTGCTTGTAGGCGCCGCCGTCTAAATTGATGGTTCGTTCGTTGTTCGTAACTTGATCACTTTTCTGACGATGCTTATAAACATAATAATAAATTCAATCCAAAAGGTAGTTTCATTAGAATTTTTTTTTTACAATTTTTAAGGTTTATTTTTTTTAAGTTAAGATTAAAAGGAAGGATAGTAATAGTTAGCAAAGAATAACAATGACAGAAGATATAAAAACCGAAGATTTAGAATTGGAATCATTGGAATTTCAAAGAGCCATAAAATTAGGAGAAGTCTATACTTTTGACTCATGTGAATTTTATTTTTTTTGTTCGCAATGTGATAAACAATTTTTGATAAATTCATTGGAATATTTGGATCATTGCAGTGATGAACTCGAGAAACTAAATTCAAAGAAAAAGGTCAGTTAATAAATACTTAAGCAAACCTAAAACTGAAAACTGAATTAATATTTTATTGTTGGAAATCGGGGCTACCTTGACATTTAATTTTTTAACAAAAAAATAACATTAAGCTAAATCGGTTGTTTTTTACCTTTTTATTTGGATGGAAAATAATATTTTCTCGGCTTTAGTAAAATCAGTTTTTGTAGGTAGCCTAGGTAGCCAATCTGAAACTTTTCGAGCCTTTTCCTATTTGTAAGATTACAATGCAATCTTTGATCAATTTTCGAAACTTCCAAAATAGGTATAAAGATTCAATCTTTTATTGAGTCCAAATAAAAATTAATTTATTTATTAGGAGACGTCTAAGAAATTTAAAAATGTACCGCCTCGACCGCATTCCTCATTCTCCGAACCTATTTTTCAAATAAATAATATTTAATGAGCCGCACAAATTCATGTGACTATATATCTATTGTACCTACTTATTTATAAAATAATTCGATTAAAAGTTTTTTTTTTAGACGAATTCTCAAGTAGAAGAAATTGAAGATGAAACGGCATTAGATGATATTGAAGAAGAATACAATGAAATTTTTCTATCAGAAGACGATATCAAACAGAACGATATATTTATCGACGAATCAGAAAATTCATTTGATGAGTTCCAAGGTAATTAATTACTCTCATTATTTACTTTTTGTTGGTGGAAGAAAAATAATTAAGGAATTTTTTTTCTGGAAATTTCAGAAGAATACGTTGAAGAAGAAAATGAGAGTACTTCAACCAAGAATGATATGAAAGAAGAGGAAGAAAATGAAATAGCTAATAAAGTAAAAATAATGACAAAAGGAAATGTTAAAAATACATTTTTAAAATTAAAAAGGCTCCCGTCACTTCCACTCAAAAAATATTTCAGAAGATCAGAAACAAGAATGTCGAAACGAAAAAAAAAAAACGAAGAAGAAACGCAAAATAGTGAGGATGATAAATTAATATGTGGTATTTGTAAAAAAACGTTTGCCGATCCTTATAATGTTAAACGACATGGAAGACGAGTTCATCTCATTGATATTGAAAAACCGAAATGGAGTTGTATCGTTTGTGGATTTAAATCAAAAACGATTCAACAGGTTTGCGATCATCGGAATAAACATTCAGGTATAGTTTTTAAGACAAATGTACTTATTATGTGTTTGATTAGTTAGTAACAGCGTTATAATTTTTGGTAAAAAAATAAGTAGAGTATTAAGAATTTATCGTGTATTTTTCAGAAGAAGGACCTGAACTACTGGAGTGCGAAAAATGTGGACGAAAATTTAAATCCGATAAACTAATGGAAGGTCATAAATGTAATGAACTTACAAATTTCTGCAATGTTTGTAAAGTATATTATATGCAAGGAGCAGATTTCGATAATCATGAATGCACTCTAGCCAAAAAAGCAGAGGAACAAGGCTTACATGTTTTCGTTTGTAAAAGATGTCCAAAAAAATTCACAACTGAAATTAGATTACAAATTCATGAAAATTTACATAGTATTGACAAAAATAGAGGCGATTATGAATGTTTCATGTGTGGTAGGTTTAGATTTTGTTTTTTTGATTTCTTAAATTTAAAACTTTCTTTATTATTAATCTAAATTAGATTATGGAATTGGAAGAACTTAATTTGATTTCATTAATTGATTTATGTTTTGTGGAAAATAGTTTTTAAAACTTAAATTATCATTTTAAATGTTCTTCTAGATAAAAAGTTCAAGCGGATTAGAGGACTTACAGACCACTTACAAGATCATTCAGATGCAAAATTTCCTTGCGATAATTGTGATAAAATTTTTGTTCGGCGTCGTCAATTTTATGCCCATCATGTTAAAGAGCACTTAAAAAGACATCAGTGTCGCTTTTGCGGAAAAACACGTAAGTATTTTTATATTTTGTAATTCAAAATAGGAAGGTACATCCGGCAGCACATAGAGTGAATATTTTTGTCAAAAAAGTTAAAATGTTCCAAAACTTTTTGAAAGAAAAAATAAAATCAAAACAATGTGTAGGTATATGAAAATAATAAATATATATAATACTTTAATAACTTGTAGATTTTTCGGAAACAGAGAAGAGAGCCCATGAAACCAGTCACACTGGAGCAGACAAGCCACATCAATGTTACGAATGCGGTTAGTATTATTTAACAACAAGGTTTTTTTTTTTTTTTAAATACATAATACTTTTTGTTAATAAATTTTGTTTTCTTTAAAACAAAAATTACTTCGATTATTTATTTATTAACTATGTCAGCAAATTTTATCTTTCCCTTAAATATTTTATTCGGACTATTACGAACATTAACTGCATTTAAGAATGAACAGCATTTAATTTTTATTTATATAGATAGATTTCAGAAAAAATTCGAAGTTTATTTTATTTTTATTTGCAGGGAGAACATTCACAACAAACGCTTTATTGCAAGACCATATGAATGCAATTCATTTGAAAACATATCAATTCAAATGTCCACATTGTCCGAAGAGATTTAATACAAGTTAGAAACAACTTTATTCTGATTGAATGTGTAATTAAGTTAATTTTATTTATTTTAGAAAAAATGTTAAATGCTCATCAATTCAGACATCTACCGGATCGTAATTATCATTGCACAGTTTGTCCGCAAACTTTCAAAACCTCTGAAGACTTACGGCGACATATGAAACGTGTTCATTTAAAAGATCAAGCTTATAAATGTGAGTTCTGTACAAAGAGTTTTCTTGTACATAAGAATTTTGAAGAGCACATGAAACAGCATAGAAATGAGTTGGGCGAATCTTCTACATCAGTTTACTGTATAAAAATTGTACAGAATTCATTGTAAACTTTTCTGTATAAATTTTATGATATATTAAATTTACAATAGGTACATTAAGATATTTATAAAAATTGTGTTTTACAATTTTTTGCAGAGGAGAAATAACTATTTTTTTCAAATCTAATTTTCATGTAAAAAAAATTTTAGGTTGTTGAAAATATTTTTATAAAAACAGAATACCTACCTAGGTACCTACTTATAAATTTAAAAAAAATTTTATTAATTAAAAATTTTCAATTCCGAATGGAAAATAAAAGCAACTAGGTACCTATAAATTTAAAAATTTAAGCCTTTTGATTTATTTAATTTTAATAATTCCATACTTGGCATACACAATCAAATAATTGGTGCAAAAAATTGTGTTCAGTTGTTGTACAACAGTTTATCTCCTCCAAAAATATGGCAAATCGGGATTACAAAAAAATCAACCAGTACCCTAAACATATTTCGGAAGTGGGGCCTTTGTGCTAAAAATCTTTTTGGATTTGGGGGTTTGGGTATCGCGATTATCTTAGGTACCTCCAAGTTTTAGCCAAATCGAGCTTGCACACTGTAGTCAGAAAGTGTGGAATTAAGGAGCCAGTTCTATTCATAAATGAATTTTGTTACGTCTCGAAATAACGATTCGCGAATAAAAAAAGCCATCAATAAATAAAAATGGGGTACTAAATATTTCTTGAAAAAAGTATGTTTAAAAATTACTCACCCATCTCTGAAAAATAACAAGATTTCGTTAAACATGTTCAATTTTTTTACTAAAACAACATCATTTTTTAAAAACAACATCAAAAATACCAACATGTTTATGTCCCGAACATTACATACAAAAGTCTTGCAACGTCATAGCCAAGTAAATTTTTAGTTCGCCAACTCAAGTTGAATAAACAATCAACTTGTCTGTACGCTCACTTAATGACAGCCTTAAAATCAAAACCAGCTGTCTGGCAATGTTTTTTAAATTGAAAAAAAAAAAACAGCTTTGGCGGCTTGTTTTGTTATTTTGTGTTTTTTTTTTAATTTTTGGACTTAAACTTAAAATATAAATTAAAGAAAAATATTAAAAAAAGAATATTTTTATTTATTATAATGGCTAAGAAAACAGAAATTCAAATTAATACTCCACCCAGGTATTGAAAATACTCAACAAGAAATAGATGCTCGAAATCGCATCGCCGCAATTGCTTATGTTAGTTTTCTTTTAAATTTTATTATTTTTTTTCTAGTGATGTTATTTCTACTGTTAGATTTGCACCAAATTCAAATCAATTCTTGGTATGCAGTTCTTGGGATTGTTCCGTCCGTTTGTACGATGTCGTTAATAATACAATGAGAGAAAAATATTTCCATGATGGACCTGTTTTAGATGTAACATTCCAGGTAAGTAGGTTTAGTTGAGGGTTAAATGCAAAAAAAGAAGACCTGGGTTAACTAATAACAATTTTTCAAAAACTGGAAGTTACAGATTAACTATTTAGGTAGTTATACCTATGTTGTAATGTAAAAGAAAAGCATCTAGATACCTTGCAATATACATTCTTTCTCTTTATCTTGATCACCAAATAACTTTCAAATGTTTCCATTATTTACAAGCGAAATTCTCAACTGCGGATGTTAAGGATCATGATATTTGGTAAGAAAGCTAGGTATACGTTAGGTGTACCTTTCTAACTGTTTTTGTGAAAATTATTCTAGGCTACCTACGCCTGTACTCTTTGTATGTTTTAAAATAAATCAGCTCTCAATTTTTGAATAGGTAATCTTTTGATAAATCTTGATGCTTAAAAAGGTAAGGTAGGAAGTTTGATACCTACCGTTCTATGTTTGTGTCCCTAGTTAACATTTAGTTAAAATAATAGGTACCTTTTCTTATGGGTACTTAAAAATAATAAGCTCTTAAATCCAGTTAAGCACCTACATTGTTTTAACAATAAGCATGAGCTGTCTGGCCATTTCTATAATTTGACGTATTTGAAAGTTTGGTATATATTACATTTAGTAATCATTTTAGGATCCAGTGCATACAATAAGTGGTGGTTTAGATAATCAGCTGAAATTATTTGATATGAACACACATGCGGAAAATACGCTAGGTGTACATGATAATGCTATTAAATGTGTTGAGTACGCGGCGAAAATTAATGGTATATTATCGGGAAGTTGGGATAAAACTGTTAAACTTTGGGATACTCGAGATAAAAAATGTATTGGAACTTATGAACAATGTAATGGGAAAGTTTATTCCATGGACGTTAATGATGAAAAAGTTGTTGTTGCAACATCTGATCGTAAGGTTATAATTTGGGATTTGAGAAATATGTCACAGTACATGATGAAACGTGAATCTTCTTTAAAATATCAAACAAGAGCAATTCGAATATTCCCAAATAAAGAAGGCTATGTGATGAGTTCAATTGAAGGGCGAGTTGCTGTAGAATATTTCGATACTGATCCGGAAGTACAAAAGAAAAAGTTTGCATTTAAATGCCATCGCAATAAGGAAGACAATATTGAAGTTATTTATCCTGTGAATGCTGTTAGTTTTCATAATATTTACAATACCTTCGCAACAGGTGGGTCTGATGGTTTCGTCAATATTTGGGATGGCTTTAATAAAAAACGCCTTTGCCAGTTTCACCAATATGATACAAGTATTGCATCATTACATTTCAGTAATGACGGTTCTACTTTAGCTATTGCTTGTTCCTATTTAGATGAGCTGGAAAAACCACCGGAACCATCACATAATCCTACGATTTATGTACGTTATTTAAATGAACAAGAAATAAAACCAAAATAAAAAAATACATAATAATATAGAAAAAAACAGTCATTTATTACTACTATGATAAATTTATTGTACTAATTTCCTCCAAGAAAGATAGTATTTTTTAGTCCAGGATTTTATTTCCAGTTGTAGTAAACTATAATATTTTTATAAAAAATTGCAAGACTAAAAAAATGCACTTACTTATGTTGCAAAATAATATAAATCGATTAATAAAAAATTTCTTACCTTAAGTAGCTATGTATGTTATTTTATTAGGTACAAATTGTTGATTGCTTTTCGAATTATTTATTTCAGTTTTTCTAATAACACATTTTCTTTATAGTAAATACTCTTTGATTTAAACTAAACACTTAAAATTAGTCCAAAAAATTATCAATACTTTAATTAAATATTTTTTATTTTCGGTGAACCTGGACGGCCCTCAGTTATTTAATTAGGAGAAATGAATATATCCACGTGTACATATTATACATATATAATCTATATATTAATACGTGAAGAAAATCTTATAAATTTCTTTAGTACCGATTATGACTTTGTTTCTGAACCAAATTGGGTAACTTTTTTTTATTAAAAGATTGTTGTCTTCTTAGTTAAAGTGATACTTGAAGATTTTTTCTTTCCGTATCAATTCCGACTTTGTTTCAAAACCAAATTGGATGTTTTTTTCTATGTTAAGATTTTCGGGCACGGGCATGCCACAGACCATCCCTCCATCATATCGCATTGTTTCTAACCCGCGAAAAACTGAATATTAAAAATAAAATTCTCCCCTTTCAAATCTGATCGTTACTAACCCGCAGAAATCGCGATCCAATCCGCAAAAAAACCAAATTGGTTGTTTTTTTTAAACATTTTTAATCGAATTTCGAGTATGGGGCAATTATTTTCTAGTATATATAATTACAAATTATAGGAGATGTGCACTCTTAAGTATCAGCATTAGGTATCAATAATAACTTCTTTCAAGATCATCATTAGATTTAACCATTATTGAAGTTGCACCGAGTAAAATTATTTAACAGAATTTTGACCCTACAGTTTTATCATTTGTAGTCTTCAATAGGACGATGAAAGCGCGTTTTCCAACACAGCTCTTTTAAATGATTAAAAGTTAGGTATTGGGCAATCTTGATTTGGTCTTGTGGATATTTTCGATTTTTTTAGAATAAAAAAATTCCATGTTAAAAAAAAACTACTATTTTTAGAATTCTGTATACAATATTAAGTATTCTTAAAAATATAAAAATAGTTATCATAAAAAGAGTGACAATGTAACTTTCATTCTAAACCCAAAACCTTTTAAAATTATAAATAAATAATTTTTAAATGATATGGAAATAGTTTGATATATTTATTTTAAAGTTTTTTATAACATGTTAGTAAAATTACAAACCCAAAAACATTTTAGTTTTTTGGTGCAATAGCTGGTAATTTATCTTTTGACTAATTCTGGAATATTAGTGAAAGTTATTTCCATTAAAGAAGACATTTACGCTTCGTGCGAAGTTATTTATTTATAATCATTATTAGAAAAAATAACATCGATATAAAATCGACCTTTTAATTTTAAAATCCGGAACAGTGAATCGCAGAATATTGATAGTTTGGAAGCAAAAATCGGAATTCAAAGTTACAAAAGTGCATAATCTCTGAATTCAAATTTATTAAATTATGTAGGTACATTAATTTAAAAATTATAGCGGGAAATGCAGAAACGTCTATATATTTGAATGTGGTTATAATTACTGATTTAATTTTCTATAAATGCGGGCTTGCGAATGTTAAAATAACCTTTCTTTTTCACTATGCATTTGCGACTACAGGGCCTACACTCTTCTTCCGGTATTTCGTATTACCGGGAATTTGGTTTCTTTGTTTTCAAATTATTTAAAATACTATAATTTTGATTGTTTGGGATTTCATTTTATTCCCAATTATTAAGCTTAGTATTAGTAATGAAAAGAACACAATAAAAGATTATTTTTTAATTTAATTTATTTATTATATAATTTACATGTTTCCTTAATCTTAGGCAAATATTACTTAAAATATAACAGAGTTTCGCTTATATGCTTATCTACTGAGTTATTCTTAGAAAGAGAAAAAAATATAACGCATCCAAAACTCAATGCTGCCTAATTTCCAGAAAGCTGTCAACTTTTGATCCCCAATTTTCCTTTCAAGGAGAAAGTATTGCCAAATCTGGAAGCCTCGACATTTTAGGTTCCAAAATAACTAGCGATTTAAGCTGGAAAATTCATATTTTCGAAACGGCAAAAAACGCAGCGAAATGTCTTGGTTTTTTCTTAAATATTTACAAATCCTACATACGACCAAAATTAGAATACAATTCGCATATATGGGCTGGTGCTCACAAAACCCATCTTGAGTACCTGGACAAAGTTCAGAGAAGGGCCATTAGATTGATAAACAATCATCAAACCACCAGCTCTTTAACATCACTCAACCATCGTCGTAATGTAGGTTCACTTTCCATTTTTTATAAATACTTTGTTGGAATGGATACGTGTTCCCTGGAAGTAAAGGCCCTACTTCCTCAACTTCTCTTCAAGTATTTTCACGCCAAACACGTACTGCTTCAACGTCACACCCATATTTCGTAAAAATTCCCAGATATGATAGAACGAGCTTCGGAGATTCGTTTTCAATTCGCACCTCAAAAATGTGGAATGCTCTCCCATTAAAGTTGTTCCCGGCAGCTAGCGGACGCTTAATTTATGACTTGCGCCGCTTTAAGAAAAGTGTAAATGATTACCTATTAACTGTCCCACTTTTTAACCCCTTCTAAACTTCCTGTCCTCTTTACCAAATCCATACTTCTTCAGTATAAAAGGTATCCCACCTAGTGATTTGGTAACTTTAATAAAAAAAAAAAAAAAAAAAAAAAATAGATAGAGAATATTACATATGTAAAGGAAAAGTTGAAAAACCTTGTATTGATTTTTGTTTTTGGAATAAGATAAAACTTAGAAATATAGCTGATGTGAGTTAATAAAAGATTATAATTTTTTTTTTGTAATTTTCACATCACAACAAATTCTTCAGCCGTGCAATGCGATAAGATTATGTATTATTTTTATTATGTCGCATTTTAGCATTATGTAGCATTTTAATATGGAGTTAATAAGTATTATGTAGCATTATGTAGTATTTTAATATAGAGTTAATAAGTAAATAAACTATTTTCTTTTATTTAAATCTCTAAAAGCACTTCGAGCATATTGAGGACGTACCCCACATGATCGTAATTGTGCTTCGAAACGTGCCATATTTCCACCACAATTGTTTTTAATCTGTTGCAAGTCACTTACCTAAAATGTTAAGAAAGATTTTTTTTTAATTATAATTTATATCAATTTTTTATTTCAAATAACTCACTGAGCTAATGCCAGCCTGATTCAAATAAGAAGTATTAGCTCTGCCAATACCACTTAAAGTGAAACAGATTGTCCTCCACTTCTGCTGCCGCCTCCACTACCACTACAACCGCTATACCCGCTATACCCGCTGTAACCATAACTGACAATAGATCTACAATCGTTACTAGAATATGACGGCGATCTTCAATATGAACGCATTGACGTCGTAGACGATGATTGTTTCACCAGAGCCATATCATTTTCTTCTTTTTTTTTTCTCAAATCTGTTAATTCATTTTTCAAACGTAGAACTTCTTCTTTAGTTTCCTTTAATTCTTTTTCATTTTTCTGGGTGCTCTGAATTTTATTCAGCTGCAAATTTCTCAATTCATCTTTTATTTGTTTCATTAATTCATCTTGATTTTGACTTTTTTCCTTTTGAATTTTTAATTCTTCTTCTTGTTTGTGTAATTTTTCCTTATCTTTTTTAATTTCCTCAAATTGGCTAGACGTAATTGTATACTTGGAACTTGCATTTGAAATTTTATCTAAATCATCATATTGATCTAGAATATTTTTTTTTAATGAATTTTCAATGATTTCTTTATCATTATTTTCAGTATTTTCATTTGTTCGCTTTTTAAGCCATTCATTGACTTTTTTATGTGACGATGAAGGCAAATTTGACACATTTTCTGGTAGTCCCAAATCATCTGAATTCAATTTTAAATTTAATAATTCGATTTTTATTGCCGATTTTTCGTGCTCAATTTCTAATAATCTCTTTTCATTATCTTTAGTTTTTTTTTCGGATTGTTCTAATTCTAAAAGCTCTTTTTCCAAATTCAAATTTTGCAACTTTGATTTTAATAATGTTTTCTTAATTCGAACTGTAGAATTTGTTGATGAAATTGTCGAAATTGTACTTCTCGTACTTATTGTTTCAGTAGATTCTTCAATTTTAGCGATTTTATAAAAAAAATCAAAAATTCTAATAATTTTCTGAAGCTTATCTGCTTCGTTGTTATTTTTGAGCTGATTTTTATCAAATAAAAATTCATAGATTTCATTGATAATTGATGTATCTTTGTTCTCCAAATTTGAAATGGTAATATCTTCTGGTTTGGTTTCCCATCCAGAAAATTCCAAAATTTTATCTTCTAAAAATTTTCGCTCAATATTTTCAGGCGTGAATCCAAAACATATATAAAAAATAATTTTCAAAAATTCAATAGACTTTTTTGAGATATTCTCGCGTATAAATTCAATTTCTTTTAATAGCATTATTAATTTTTTTAATTTTTATGTTTTTAATTTAATCGAAATAATTAATTTTATTATTTTATGAAATGCAAATCTTACTTGCTGAATGTTTTTAAGAACAATGAAAGAAAAATGCACTTTTTGAGATTGTAGAACTTTCTACAATTACGTAATTTTTATCATAAAAATATCTACAAATGTTGCAAAAGCTTTTGAATTTGATATGGATGCGTTGTGTGTTGCATGTGTTTTACATATTATGTAAATTTATGATAAAAAAAAATGAATGCAGGGAAGCAGTACTACCATCTGCGAAATAAAAAATAGCAAAAATATCTTAATAATAAGCTACTTACCTTATAAATATTTGAGCTTTCTTTTTCTATCAGGATTATGTTCCAAATACATTTAAATAATTTTTAGAATAACGTCATCTTAAATGAAGTCAAAATTAGTTTATTCGCTTTCTATTTTCTATCATGATTCTGTTCCAAATACAATTTAAATCATTTTTAGAATAACGTGATCTTAAATGAAGTCAATATTAGTTTACTCAGAAAATTTATTAATTGACCAAATTTTGAAATTGCATTCATACTTTTATATTCCTGTTACACTCTGTGTACATATTTTCATATTTATAATTATTTTTTCGTGCATAAAAGCATTTACTAAAGGTGCTAATAGTAAGGTGACCAACTATACTCATTTACTGAGTTTTGTACTCTTTTTTCTCAAACCGTACTCTTTTCAAATCATGTACTCTGAAAGTACTCATTTGTATAATTTTATACTCATTTGTATTTCTAAAATATTTTTTTAAATTATTTTATTTCAATTTCATTAATTAAATATTTAAAATTATTTTGATATAAAGGTGGGTAGAAATCTTTCGAAATTTTAGAGTAGAACATATCCCACATGAAAATTTAAAAGTTTTAATTTTAATCTTTACGTTGTCCAGGCACTAATGCTGCTGTTGGAAGGGTATTTTCACTGGGCAATGATTATTGTAAAAACATTATCTGCCGTCTTAACAGTCAAATTAAATATGCAAAATGAAAGTTGTTCGGATGTGGCTACATTATTAGACGAACATCCTCATTTAGCAAAAAAAATCCACTCCGAAGAAAAATATGTTTTCAAAAGAAAATAAAGTTTTTATCGTTTTTTTTTTTCTTTTTTTTTCACCTATGAAATACTTGCAAAGTGTACTCTTTTTGAACAAAAAATAGATGGTCACCTTATACAGGTTGAATGTTTATTCTACTCGACGAAAACTCAACTCTGTTTCAACCACCCTATCATGTAAACTAAGTATAATTATTCAACTTGTACGCACTCTTAAAAAATATAATAATTATTTGATGTTTTTCAACCAGGTTATTGAAAAGACCGTCAACAACACAACAGATGAATTTTAAGTTGGCCAACTCCAACTCAATTTGAATAAACAACATTCAAACCGCCTCAACCCAAAATTATAACTTAACAAAAATTGTAAATTTATTATATCAAAAATATAAAAAAAGTATATATTTCAAATTCTTTTATGTTGAAGCCCTATAGAATAAATTTTGTTATCAATTACAATGAACTTTATTATTATTAGTGATATCGTATCAGTGATTGATCATGTTTATTTTATTTTCATATAAAATTTCCTTTCAATTGTTTTTTATTATATAAAGTTGAAAAATGGAAAAAGCTTATTTCTAAATTTCTATTATCTACCACTACCTATACATGCATCGAAAGAATATAAATTTAATTAAAAATATATAAAAATGTGTAATTAGGAAGTTCAATTAAAAATAATATCAAAATTTTTGATTGTATAATAATCATGTGTCATTTTTCTTATATTAAAATTTTGTTTTCTAAATGCTGAAAGCCTTTAAACGTAAAGACGTTTGAATAAGAGTTTAATTTTTTTTTCTCTGAGTTAAATATTTTGTATTGATCTATTCTATATTTTACTTCTTTGTTAAACGGGAAAAATGGGTAGTAAATTATGGGACGAATGAAATCAGAATATTTTCAGAATAATTTGAAACTTGTTTTTTAGGTTTCTTTCAATGCCGTACTTACCATTTATGGAAACAAAAAAATATGTAATTCATATAAAAAAAAAATATTAACTATGAATAAAAACCGTGTAAGATCGAAAACGTGTTAAACGAGTACCGTGTTAAACGAGGGATAGGTGTACTCATAACTCGTATTTTCTATAAAAATTAATTTTTCGAGTTGCACGGTTTTATGAGGAACGTGTATCCCGTGTAAAACGAGGGACAGGTGTATATACATAACATATATATACATATATATATATATAGCTAATTTCAATTTGAAAATGCAAGTATGTTCATAGGATTTGATGTACTTGACTTATAAAGGGATCTGGATTTTTTTTTGAAATAATCATCATACTCATTAGGTACTATATTTATTTTGTAATTATTTTTTTAAACAAATTACGCGAGATACATATTTGTAGGTATTTAATGTAATTAAAAATAAGTTTTTTTGATAAAAAAATATGCTATTTAAATATTTATTAATACTATTATTCGAAAATATGGTATCGTTTGTTTGAATTTGAACATAATTGTATTGTATATAAATTTTATATGCTTTGCTAGGTTTCTTGAACAAGTTATAATTATGTTATACATTTCTTCAAGTATTTAAAATTAAGACTGTTCAGTTGATTTTGTATACTTAAATAATGTGTACATATTTAACTTTCGAAAAATAATACCTAATAACATTTTCCAATAAGTTGACCTAAAAATAATTTAGGAAAATGTTTGATTTGATCAAACTGTGATAACTTCCACTAGTTCGTTCATATAAAAGAAAATTTGTACAGAACAGAATAATATACCTAACTAAATATAATTAAAATGTTTCGGTATATTAATTTTTAATTTTATTTTATACTATAAATTTTTTAGGCGGGTTATGGTATTGTGAATAAGGGTAAATATTATATTGTATATTGTAGGAAAAGGATATGATGCTGTATAAATATGATGTTGACTATTTTAATCCTAAAAAAATCCAACGGAACCCTCAGTCGAAACGGAAACAAATTAAGGCTTTGAAATATAAAAAATTTTGGTCTACGAATTTACGATTGAACCAATTCCAAAATTTCCAATCAGATATAAACCAAAGAATATTTACGACAAATAACACGCCTGTAAAGAAGAATGATCAATCATTGTGGAGGAAATATTGTGAGAATACACCAGTTCATGGAATGTCATATTTTTCAAATGATAAAATACAAAAATTTGAAAGGTGAAATAATTGAATATTGTTATTTATATTAATATATTTTTTTTGTTATTAATAAAATATATAAAAACGATGTTTGAATTAAAAATGTATGCAGATGACGTGACATGAAGATTTATATGAAAATTAAAAGCTTTACAGACTACTTAGAAATATTGATAGCTTTATTGCATGGTATGTCAATAACGATTTTTCAGCTTCCTAGTCCCTCAAATTCTCAATTCATGTTATCTTCCAGGAAAAAGTGACCAATCTCTTCCATTTCCAGGATCTTTGATTGTCCTGTTAGCAAAAATGTTTGTCATTAAGAGTCTCGATGTCTCGCTTTTATGAAAGGGCCGATTTGTTCTACGATTTTTTATTAATTTGGTTTTTAAAAACTACTATTTTGTTCTATATTATTTTATTTCATATTAACATTATGGATATGAAACGATCCGATACAGTAAAATAATGTTTGTTCCTGATCATTGTAGCCTATTCAAATTAGCACAAAGGAAAAGCACTCGAATTTCAGCTGCAATAAAGCATAACAATTCGAACAGGGTTATTAATTACCAAATGTCGATTTTTTAAATACGCCGCCGCGTCTTAGTTATAAGTTTTGAGTTTTATTAAAAATATCAAAAACGTAGTATGAAGGTTTCTTAAACAAAATTACTGAAAACAAAATTTTAATTTCAACAATAAATTTTTGTTTTAGGATTATTTGGGCCCTTATTGTTCTCGGAGGCATCGTGGGCACTATTTATATTTGTATATTGATATCATACCGTTATAAAAGTAGTGGAATTCAAATATTGGTTGATAGTACAATTGAACCTATTTATAATATACCATTTCCAGCTGTAACAATTTGTAATTCGAATCGTTTGAATTGGACAAAAATTGATGATGCAAAGAGAAAATTTTTAGGATCAAAAGCAAATAGAACGTCTGAGAAAGTATTTGAAAATTTTTTTGCCAAATTCGAAACTTTTGAATTTGGTAGTTTTGAATTATTTAAGAAAATTCCAAAATCAGATTTAAATTATTTGGATGGTATTAACGTAACTGAAGTGGTTGAGTTTTTATCTTATAAATGTAATGAAATTTTCTACTACCCCTGTTTATGGAAAAATATATATGTTCCTTGTTGTGATATTTTTGTACCACAGAAATCAGAAATTGGTTACTGTTTGTCATTTAATTCAGAAACTAATAATATTGGAAAACGAAAAAAGGCAAGATACATACATTTTATTTACACACTAAGTTTCGTACCGGAAAATTTTAATTAATCCTATTATTTTTTTAGGAAAAAGATAGGTTTTATCCCTGGAGAGTTGCCAAAGCTGGCCCCAAAACTGGTTTAAAAATATTTATCAGAACAAATGATAGTGAAAAAAGTCCACTTAGCTTCGAAAGCGATGGTATTACGGTGAGAATAATGTTTTAAATTGATTTAATCGAAAAAAAATGTTACTAAAGAAAAAAAAATGTTACTAAAGAAAAAAAATGTTATTGTTAAACTGTGAGTTCGAAATGTTTTTACTTACTAAACATATATTTCAGGTATTAGGTGATAAATTCGTCCTTTTCTTGTGCCATTTAAAATTTTTTTTATTTCATGGTAATTGGAAGCAAATTTTAGGTTATAAATTCCGGCTTTACATTTAGAAACGGTTTCTCGTCTTCTACCATATTATACTTGTACACTAGGATCATAATTTTTTTGTGATCCGTGTCCTTTGTCAAATCGGTGAACTTCGTTTGAAAATAATGAATCAAAATATATCTAAAAATCATCTATGTAAATAACTTATCTTAATCAATTCAAAAAAATTAATAAAATAAGATAACATTTATAGGTCGCTGTGAATGATCCAGCTCAATGGCCTTCAAACGGATTGTTTTTACCAAGCGATACAAATGCATCTATTATTGTAGAACCAAAAATAACATATGCTGAAGAAGAAGTTCGCTCAATTGATACGGAAATCAATGGTTTTATTTTCCCAGATCAAATTGCAGAAAGCAAAATATATAAAACTCTTCCAGGACTTAAATATTTGAAAAAGAATTGCATATCGCAATGCCATCAAAGTCATTTAATTCGAATATGTAATTGTACAGTTGATTTATTATTTCCGACAGAAAATAATTTAACATCATGTATACCATCAGATTTTCAATGTTTAGCTGTCCATGACGGTATAAAGTTGTTAATTTAGAAAATATATTTTATACGTACGATTTAGTGGTGTTTCTAATCATTTACGTGTAATTGTATTATCTTTTCTTTCAGAAATTCTTGACACTGATCGATCAAAAGAAGAAGAAAAGTACATCGATAATCTCAACAAAGGAATGACATGTTCATGTTTATTAGAATCTTTTGCAATCGATTATCTAGTTGAAAGTCGTTTATTTCCAATACAAAGGTGAGATATATTATGTCCCTACATATCATATACATATAAATATACATATAATTATAACGCCAAAATATTATAAGAAAATAAAATATATGTACAAAAAATTATTATTTATGAGTAAGTATGAATAACAAACCGAAAGGCTGATTAATTAATTATATCAATTCAAACAGCATTTCAGAAGAAATAAGTTATGTTAATCTTGAAGTATATTTCCGACATTCAACAATGATGAAATATCGAACCACTCTTGTATTTAGTTGGATCGACTTATTGGGTGAGAAATTATTTTAATTTCTTTAAACTAAATTTCTTTTTAGAAAATTGAATTCTTGCATTTTAGTTGCATTTGGTGGAATTGCTGGCCTCTTTTTGGGTTGCTCATTATTTACAGGAGCTGAGTTTATATATTACATAACAATTGGATGGATATCGCACGTTTGGAATAAATAAGAAATTATTTTATTTGAAATAAAGAAGAAGATTAAAAAAAGGCATAATAAAATCACAAATACGTTACTTTAAATTTAATTAAATTTTGATTCTGGATAAATATTTTAATTCGATGTTTGATATTATCTCAATATATACGTTGTATGCTTTAAAATAAATATCTGTAAATTTTATTTCATTCAACTTTGTAATATATAATAACATAACTTGAGTTAAAATTAAAACATAAGTTATGTGTTATAAAGTTATAAAATTCTGAATATCGCAATAAATTTTTATAAAAAATGTAATACGTAAAATTATTACACGTATCATATGTCTCAGCCGAAAAATTTATTTTTGATTATCCTTTGTGTATAATGCAATCATATATATATTTTTTTTGTTTGATGACGGACGTCGAGACATCGCTTATGTATGTACACATTAAAATTTATATTATTGTCTCTGGAAAGAAATATTAAAATTTTTTTTCAACATTGGGTGTAACAATTTACATTTACAATGACAAAAAAATTAATATGAAATTAGCAATAAAATATTGTCATAGCTGAATTTTATTAAAATTGGAGAAAAAAATTTTTATTTTTAATTTCAAATTTAAGTATAACTTACTTTTTGTATACTGCTTCACATTCTTAAATTAAATATTATACATGAGACTGATTGGGAGGGCCGAATAAACATCTCACACTTATTAAGCATGTTTGTGTAACAAATAACATTCATTTCATACACATCATTATACACAAAATGTTTTTTTCTCTAATTATTACCAAAAATAAATAAAATTTTTACTAAAAACCACAATTATTCATTAAGCTAATAATTTTTATTATTTTGGGCTGTTATAAACCAGGATCGTAATATAAACTAGCTAAATGGTAGAATGTTAAATTGGAGTCCCAAATACCGAGGTTCAAAAACCGAAGAAAGAGAATATGAAAAATAAAACAAGATTAAAGAAAAAAAATTAAAAAAAATAATAATAAGTAAAAAATATTTGTCTTATATTTTCTCTTCTAAATCTATTTTGTATTTCTCAATAAGAACAAATTAATGGCTATTTTAATAATATACTATCAGCTTACTGATAACCCATTTTCGTAAGTAATTAAAATATAGTCATTGCTTATATCTTATAATATAAATAAAGATTTCTCTGCGTATTAATCGATAATTAAAGTTAGAAGTGAAGATCCTTTCTGTATAATGGAGTAACGCATTATTATTTCTTAAAAAAATACTAACAACAATAGTCCTGAAAAATGAATCTTTTTTTTTTCTTGCTCACATGAAATTCTTAATTTAATGATTATAATCGTTATATTGTACAAAATGTTTCCCAAGATGAAAATCCTTACAAGGGTCAATAATATCCTGAAATAGATATTTATTATATTATCCTTCTTATGTAATTTTATGGTGTATTATTTTATTTTTTTTTATTGTCTATTGAAATTAAATAGTAAAAAAAAAAAAAACAAAAAATTAGAATGGAAACGTGACATGATTTCGGCATAAAATTTATGTTTTTTGTCTTTGATGAAGCCTCATAATTCATTCGTGCTATTATCGTTACCCTGAAAAAAATAATGTTTTTTTTTCTTTGTTTTTATGGTTTATAAAATTGATGTTTCATCAACAATTTCTTTAAAAACCATTTTATTTTTATTTCACGGTTCTAACGAAAGAATTTTTCTTTTTTTTATGAATTAATTTATTTTAGCAATAAAATTTATGCTTTGGGAATATTTTTTTTTTTTTTTAAATAAAAATAGGTTAGCTTAATTCGTCATGAGAGTGATTAATAGTTAACCATGAATGAATTTTTTGATTAAATAAGGAATTATTATAAAACTACTGGAAAATTATTGTGAGGTAAAAAAAAAATTAAAGCTGTACACAATAAAAAATTATATTTTTTTCAACGTTTTTATTAATTTTAATAAAGTTTGTATATTGTGATTATTTTAAGTTTTTCTACCATTTGCCAATAAAATCTTGTATTTCCGCTTTCCTAATGAAACCATAATCACATGAAGTTCATTTTCAATTAAGTGAAAGGTTTCATGTTTAGGCCTATATTTTATTTTGGATTTTTATGGTTTGCTAAAAAATGTTGATGAAATGAAAAAAAAGAAGTCATTTTCAAATTTATCAAATTAAATAAAAATTTAAATAATTATTGCATTTACTTAGTAATAAATCACAAAAAAATTCCTTTCTTTTTATTAAATAAAATTTTATATATTTTATTTTTACATTATTTTAATGTTTCGCGTGTCTATAAAATTATTTTTTTTACTAAAAATAAATAAAAAAAATTTTTTTTTAAAGTTCTTTAGTAGATTATAAAATTATCGGTATAAACTTATCAGGATGTAATAAATTATGGAACGGATCTTATAAGTTTCCTGTCCGTAACCAATTTACATGATTTTCTTGTAATTTATTACATTAAAAAATAATAAAATAATAATATTGTTTTTTTCATTTATCAGATTGATAGATAGACCAATTTTTCATTTAAACACACCTTGAAATTGACTTTATCCCAATGATTGATGAATATTTTTGTTATGAAATTATCAGAATTAAATTAAATTTTTGTTTTTTCTTTTATTATTATTATACTATTACTATTATTATTTTTTTCAACAAACCCAAAATTCAAAAAGCACATCTCAAAAGAAAATTAGAAATTATGAATTTCGAAAATTTTGAAGTATTTTCTTTTTATTGAAATTTTTTATAGAATTTTTATACATTTATATGGGAATATATTATTTGTAATCATAATTGAAAGCTCCATATTAGCTAGATTCTAGATTATACGATTGAAATGTTCTAGTAATTTACAAGAATAAAAATATATAAATGAAGCATAGAGCTCACTTTCAACATTTGGATTTAAAATATTTCATCAAAATCCACTTTCAGGCCCGCTGACATATTCTGGGCTAAACTTTTTTTTATGTTTCTTAAATTGACATTAATTCATATAACAATTTTCATAATTCATTTTCAGCCCCCGATCCGAGTTCATGAACACAATCGGTATCTTTGGAGATTATCGATATTCATCTTCGCGCATACTTATTTTCATCAGAATGCATTCAAAAATTTTAAATAATTTGAATTTTATAGTAAAATAGACTTTGGTTGGGAGCGTATACGTTCGTTGTCTCGCAAAATCTCACACGTTGGCTTAGCTAAAAGTGAAAGAGCATTTTTCGGTCAAATTGTTTAAAAGTTATAAGCGCTTAATGCCCGAAGCC
The DNA here is from genome assembly GCA_964007475.1 of Hybos culiciformis. Classification (NCBI taxonomy): domain Eukaryota; kingdom Metazoa; phylum Arthropoda; class Insecta; order Diptera; family Hybotidae; genus Hybos; species Hybos culiciformis. The sequence continues at coordinate 19,472,734 of OZ023273.1, read as the reverse complement.
CGATAGGCAGACGGCCAGCCGGACAGACAGAAAGTGAAAATATATAGTCGGTTTTTTCATTTTTGATGTAAAACTGTCAAAAACATATTCGTTATTTTATTATATTATTTCACTATGAAAACTTATTTCCATCTATTTTGTTACATAGTGAGTAATTTATTGGATATTTTATACTTCA